>BSQZ01000047.1:917500-1517500 GCA_033239005.1 Lamellibrachia satsuma | reverse complement strand
TCCATGAATTCCCGGTAAGCATTAGGAGAAGGCATTGTTAGTTGGGCCATCCACGTTTCCCCGGAAACTACAATAGCGACATGGTACCATGCAGTGATTAAACATGTTATTAGAATACGACTGGCACAGAATAAGTGCCATTTGTCAAAACGGTCAGAAAATGTAGTTAAAAGTATGTTTTTTGATGTTTTCCGAAACGTTTGGTGATGCTGATTAATATCTACTGGTGTGTAAACTATCAATGCATATGACGATATTTTATTGTTTGTGTACTTACAAATAGTTTCACTATGCACAAGGAAGACGTTTATTTACACCATTTCGCACATCAATGAGAAGTAAAAAAGCGTAATTGTCGAAACGGGGCTAGTTGAGCCACCCAAGGCCCAAGGGTGGGTTAGTTGAGCCACCCAAGGCCCAAGGGTGGGTTAGTTGAGCCACCCAAGGCCCAAGGGTGGGTTAGTTGAGCAGCGGTTAAAGAACGATGAGTGTTCTTTACCCAAAAATACATCAATGAATTAATTTTTTCAAGCAAATTGGGGCTTCGGATAGCTACAAGGCAACACATTAGCAGTTAGTTACACTGGTTGCGATTGGCCTTTAAGTCTATATTGATTAAGTGTGTCAACTTATTAATTAAGGGTGTAGACTTGTCAGAGTCGTGTTGTACCCATTGGGTAGAAGTGTTGGCTGAGTTGTTATTAAAGCTGCTTCCTCAACTGATTTAGCCTATCACAAATCCGGTTCATTGGTGTCCAAATATGTAGTGTGCGAATGATTTATGTAACACCCGCAGTCGATAAAAAAAGAAAATACCTATTTTGTTCAAATCATCGATATAATTTACTTTAGTGGTTAGATCTGGTAAGGATCAAAATGGTGGATATCCAAACTGGTAAACACTGTGTGGGTCAATGCTGATCATGGGCGTGACCTCCATCCTCTCGCCGATCACATGACAAAGTTACGAAATTTTACCAAGGAAGAAAATAGTGATTTGTTCAGCATTTCGATGTTCATTTCAGTTAATGCTTGAACAGGCATTAACTAATTTAATAGTTTGCCTGATGATTTCACACAGACTACATACAAAAGTTTCACAAACGAGCTAGCATGTTGCAGTGGATACTAGGTAGGTTTGTTTTGTTTTCGCAAAATTAATTTGAAATGAGACTAGTAAAACAATAGAATTGATTAAGCACCTTTAAACGTTAGTACAAGGCCTATGTAAATTATACTGGGCGATATAGTTTTCGACCTACTTAATAGAATACGCCGTTTAAAAAAAATCTGAAGAAACATTTTGTGTAAGAGATCGATATACCAAATCAGCAAAACCTACTTCATTTATTCAATGCAAACAAATTATTAAAACAGTTGTTTTGAGTCAAAAACTTACGAATATTGAACATCTGAACCATGTCGCGCGAGTCGAGGAAGCCGGAGGAATTCGACCTATATTTATGGCAAGCCGTACAGACAATCGTTTTTAATTTTACCACTTTGTTCCAATTATGTCAACTTTTTGTAATAACCAGGCTTGACATGGCGCTTTATAAAACACATACACATATATTTGTATTGAATATATAACGTTAATGTAGTAAATTTGTTCTCGTATATTTAACACATTTTAATTATTCCTACTTTTATGACAAGACTAGCTTGCCATACATCTACCACAAAAAGGGCTATTATTGTCACGTGGCCAAGAACGAGACACGCATCAGCAGACGCTCAATAATAATGTCTGGTAAGCATGCGAAGTCGGTTTATACGAAGGTATGTATATCATAAACATGTTCCATGTTATATTATATATCAAAATATATTTTGCCCAGATAAGACTCTGTACCGTTATTGTCGTAAACAGACGCTGTGACGTCTCTAACGCGATATCAAGCGAGATTTCAATGGGTCGAAAACTGGCGAGGGTCGAAAACTGTATCGGTAACTATAGACAACTAAAGCATTCACTCAACTTACGCTACATTGACATTGTAGCTCAACTTACCCCACACCAAGTGTTAGATGAGCCAGCTTACCAACTCCATTTGAATCAGCTACATACGATTATCTATGCATACTATAATATTATCTTGTTATAACATGATCTACTAATAATCATAGTTTATGTGTGTAAAAACAATGTTGTCTCGTGAATACGATTGTGCCCTACGTATAAAAAGAATAAATCATGGCTCAAGTAACGCTACCTTCCCTTTCGTAACGCTATGACAAACGTTTCTCTCACACCCACTGGCAACATTTAGCTAATAACTTAGAAACATTGACGAATAGACTCCACATGGACCATTTCAACCAAGTTAGGCCATTGGTGCCGATAAGATCGTAGACTCCATCCTCTTTGATCGTCATAACAATTTTAATTATAATAACCGTTCATCTATTTATATTGCCGGTCTGAACAAGGCAGGTTTGAAATTCTCTAAAGTATTGGAACAGGGGATCATTAGGGAATTTTGTCAAAACATCAATGAATTTCAGAATATTTGTCATGGGTCGTTGGATATTTGAGTGCAGATTAACTATATCAAACATGCTAGTTAAATTAGATTAATCAAATTAATCCTGCGAGGGCGAAATAATCAGCTAGTTTGGGGGTTTGATTTAGCTATTTTACGATTACCATCCGGGTTGTAAAACATAATTAAGACAAATGTAATCGCCGTGTCTTACTAAAAAAACTTCAATTTGTCATGGAATGTTTAAGTAATTTTACTGTGTAGACTGATAATAATACATTATGGCACATATGGAGTTGATCACCTTGTCAATACGTTGGAGCCCGTAATGATGAGTTTCATTAAATATAACGTCTATCACGTAGTATAACGACAGCGATGTTGGGATACATCAAAGACAACGAGGCGTGGATAATTGGATGCTAGGGAGCCGTGTCGGAGGGCATGACGCACGACAGTTCGTCCTGACACTGTCAAGTGGACGAACTGCTGATTAACGACCCTTATCGCCTAGTCTCGAGATATCCAGGTATATAAAACCGACATGTAGGTCCAACGGTCGCAGGTGTCGCCGCCTGCACCGGTAATTCTTCAGAGTGAACTCATATTCTGTAAGTTCTAGATTTTACCCAATATTTTACCTCCTCCATATATTTACCTTACCTATATTTATACGTGTCCAGGTGTAGAAGCGATACGTACGTTAAATGACGTCATGTGGTGCTGCCTGTATCGACAATATCGCAGAGTTGCAATATGAACTATTGTACGGGAAAACCAAGTTTTGTCCAATGTTGCCACATGCATTGCTGGACATCTACATTTTAAAGGAACTATTAAATATGTTATAGTATTTGTAGTCAATACGGAAATACAAGTTACGGTAGATATCAAACAATTCAACACAATAGTTGCTATGACATTTTGCAAGAGTTCTGTTTAAAAATAATGTTAAGCTCCAATTGCCGATGGATGCCACGTATAGTTTAATTGCCCAACCAGGAAAAACGACGCCACTTTCCTTTATCAAATAAATAGTAGTAGTAGTAGTAGTAGTAGTAGTAGTAGTAGTAGTAGTAGTAGTAGTAGTAGTAGTAGTAGTAGTAGTAGTAGTAATAGTACTAGTACTACTAGTAGTAGTAATTGTTATTGTTGTAGTAGTAGTAGTAATTGTTGTAGCTGTAGTAGTAGTAGTATTACTACTACTATTACTACTACTACTACTACTACTACTACTACTACTACTACTACTATTATTATTATTACTACTACTACCACTACTACTACTACTACTACTACTACTACTACTACTACTACTACTACTACTACTACTACTACTACTACTACTACTACTACTACTACTACTACTACTACTACTACTTCTACTACGACTACTACTACTACTACTACTACTACTACTACTACTACTACTACTACTACTACTACTACTACACAACGTCATACTTAAGTCAAACATAGTCAAAAACCAGCACCACAACAGCAAAACTACTGCTCGTGGCAACGTGAAGTGGATACCAACACTCCGCCAGACACTGGAGACTTGAAAGATCTGCAACACAGACCTGCAACATTTGTTTGGTTGTAATACTTATGTTTTACTTGAAATTCTGTAGTAAGCCGTATAAATCCGTATCACAAAACATGTCCAGAGTACCCCTATTACGATCGAGCGAGGTACCAGGCTACGAAATATGCCTACATCAAAAAAATCCGATAGCTTTTGTCGGAAATATGTCTAGCATCAAAGTGTTTGCAGGTTGATCGCTATAAGTTATATGTTTGGTAAAACGACGAGGGACGATCACGACAAAAACGCTTTCTCGTGGAGGCTGCCTATCCTTGGACACGACGTTCCACCGGCACTCAGTGATTGAATTAAAGGTGCTTAATCAATTCGATTTTTTTGATAGTGTCATTTAAAATTAATTTTGCGGAAAACCAAATCTACCCAGTGTCCATTGCCACTTGCTAGCTAGTTTGTGCAACTTTTGTATGTAGTTTTTGTGAAATCATCAGACAAACGATTAAATTAATTAATGCTTGTTCAAGCATTAACTGAAGTGAAAATCGAAATGCTGAAAAATCACGATTTTCTTCCTTGGTGAAATTTCGTAACTTTGTCATGTGATCGGCGAAACGATGGAAGTCACGTCCTTGATCAACATTGACCCGCACAGTGTTTACCATTTTGGATATCCACTATTTTTATCCTTACCAGATCTAACCACTAAAGTAAATTACATCGATGATTTGAACAAAATAGGCATTTTCTTATTAGATCGACTACGGGTGCTACATAAATCATTCACACACTACATATTTGGACATCAATGAACCGGATTTGCGATAGGCTAAATCAGTCGAGGAAGCAGTTTTAAACGATAAGTAACTAGGTTCCAAATCGGTCCAACCGGTATGTGAGGGATCGCTATGTAGTGGTGGCCAAGAGAAACCTGATTTCCCCCGTGAGTATGTTGTAGACATATGATGTTGTGAAGTGATTATACGTTGCGGAGAGCAGCTGGCCGATAGCCCCGTGGGGAGGACACGGATATACCAAATACATATATCCCTATATGCGTACGGGTATGTCGCCGACACGCAGACACGTCCAATAGCTACACGAACACGGGAAGCAGCTAGTGGAAGACGCTACGACTGGCCAGTGCGCACGTCTTTACGTAATATTAGCCGAATCGGCTACATTATTACAGCAGCCGCAGCATGAGCAAAAATGGGGTGTATGCATATGTATCAACCCTGAGTGGTGCACAGCTGTAAGACTGGTAAAATAAACCCATAAGATCGCAAACAAATCCGTATGATTATCTACGTCAGCTGGTTTTCCCCTCGGGTCGTGCAAACTGGGATATATTAAGTATTCCCGAATATTTTACGCAGACACGGGGCTCTGAATGGAGGAGCACAAAAAATATACAATTGCGGAACATAACCAGTCACACACTGACAAGTCAAGTCTCCAGTCATTGACCTGCAAGTCAAGTCTCAAGTCAATAACCTACAAGTACAAGTCAAGTCTCCAGTCATCTCTCGGAAATCCAAATCAAGTCCCCAGTTGCCAGGGTTCACCAATCGGCATGATTGCTGTGGTTTGTCTGCGTAATTATAGCGGAAAATGTAAGTGGATACTGCCGCGCCAATCACAATACGTATCAATTGTATTCGGTGCCGTCTGTCCAGTTCGAGTCATCTCTCGGGATTCCAAGTCAAGTCGCAAGTCATAAGACTGGCCGACTCGAGTGCGACGCGAATCAGCCCTAGGACTCTTGTTAAGTCGTGTCAACAAGTCTTAATGTAACATATGGTCATGGCAAAATATAAAGTAACACCATGCACGAACGACGGCGTTGTTCTTAAGAGTGTCTTCCGCAGTCGCGACTGTCAGCTTGCGTGCGCAGCTTTTAGTTCTTACGCCCGCTTACACCGCTTATATTCAATTGTTTGCGGGCGCCTCCTCGTCCATGCGTAGGATGTGACCATAGAGGCGCCATCGCATGTCTGTCACATATGTGCTTATTTGTCGAGTTACGTAGTCAAGTCTACAATAATTGACCTTTAAGGAGTTACGCACGTGAAAACAGTGTCCATGGTCTTTCTTGGATTGGATGGGGCACTAACTAGTAAATTATATCCCACTTCAATTGTCCGCTGTAATTATATAGATTGCCTTACAGCTAACAAGACAGGATACGTCTCGTTTGTTGCTGAAAGTGTTTCACAAATCGTGGATGATGCTCTGTGTAAAATCTCTTTCGGGTACCAGGAGGACGAGGCTGCTGAGGCGTTACTGTAGCTAAGAAGCTAGATTAATTGTAATCAGCCATATATAAATTAATAGAACCTACCCGAAATAGCATATTTTAAATGTCATCCTGCGTTTTTTGGGTGAAATGCAAGTGAATGATGTATCCATTGGTGTTTTAGAAGCTATAACAATAAAATTGTACATACGAGTTTTTGTCGTGGTGCTGCGCACTGTTGATTAAGAATTCGTAACGTGGTATATCATTAAGTGGCTGGACAAAATTGAATAACATGTTCGATTATACTTCCAAACATTTCTCGCTATTGTTTTGCTCTGCACCGAAATAGTTATCTATGCCAATGGGTCCGAAATTACTTAAACATCAGACCGATGATATTTGCTGCGTTGTGATGGTAGTAGCGTCGTGAGTTGTGCATAGTGACAGCAGCGCCAGTGAATACCGAGCTGCGTCACTATGGCTGCGACATTTTGCAATATGATGCCATCCGCGTGATGGCGGCTCAGTATAAACGTAATGATGAATTAGATATCAGCAGTTACGAGCCTTTTTTACAAACTAGTCTCCGTTAGTGTCGAAGATTCGGCCCAAAAGTGCACCTTAAGAAATACCTTACACTGAGGCGGGTTTACACTTAGACGAGTTTACACTGAGGCGGGTTTACACTAAGGCGGATTTACACTGAGGGGCCATCACGCGGATTGCAGCTACACGATGTTCTGGTGTCATAGTGATGTAGCTTGGTATCCATTAGACTTGATAAGAGTAAGTGTTGTTTTTGGTACGATGCATTCTTTTCTGGTACGAACTATTTGCAGACTATGAAAGGGCACGCGGTGTCCTGGATACGCGATTGTTCTGCTAACATTTTATCGACAAATTATTGCTAAAATATCCGCCAGAGACGTGACGGGTCAGTTCGGGTACTCTCTATTAAAGAAAGGTCACAAGTAAGGGCCAAAACTCAGCAAAACACAAATCAAGTCAGTTCCTTTGGAATGGAGACAACTTAAGACGTATGTCCGTAGGACGTATAAACTATATCAATGACCAGAACATGACTAACCCAGAAGCATTTTTTTCAGTGTAGTATGAATTAGACGCAGGCTCTTATTTTGACCAATTCGTATAGCACAATGCTTCCAAAGGATAAATAATAGGAATCCATGGTCATAGAGACTACCACTAAGAAACAGCTTGTCGTTAGTATGGGAACCACCGTAAATACACAAAACATGAACCAGAAGGATAAT
The DNA here is from genome assembly GCA_033239005.1 of Lamellibrachia satsuma. Classification (NCBI taxonomy): domain Eukaryota; kingdom Metazoa; phylum Annelida; class Polychaeta; order Sabellida; family Siboglinidae; genus Lamellibrachia; species Lamellibrachia satsuma. The sequence continues at coordinate 1,509,955 of BSQZ01000047.1, read as the reverse complement.
ACCCTAATGCATAATAGAGCATACTCCCGTACGGAGATTCGTCTAGTCGGAAACACGACCACCAACGCCGCGCTGCCACCACCACAACCACCGTCAATTTCACCACCACCACCACAACCACCACCACGTCCACCATCACCATCACCGCCACTACAACCACCATCACATCCACCACCACCACCGCCACAACAACTACCACCACCACCAGTATCATCTGCGTGTCTCATATTTATAATAATCCTTCTTTCTACACAGAATCCTCGTCTTTGTTCTGCTTCTTCATATTGTTTGAAAATAAATTGGCACGCAGCTTAAATTGGCACCGTGTATCAATTAGCACTGTGCTCCTTCATAATGGACGTTGGAAGTCGCCGCCAGGCGACGAACGAGACACCCACTTAAACCGCCTGTCTGATTTAACACCTAGTTACATTTATAACGCGACAGTCGGCCACATCGTCAGGTTGTTTAGGGCCTTATAAATTCTTACAGCCGGCCTGTAGACCGGCAATACGACGGCGCAGGTACAGCCGGAACAAGCGGGTCTCACGCCAGATTAATTTGCCGCAGAATTGTCGAAATGATGTTACTTTAATTAACGTATCAAGATTAATGAAACTATAACTCACAGAGGAATATAGGTTGTTGTAATATCCACACCATATGTAACTATATTCAGCGACGAAGTCGGTCATTGAATGTGCTTGGTAACACCGGCGATCGGGGAGCCCGCATGAAGTACGCCACGTTTAACAGATTTATTGTACTATTCTTTCTTATTAGTAACATTTAAATTATACGTACTTATACGTACTTATGCCATTATTAATTGGTGTCATATATTTTATTCCTTTCGTGGTGTTGACGTCAGACTGTGTAATGTATATTTTTACATTTTTGTGCGACGTTTTCCAGCTTGTTTCATACATTTGTTCGCCAGCCAAGTTTCTCACATCAACACTGCAACGAACGAAATCTACCGCATAGGCGTCCATTACTCCAGACATATGTGGTTATACGTTTCGTAAATCACTCCTAAGTTTACGCAGTGTGTATTTGCAGAATATATGTAAATCAGTTCCTGATAGAAAAAAGTAAAGTTCTAATCGACATGAACACTACACAGATACACAACGTAATCGGTAACATAGGTTTACGTTTGTCGTAAAGGTACAAAGGCACAGCCCGGTCTTTCCATATAAAACCCACCAAAACGACAGCCCGCTCCTTTCATACACAACCCACCAAAACGACAGCCCACTCTTTCCATATACAACCCACCAAAACGACAGCCCGCTTCTTCCTTACACAACCAATCCAAACAACAGCAAGCTTCTACAATACACAACCAATCCAAACGACAGCCCGCTTCTTCCATACACAACCAATCCAAACGACAGCCAGCTTCTTCCTGACACAACCAATCCAAACGAGAGCCCGCTTCTTCCTGACACAACCAATCCAAACGACAGCCCGCTTCTTCCGTACACAACCAATCCAAACGACAGCCCGCTTCTTCCGTACACAACCAATCCAAACGACAGCCCGCTTCTTCCGTACACAATCAATCCAAATGACAGCTCGCTTCTTCCGTAAACAGCCAACCAAAACGACAGCCCGCCCCTTCAAAATACAACCCACCAAAAACGACAGCCCGTTCCTTCGTTATACAACCCACCAAAACGACAGCCCGCTCCTTCATAAACAACCCACCAAAACAACAACCCTCTCCTTCCATATACAACCCACACAAACGACAGCCCGCTTCCTCCACACACAACCCACCCAAACGACAGCCGGTCTTTCCATATACAACCCACCAAAACGACAGCCAGCTCCTTCCATATACAACCCACCCAAACGACAGCCTGCTCTTTCCATATACAACCCACCAAAACGACAGCCCGCTCCTTCCATATACAACCCACCAAAACGACAGCTTCTTCCACACACAATCCACCCAAACAACAATCTGCTTCTTCCATACACAACCCACCCAAACGACAGCCCGCTTTTTCCATACACAATCCACCCAAACAACAGCCTACTTCTTCCATACACAAACCACCCAAACGACAGCCAGCTTCTCCCATACACAACCCATCCAAACAACAGCCCGCTCCGTCCATACACAACCCACCCAAACAACAGCCAGCTCCGTCCATACACAACCCACCCAAACGACAGCCCGCTTCGTCCATACACAATCCAACCAAACATAAATCAGCGTTGAACAAACCAGTCGCCATATGTGAGACCAGGAGAGTAAGAGACAGTCTTTAAAATATTGAATGGTTATGAAGATATTGATAGAAATTATTGTCTTCAAACTTAAAGATGCTAATGGAACTAGAGGACACAAAGTGATATTAGTAAACATCGGCGGATCAAGGTTGTGTCTACCAGGCGCCCTGGCACACCCCTTTGTTTCATTAAGTCAGTATTACTTGTGAAGCACCACGAGGTGGCGCCCTCCTAAACTTGTTCCTCAGAACAAAACAAAACACCTCGTCTTAATGATTCATACTGCAAGAAGTAGCAGTGGACGAGACACACGTCATAGATCAGGGGTGTTGACGCGGATGTTTTGGTGATCTGACATCAGCACCAATGCACATCCATATAGATCACGGCGCCGAGGCTAATTTTAAATGAAAATACCAATATCCGGATATTGATGAAAACGTGGATGTACGGTTGCGTGCGTGCGAATATGATCTGGTGCCAAAACCATTACGAGGTGTTTTGTTTACTCTTATTCGGGTGTTGTGTCTGAACGCGTGTCTCAGTTATGATCTTTGCTGTAATTTGCCTTACTTTAAAGTGTCACGTGACACACATTTGCACCGATCGTGATCAAGTGTGGATTTAATATGATAACATGCGTGAATTTATACATTGGCTCCAAATTCCAGAATTATTCTCTTTTCGAGAAGCGCAGTAACAATTCACAGCAATAATGATGTAATAATTAGGCCCATGTTACGCGAGTTTTTTATGATCTTTAAACTAATCCGGTTAATGGCACAACTGTTGTTTCGTCTAATCTCTTGACCGCCATAATGTGTTTAATGAACCGTAACTGTTTTTTATTATAATTTGACCGTTCCCTTGTTATTTTGAATGTATCAGGGGACGCTACATTACTTGTGTTAATGACATGCCCATCACGTGATCCTATTGAACATCAGTAGGCATATAGTTTGTAATTTCCTTTAGTTTAGACGCTGTTGTTTCATTGTGGTTCTTTACTATGTGCATCCTTGGAATTAAGTGTATCTAGTGATGCAGCGATACAATTGCTTACTTTTTTAACACACTTACTTATTTTGGAGATGGGTGTAATAGGTTCAAGTATCCTTTGTAGAATTTAAAAGCCTGAACCTCCGCCCTTGTGCACTGGCAACGGAACATGAATGACAATTGTTAACTGATGACACTGAGTTATAATATGAATAATTTTAGTCCTTTTGGGTTCTAAGTTCTGTGGCTTTTTCTGGGTATGTTATATTTATATTTCTCCAACATTACAAAAGCAAAATAAGTTCAACTGACAAGTAGAAATTTAATAGTAAGTCTTAGTAAGTTTATGTATAAGCATATATATATATATATATAAATATATATATATATATATATATATATATATATATATATATATATATATATATATATATATATATATATATATATATATATATATATATATATATATATATATATATATATATATATATATATATATATATATATATATATCGGCAACATAAGTTCTCATACTGTCGCAGAGTCTGTTTGTAGTGGGCCGTCTCTACTTTCTGTAATGTTGTCAACAATCTGCCAGGTGACAATCTTACTGTTGACTGAGGGCTGATGGTTTCAGCCTACTGTTACGTTTCACATTGGCGATCATGTTAACGTTTTGCGTGATTATAAGAAAACGGGACCATCAAAAATTCTTAAAAGTCTTACCTGCCGTTGTCATCATCTCATTGACAATCCACAGTTACACTGTCAACATGTTCTACCAGCAAACTTACCAGTGTGCCTGCTCAAATGCAGTTATGTCAGATGATATGATTTTTTAAATCTAAAATTACTGTGCCCTACATTCGTGTGTAACACACCAGGAATATTAACTGAGGCATGATCCCTTACATGTTAACCAGCGCGACCGGTAAGCGCATGCGCTGGTCTATAAAAATTGGGTACACTAGACAACCTGTGACGTATTAGGTGAGGCCGATATACACAGAACCAACGAAAAGTCTCAAACAAACGTGCTATTTTGCCAGAAAGAGGACTGGTTTAGTAAAAAAGTCAAACTATGTTACATAAGTTGAGTTTGGACGCAAATAGTATGACCACGTCCTATTGGCACGGACAGGAATATGTGTATAGAGATATATTTTCATATTTTGTTAGACAATGACACTCAATTGGGATTTGTCCTGGTGATACATTCGTGACAATCCAATAGTACTGGCTTGTGCGATGGCTGTTCTGACTCAGTGCATATACATAGGACATACAATAATGAACATCAGAATATATTTACATTTATCTCAAATAATTATGTTAAAGTTTTACCTTTTTGTATCAATTCTGCGGTGCCATATTGATAATTGTTTACCACAAAGTTGTGAATTTCAAAGATCTCGCACTGGATTACGCCGGTTACCGGTTATGGGATTTAAAACAATATTAATTCCCCAACACTGCGCTGCATGACGCAACAGTGATCATATTTCGCATGCAGCCAAAAATTAGTACGCTGGCTTTGACCCCCTCCCTCCTTGACCCCCTCCCCCCTTGACCCCCTCCCCCTTCGTACGCTTTGTACAAATAGGTAAATATCAACAGTTGTGAACGCCCCCTAGCGGCTTCACACCTCGAAAATATGATTGGCTGAGTTCGTCCAGCAGCACCAGATCGCAATTTGTGATTAGTTTCATTCTGGTTTGTGCAAGTATCTGTTCGGCAACTATGTGATTTTCTGTTGATCATAGAATGGTGTATGTTTGGTAACGTAAATGGAATGCATGGATGTAATCCGCTTAAGCAGATCCTCAGTCACATGTGGGAGGGTTGTGAGAATTCAAGAACATCTGGAGTGATATACCTGTCTGATATTTGAGAGAACAGTTCTCATTCATCTTGGTCGTTATTGCTTTGAATGAGATCCAGTGGATGTGGAAAGTCAGTCTGAAGCATAGACGTAAATAGAACACCCGTTAGTAAAACAAGACCACTGAGCCCTTATTAATTGACACATGATAAAGTGATGCCGGCATGGACCAGTGACATTTATGCTGCTGCACGGCAAGAACCTACTGGAGGCCCAGTGTTTATACTGTACAGCACCCAGTCTTCATCATATATCTATAGATATACAGTACTAATAAGAGATTATTACTATATAGCTATATATATATATATATATATATATATATATATATATATATATATATATATATATATATATATATATATATATATATATATATATATATATATACATAATACCTAATTACGTGCACAATCTATCCATGCACCTTGTATATCAAATATCATAACATATTAACTATAACAGTAGCACCACTAAACATGATCGAAACTGAACTTTCTGAAGTCTTCTATAAATGTATTAGCTAATGACTGCAGGTGGTCAAAATCTCATTAAGCCTTGTTGGACATTCTTCTCGATCTAAGGTCCCAAAATATTTTCCCCATCTTCCAACACATTCCCCAGCTGCTCCATCACAGCCATTTCCATCTGCAGATCAAGATCTTTCTCGAATGTTATCTAGCCAACTTGCCCAAGGACACGCCTCATGTAAAGAAATGTGCTCTCTCATTTAAGCTGTCAATTGTTTTAGTAGGCAACCTTTCATATGGTTTGTCAAACAAATGCATAGAATGCAAAGAATGTTGCAATGTGTACAGAATGAGTTACATGATAGTGGTTCATATAACGATGAAAAGGCAAACGACGACCAAAAATGGGAGAGCCTCATTAAATGCAGATGGCTTAATAAAGAAAGTAGAGTTTAAAAGTTACAAATATGCATGCACGCACGCACACATTATTTATAAAACTGAATCCTACCCCTATAACATTTTATGTTGCACCCAATCAATATGACTACTGGGAAACATTTAATGTACGCTACCCCCAAGAAAAACAAACGTATCTGTTATATTGATATTTCAGAACACTTTCGAAACTGTTACATTCATTCACATATACGCTAACACAACACAAACATTTGTGACATAAATTAATTGAAAATAACGAGATGTTAGATCCTGTCTTCTGTCGATTCGTACAGCTGTACGCCACACAGGAAATAACCATATTCGTTGTCCCACAACTTTCTCCAGCAAGCCTCCAAAATGTTTGTCTTGGAGAGTTTAACACTAATGCACGATGCCACTCCAGTATGAACAACCCAACTGCCCACACTTATAACACAACTGCTGGGAACACCCTCACCCAAATTATTGGTAGTCTGGTGGCCATGCCCCATTAAGAACAAATGACAACGACAAATCTTCAAGCTAATTGATTCCTGATGTCACCATCACTGGCTACTAGCCCGATAAGTTTATACTTCTCTAGTAGCCACCTCATCTTCATTGCTTTTGTTTGCCTTATATTGTACATGATGATGGTGAGGAGGAAATAAATTAACTTACTTACTCACTTACTTACTTACTGACTGACTTACTTACTTACTTACACATGTTAGACAACTATTTGTAACATGCTATGTTCACACTATAAACAGTACTACCCTATGTGTCATGCAGTGGATGCAACTGTTTCTGCCTTGCAATGAAATGCCGGCCAGTGGTCCACGCCACCTTCACTGCAGTGAGCTGGCTTATCGCTCTTGTTTATAGGGGGGTGATTAATGATGTAACTATATGGTCTGAAGACACTGGAGGCAGAAATGGGGTTGTTCCAGCCCATAATGGGACACTGCTGGGTGGACGGCATCACTGAAGATAGATATCTGCCAATGGTCAAAATATAAACTCCCATCAAGAGTTCCATTTATAGTGAAATAAAGTCATGGTTTTGAGGATATGCACCTAAACGAGATAATAAAAACTAACCATGTGCAACTAAAATCAAGAAAATCACGTCAGCGGTTTGCTCGAAATGTATTCTAAAAGTGGAAGCTTCCGGTCATTTCTCCGGTTGAATGAGGGCTGGCGTGTTAACCAGCGCTAACGATACGTGCATTCTCAGTTCTATGAAAATCGGGTAGCCTAGACTACGCGTGACGTATCAAGTGAAGCCGGTAAACACAGAACCGACGCAAAGTCGGATATACACGTGCTATTTTACTAGAGGACTAGTTTAGTAAGCAAAGGCCAACATATGTTACATAAGTTGAGTTTAGACGCAAACAGCATTACCATTATCGTTATTGTCAAATATATGAATAGGTGTATGCAACTATATTTTGATTTGGCGAGCTAATTTTGCTAGACTTTGACACTGGTGATGTAGGTTTATCGAGGCCCATGAAAATAAGATGCTGTGTGTTCAATAAGGTTTTTCTAGTAAACCATCGGCGTGATATTCTTAACTTTAGTGTCAACTGGTTATGCTTTAATAACTCATGTAGGTGCATAGGCCCAAAACGACTTTTGTTTCCCTTTAGGTAGATGAGAATATAAAAGACACTTAAGAGAGATGCAACGTCCTCAATAAACTTGACCATTCCCTTAATTCCAGTCAGGTGGGTCGTCGAGCATGTAATTTCTGTGAAGATTGCCACTGCTTGGCCAACACTGGCTCGGTCCACAGGTTCATTCTGTCGAGCACACAGGTTGTATATACGGAGTGCAGCAGTCGGATCGAGTAGATCAGAAGTAACCAGAATAAATATTTTTTTCGCAAACAAATGTCGCAGCATAATTATTACTGTTAACAATAGTCCATATCATATTACTGACGAAGTTCACACTCATTGCCTATAAGTATGGCTTCTCAATTTATATAACGACACTTTCTTAGTAATTGTGACTACTACTATGCAAATTGAGAAGCCATAATTATGGGACTAGAGAGTGAACTTCGTAAGTAATATTATCTGGACTATTGCTAACTAATTACGTTGTATATAATATCTAATCCAATTTGTTTGCGAAAAAATGGTATTTCAGAATGATTACCATATGGTGGCTATAGTAAGGAACCCTCACGAAAATACAATTGTACACCAAACATGTGCTAAGGAAAATTTGCATAATATGCTGCTTTTGACACATAATATGATGTATTTGTTTGAATGGGGAGTGTTTTGATCGGTGAAGACAAGTCAGAACTTTGCAGCGTGAATATGTTTAAAAACAAGGTTGACACATATCTCAGGAGGGCGGGTTATAAGTAGATGAACATTGTTGGACTCTCGATAAGCCAATGGCTTCCTTGTCCACTTGCCATCTGGGCCTTTGGCTTGGATGACAAATCTTGTTAAAACTGACTTCACCTAACCAGAACGTGATTGCGATGCCGCAATGTGAAGTAACATATACGAACAAAATGATGTGTCTGTGGCGTGGTAAAGTGACGTCTAATTGTTAATGCCGAGAACATCACGAAGTCAAACATTGATGTCGATTAAACGTCACAGTGATTCATCATAAATCTGCATCCTTTTCTGATCTGATGTTATCTAAACACATATACATTTTAGCTATGACCGAGACTTGGGTATCAGCGTTATATACATCACCCTCTCTTGCTGACTGGTGGAGTCGCATTTCTTTTACCTGAAACATATAAAGTAGAAATTACCCATACACCTAAATACATGAGCTTTGATATCATATGTATTCTTATGAAACATATGCTAATTTTATATTAAGAATTTCCATATTTTTTAAAAACCACCTGACAATTCCAAGAAGACCTCTACATGTTTGGCGAGTTCAATATCCACCTTGATTTGCCAAGTCTAAGCACTAGATCATTCATGATTTTCCGTCAAACATATGCATTACATCAACATGCTTCATTTCCTACTCATGTTCGTGGTCATTGGTTCGACATATGTATTAATAAATCTACTTACAATAACATCAACACAATATTTCCTACTGATAAAATTAACTGAAACAAACTTCATGATAAATCTACATTATGCGACTTGTTAATCAATTCCATGAAACGACTTGTTAATCAACATTAAGTAAACTCCTGCATAAACAAAACTAAAACAAATAAACTAAAAGTGTACAAGTCGCCATGGATGCCTCTAGAAATAAATGTAACGAAACGTCGTCGCCGATATCTTGAAAGAATTTGGCGACGAAAACCCTCGCTAGATGTGGAAATCCGTAAAAACAATTTAACATCGGCCAAAATCAAAAGCACTGCCTGAACACTCTTCATTTGATAAATTGCGTAGGTCTTTTTCAAAATACTTCACAGATAAGATTGCTCATGTTCGATCGCGGTTTGTCATGCACAATGACATAGTTGACAACATTGACAACAGCAAAGTCACTGCGCTCACTTTACCAGATCTCTCAACTGCTTTCGATACGATTGATCATTCAATCTTTTTACAACGCTTCCATGGACATTTTGGCATTTCTGGCAGAGCTCTTTGAGATGGTTTATCATATTTTTCAGACAGACACCAAAGCATTAACACACCTGGCGCGCTATCTTGGCCACAGCACTTTCCATTCGGAGTGCCGCAAGGATCCGCCCTTGGCCCTGTTCTGTTTAGCTTATGCAATACGTCTCTCAGTCAAGTCATTACTAATCATAACCTCAGTCATCAACTGTGTGCTGATGACACGCAGGTTTACGTATCACTTTCACAATAAAATCTTGTTTTGAATGGTAAGCTGAAAAGTAAGCTGAAACTTAACCCAGATAAAACATATCTTATTATTATCGGCACTAAGCAACAACGAAATAGGGTCATCAGCCATTTTCCAATTAAACTGCTTGGCAGTGATACATCTCCATCAAATACCGTTCGTAATCTAGGTGTTATCTATGACAGTAACTTCAACTTTCGCTAGCATAATTCTCAAGTATCCAAATCCGTTTCTACCATATACGTGATCTCCATCAATGCAATACCAAACGCACTAATTAGTCACCGCCTTGACTATTCTAATTCACTACTAAACAACATTTCTAAAAGAGACTTAGCTAAACCCAAACGAGTACAAAATTGTCTGTCACGTGTGGTACTCAGGACGCCTCGTTTTTCCACATCACTACCACTCCTTAAACAGTTATACTGGCTTCCTGTTACTTATTGAATCAATGTTAAACCGTCCACTCTTACCAAATTTAACAAGAGTGAGAAAACGTGATGTCTCTGTGGCTGCGCCTAGGGTCTGGAATGAACTCCCCATCACTTTGAAAAAATCTGAAACTATAGCTACCTTCCGAAAAAAACTCAAGACATATTTATTAAAAAATTCGGTGCTCCTTCGTTCTGGTTATGACTTTTGTGCGTCACTGTCCAAGGTTATGCTTAATGAATCTTTTTGTTGCGCCTTTGAGCTCAGGTTCCTGAGGATATAGGCGCCATCGAAGTTAATGATTATTTATTATAATTATTATTCTTCCACCATGCTGACATGTCTGCAAGTGAACACTGTGTTAGAAAACAGCAGTTCACGACCACATACAATAGCCTGTGTTGTCTACTGCTACTGCTACTGCTACTGCTACTGCTACTGCTACCTTGTGTAGCCTTTGACATGAAGATGGAGATGGAGTAAGCTCGCTGAAGAGAGCACGCTGAAGAGAACTCGATGAAGATACCTCGCTGAAGAGAGAACGCCGAAGAGAACGCGCCGTAGAGAACTCGCTGAAGAGAGTTCACTGAAGATTCAACGCTGAAGAGAGCTCGCTACAGATAGCACGCCGAAGAGAGCTCGATGGAGAAAGATCGATGGAGAAAGTTTGATGAAGAGAGCTAGCTGAAGTGGCAACGCTGAAGAGAGCTCGATTGAGAAAGCATGATGAAGAGAGGGTTCGCTGAAGAGAAAAGGCTAACGAGGGCTTGCTGAAGAGAACTCGCTACAGAGAGCATGCTGAAGTGAAGAGAGTTCGATGGAGAGAGCTCGCTGAAGTGGCAACGCTGAAGAGAGCTCGATGGAGAGAGCACGATGAAGGGAGACCACGCTGAATAGAGCTCCCTGAAAAGAGCTCAACCAAGAGAGGTAGCTTAAGAGAGCTCGATGGAGATAGCTCGCTGAAGTGAGCTTGCTGGAGAGAACTCGCTGAATAGAGGTTGCTGGAAAGAGCCCGATGGAGAAAGTTTGCTGAAGAGGCAACGCTGAAGAGAGCTCGCTACAGATAGCACACATAATAGAGCTCGATGGAGAGAGCTCGCTGAAGTGGCAACGCTGAAGAGAGCTCGGTGGAGAGAGCAATATGAAGATAGCCCTCGCTGAATAGAGCTCACTGAAGAGAGCTCGACGACGAGAGCACACTGTAGAGAGATCGCTGAAGAGTCAACGTTGAAGAGACCTCGATGGACAGAGCTCGATGTAGAAACCACGCTGAAGAGAGACCGCCGAAGAGAACTCATTGAACAGAGCTCGATGAAGGTAGCTCGCTGAAGTGAGCTTGCTGGAGAGAACTCGCTGAAGAGAGTTCCCCGAAAAGAGTTCGCTGAAAATTCAACGCTGAAGAGGCAACGCTGACTAGAGCTCTTTACAGATAGCTCGCCGAAGAGAGCTGGACGGAGAAAGCTCGCTGAAGCGACAACGCCAAAGAGAGATCGATGGAGAAAGCATGATGAAGAGATGAAGCAGGTCCTCAATCACACGTGAAAGGGTTGTGAGAATTCAATAACGTATGGAGTGATATACCTGTCTCATATTTAAGAGAACAATTCTCATTCATCTTGGTCGTTATTGCGTTGAATGAGATCCCGTGCGATGTACGTGGAAAGTCATTCTGAAGACACTCGAGGCAGAAATGGGATTTTTCCAGGCCATAATGGGACATTGCTGAGCAAACCCCCTTTCGCCCTTGCGGTGGTTTGTTGAGTATGCTATGGCACCTGCGCGCTGGGTGGACGGCATCACCGAAGATCTCTGCCAATGGTCTAAATATAAACCCCTCATCAAGAGTTCCATTTATAGTGAAACAAAGTCATGGTTTTGAGACTATGCACCTAAACGAGATAATAAAAACTAACCATGTGCAACTAAGTTCAAGAAAATCACGTCAGTGGTTTGCTCGAAATGTGTTCTAAAACTGGGAGATTCCGGTCATTTCTCCGGTTGACTGAGGGCTGACGTGTTAACCAGCGCTACTGATAAGTGCATGCTCAGTTCTATGAAAATCGGGTAACCTAGACTACGCGTGACGTATCAAGTGAGGCCGGTAAACACAAAACTACCAACGCAAAGTCGGAAATACACCTGCTATTTTACTAGAGGACTATTTTACTAAAGGCCAACATATGTTACATAAGTTGAGTTTGGACGAAGACAGCATGATCATTGTCGTATTGGCAAATATATGAATAGGTGCATGCAAAGGTTGTTTGATTTGGCGAGCTAATTTTGTTAGACTTTGACACTGGTGATGTAAGGTTATCGCGGCCCATGAAAATAAGATGCTGTGTGTTCAAGATGTTTTTCTAGTAAACCAGTGGCGTGACATTCTTACTTGTAGTGTCAACTGGTTATGTTTTAATAACTCTTATAGGTGCATAGGCCCAAAACCACGACTTTTGTTTCCCTTTAGGTATGTAAGAATATAAAAGACACTAAAGAGACAGGTAACGTCCTCAATAAATTTGACCTTTCCCTTCGTTCTAGTCAGGAGGGAAAGGTCAGTACGTGCATCGTTGAAGTCCGCGCGAACTTCCTGGCGTACAACTAAGGCAACCCGACACCTGACGTCAACGATGACAACATGCTGCATAGACGGCACCGCCGCAAACTGTCGCGCAACGGAAACCACTTCGTTCGCTAGCTGCAGTGGACAACACATCGGCGACGCTAAATCATTCCTGCCGATGTTCACGACGATCACTGACGGTTTTTCCCTCTTCACGTAACTGAGGTGTTGTCGCAAACATGTCAGCCTCATGCCGCCGAAGCCTCGTATGAATGTGCTGCTGAATTGTTTATCCAACCAAAGTCCCTTTTCTCCCTGTAGAATGACTTCACACTTTCACGGTCACGAACACAGTGCTTAGCAAACCAATTCTATACGATTGAAGTTAATCACCCCACCCAGTTAATTAACCCTTGTTACCCAGTACAAGTGCCAGCTACCTCATATTCCTGAAACACACAAAATGTCATGGTTAAACATCTGTGCTGGCCAATTCTAAACTGGTAGTAACAATAGGAGCTTTGGTTACACGCTATGAAAACAGTTAGCATTTATAATGTAACACACGTTCTTAGGTTACACACTATGAAAACTACGCCTGTACATATAAGTTTGACTGAAATAACGGTATTATTCCAACTCTGCACAATGCAAAAGGGGGCAAAGGCGGAATAAGTATTACATGTAGACGTTATTCGTTAATACTGCGTTGCGTTTGTGTGTCATACAGTCAGCATTTAGAATGTAACACACGATATATGGTCATCCAGTAAAAAAGGACGTCGGCATACACGATTACGCAACGGCATACTTGAAATAAAGGTATTAGTCCCATTCTGCACAATGAAAGAATGGGCAAAGTCGGAACGAGCAAAACAAACAACGCAGGATTAGCAGGTTAATTACTCCCTTTGTTGTTGCAGCTAGGCTACAGCTTCAACACATCCACAACACACACACTAAGGACATGGTTCCGCATCTATGTTGACATGCCAGTTATGAATTGGTAGCAAGCGAAGGAGCTATAACACATTATTAATACCTAGGGCCTTTGTTGTACGTGTTCAAAGCCAACACTTCATGTGCTAACGAAGCCTATTATTATTTTCTATAACAGGAGCTTATACAGGTGCATGTGTCAATTTCAAAATAGGCTCAGCACACCTCACCTGAGCACGGGCAGAGTTCGAATAGACGGTAATGCATTTCATCGGCTATTACCTTTTAATCCATTCCCATTCGGGCTTGCGTTTTGGTAATTCTCACAATGGTCCATCCCAAGTGAGAATCATTTCCACCCTGCCTCCATTCCGAAACTGCCCGCAGCTTATCTGTGAAATAGGTAAACATTAAGCGGGGTCAAGGCGGTTGGGATCCATTATCTTCCCGATTACGTGACAGGGTGACGATATTTACTCTATCGAAAAGTTAGTCGGTTGTCGAGTAAATGCTTGAACATGCTTTTACTATTTCAATAGTTTGTCTGACAATTTCACCAACAATGCATAACAAAGTTGCACAAACGAGCTACCATATCGTTGTGGATACTAAGCAAACTTGGTTACCCGCAAAATAATTTTTTGAAGTGAAATGAGCAAACAAATCGAATTGATTAAGCAGTTTTGGACAATTTAAAGTCATACAATTATTACTATGCCCAATATTCTACATATCCATCTTATTATGAAATAATATAGTCCCCACTTCAAATATGGCTATATAATCCATACTGCGGCAAAATTGCAGATAATTATATTTTATCATTGTGCAGCTATGGTTGTCAAACGTCTGAAATTATGAAATTATCTCCAAAACCCAAACTATTTTTTTTCCAATAAACACAGCCCCATTTAATCATCGTCCTCCTCCTCATCAGAGTCGTCAAGGTCAAATTGAAGCTCTTCATCCTCTTTGGTCTTCTGATTCTTGCACGTCCGAAGTTTGCACATTTCCACATTGCAGACACGTGGACATTTGCAAAATAGCATTTGGCGCCGGTGGTCCACGCATCTACTCAATGGTGTGTCTGTTTTCTCCAGATGTTATCCGTCTACATCCATTTGGACTTGGTACAAAGGGTTTGCATCGAATGCAGCGCTTCCAAATCGCAGCCTGGTAATTGGCTCGCAGAACATGCATGAAGAGGCTGCCTTCACATGGGTTGGAGTTGACTAGTTTCCATCTCTTCCCGTTTAGCACAGAAGTGATATGATGTGTCGTTGTTGAAGGTACATACATTGCACGAGTAAATTGCTGCATCTTCTCAACAAGTTCTGGTGGTACTTCCCAAGATTGCCCAAGCTGGGTAAAGGCTTCTTGTTAGGCCTGGTCTGCTTTCATTTATTTAAATGCGCTCAGTTTTCGACGGCCTGCAAAGGCACTGACAGTATCATAACCTGTGAACGCGTGGAGACCAATCAGAGCATCACAAACGTTAACTCCCAACGATGCTGCAAGTTTGTTGATATCGATGAATCTTGTCCGGTTCTGTGTTCCACACTTTTGATAAACAGAGCATGAAAGATCCTTATTAAAACCGAGACACATTATGAGGTCATCCGTGTCTTCTGAAGAAATGACTGACGAGAGCCTTGTACCCAGTCTCTGACGCATGCAAGACGTATAGGAGCATACGAGTGTCAGCCTCCTCGTGATGACTCCGACTCTTTTACCTCCTCCCAGTGATCTCTGGTAGCAAGCAGTAACACAGGTGGCACACAGTGATTTGCCACATAGTTTTTATCGATATTTAGGCAACTTCCGTTCTTCTACCAGGAATGTGATGAGGCTAGTCTTGTTGCGAGAGCTACATAGATATTTCCTACATTGCTGGATGTTATGGCCTGGTGCAATGCTTTTGAACTGGATGCCTGCGATTACATCTCTCAGTATCCTTGATGGATATCTCCAAATAGACGTCGAAGACAACATTAATTCTCTGTGTGTTCCCTCACGCAATATCAGAGACTGGGCATTTTCCGCCAGCTGCTTAAAAGTAATGTTCTTGTCTTTTATTTTCTGGACCAGACTCATCCTCCCATCAATGATGACTCAGGGATGGCTTTTGCTGGAGACACGTGCTTTTCCAGCTCTCTGGCTAGTGCTGCCTAGTTCGACTTGTATATATATCCATCGTCATTTAAAAGTACCCATGGCAGAGATCCTAAGAGGTCGTCTTCACTCATGTGTAGCTGTCTGTTTTGGGCAACAAGGATCACATGCCCAAATAGGTTTCGATCTGCCTCGAGGATAACTTCCTTGGCATTCACTTGGCTGACTTTTGTCTTATTCATATGAGTGAAAATTTTCAAGTTTTGTTTGTCATCTTGTCATGGAATTTGACAGTTGGTGGATATGTTTCAAAGCGGCTAGTCTTGAAAGTGTGGTATGTTTCCTCTGATGGAGCCAAAGTACCGGTAGACAAGCTGACCAGGTCGGTGTCATCAGAGCGAAGTGGATTGATCCAGCTATTTTCCATTAGGTCAACCAGAGATTGGATGTCTTTCTCAACTTTTTGGATCTTTGTGTGCTGTAGATCTGTATGAATCAAAGAGGAGCCACCTGTCATATGGCAAAAGTCGTGCCTGAGATATATGCTCCTGAACTCGGCTGTCAGATAGTATCGGCTCACAGCTGCTCATATCTGCTCACAGCGTCGGTAGCCGTAAATACGTGTGTGTTTCATCTAACGAAGATCAAGGCTAGCGAGGCTGTTGAAAACGTGTGAGGGCCGGCGCCCCACTAGTTAGTGACGTCGTAACGAGGGCGACAGTGGCTTGTCAGGCCTACCTGAGCCTGTGATCTATCAGCCGCCATGTAATCGAGTCGCCCGCTTGACATTTGTCTTTGTCAGTGTGAATTTCCCACGTGGTGCTGCACATCCAGCTGGTGTCGCTTTCTCCGTTTGTCTCGTTGTCTCTGCTCGCGTCAGTTTGTACCGATTTAGTTTCTTCGAACCGTCTGAGTTGCCCGCCCTGTTTGTCTCGGTAGCAAACTGCATTGTAGCATGCCTTGTCAGAGTGCCATCCTTCAGACAAATCCCACGTTACATGGGCACGTGTTATGTGTCCAGTGAAAGTTAACACACTCAACGTATTACTCTTTGTTTACTTTTGTGTACAACGCTTTGATTTTACTTATTTACTTAAAAAGCGCTATTCAAAGAACCGGAATCATTATTATTATTATTATGCTCATAACATCGTGTCATAGTCATAGCTTACTATGGCGCCGCGTGCCCCAATTGGTTAAGGTCTAGAACTCCAATGACGACCAGGAGGCGACCCATCCAGTCATTTAATTAAAATACTGGGTTTAACTTGCCGACTCATCTAGCACCAGGCTTATGGGTATATGGAGTTTAAAATATAGGGTGTGTGCGAGCGTGAGTATGTAATTTGCTGTGGACTCACAGGGCTGGTGTTTCCTATCTATACAACCCGGTACCATAAGATACTCCTGGACTGTTTGGAGTATAACCACAGAGCCACAGCAGGAACATACAAATTTGGTCTGACTAAGATTTTGGTCCGATTTGTCGTCCAGCACCGTGTCGTACGATATCGTATTGCAAGAATCGGGCGTGTAAACAGCCTCGCGTAACCGATAGTGATGGCAGTTTGTGGCTATAATTGTGTCGAGATATATATATATATATATATATATATATATATATATATATATATATATATATATATATATATATATATATATATATATATATATATATATATATTAACTAATACTTATATATATATATATATATATCATATATATATATATATATATATATATATATATATATATTATATATATATATATATTGAATATATATATATATATATATATATATATATATATATATATATATATATATATATATATATATATATATATATATATATATATATATATATATATATATATTAGATGAGATAAGAAATTATATTGTGCTTAGATATGAAATCACAGTATTACATTCTTCCTTATTTAAGACAGCGTCATTGTATGTGATAGTTCTTCTAATTAACCCTAGAATTTGATTACCTTTTGAAGCAGCAATCACACATTGCTCTGAAACGTTCATGTCAGCACTAAATACGCCAACTTTATTACTCCTAAAACCCCTTCTTGTGTGGTTCTACCTAGTACAGCATCCCTCAATTTATATTCTTCGTCCATGTTTCCAAGTCCTATGTGTATATGCATTTACACTTCCAAACATGGAATAAATTTGCCATTTTACCGATCATTTAACCAATTTATCTAGTTCATCCTGTAAACTGTACTGATCCCTGTGGTACCCCACTCAAAACAGATTTCCAATTTGAAATCTCATCATCTACTATTATTCTCTGTCTTGTGTCTGTAAGCCACTTTTCTATCCAGTTGATTACGCTATTATTTATACTGTGGGCTTTTAATTTAAGTAACAACCTTTCATGTGGCACTTTATCGAAAGCTTTCTGAAAATCTAAGCAGACAATATCCACTGGTGACCCATCATTTATCCACTTTTAATTTCTTCCAAAAAATAAGGAATTGGCTAGACATGACCTTGCTTTTAGGAACCCATGATGATATGTATTAATTTGTGCTTCCAGGAATTCCATCGTGTGGTCTCTAATTAACGTTTCTAATAGTTTGCATACGACTGATATAGTTTTGTCATCACAAAAAGAATTAGTGGACAATGTAAAAATATTTGAACCATTGGGTAATAGTGACCACAATCAAATACATTTTGACATCAATGTAAAATCAGAAAGTAAAAATAAGAAAACGTACAAGAGAAACTTCCACAAAGGTAACTACAAAGATATGAGAAAATATTTAGCAAAGCTAGATTGGACTAACATGCTGATGAATAAGACCGCAATTGAATGTTGGAATATTATAAAATATGAAATTGAGAGTATCAGCGATAAATTTTTTCCCTTCCAAAAACAAGGAAAACGGTGTAGAAAGAAACACTTGTCAAAAGAGGCTATTAGAAAAATAATGCTAAAACAAACTATGTGGAGGGTTTATAGGCGTACCAGAAAGGAAGAAGACTATGCAAAATACAAAGAGGCACTTAATGCAGCTACAACTGAAATCAGACAATCTAAAAGAAGCTATGAGCAAAAACTAGCATGTAACATAAAAAATGACAGCAAGAGTTTTAATGCATATGTCAGGAGTAAACAAAACTTACAAGACAAGGTTGGACCTCTAGAAGACAGTGCTGGAAATATAATATCACAGGGATTTTTAATGGCGGAAGACCTAAATGGTTACTTCAGTTCAGTGTTTACCAAAGAAGATATTAGTTCATTACCAGTTGCTGATACTAAATTTCAGGGGGCTAAATCTGACTGTTTAGGTCCGTTAGTTGTAACTCCAGAATTGGTAGCTAAGAAAATAAAGGCAATGAAGGATAACAAATCACCGGGAGTGGATGGGATTCCTCCAAAATTACTAATGGAAACAGTAGAACAAATCAGTATACCACTTGCCAGAGTATTCAACTTGTCATTAAAAGAGGGAGTTGTTCCGTTTGAATGGAAAGAAGCAAACATCATACCATTATTTAAAAAGGGTTCGAGAAATAAGTTTGCAAGTGGTGTACTAATTTGCTCTGTTATTTCTTTAAGCAATGTTGGTGGTATCCAATTAACTCCAGGTTATTTATTATCTTTCATCTTCTTAATTTTCTTTGCTATCATTTCAAGGGTCACAAATACCTGCCCTAGATGATCTGACTGATCGCCCTCAAATGTAGTAAATGGAACTGGAAGTGAGCTGATATTTTCTGTGGTAAAGACTGACCTGAAATATTAATTCAGAACCTTTGTCATTTGAAACCCGCCTGAAATTATGTTTTCACTGTTGTTTTCCAGTGGTCCGTCCTTATCTCGAGCTTTCTGTTTACTCCTTGCATAAGCATAGAAACTCTTGATGTAATTTTTTTTATATTACCTGCAAATTTATTTTCAAAAGTTCTTTTGGATGTTCTTATTTCAGTTGTAGCTAGGCTAAGTGCTTCTTTGTAGTTTGTGTAGTCTTCTACATTTCCTATGTGTTTATATACCCCCACAGCATCTGCTTGAGAGCAATTTTTCTAATAGCCTCTTTTGACAGGTGCTTCTTCCTGGACATTTCTCTTGTTTTCTTAATGGAACAAATATCTCAGTAATGCCCTCAATCTTATCTTTTAAACACGTTCAGTATTTTGTTGCTGTCTTGTTCTTCAGCAAGTTATTTCAATCTATGTTCGCCAGATATGTTCTAATCTCTTTATATTTGCCTTTATTGAAGTTCCTCCTTCATTATTTTTATACGTATTCCCAGTTTTTTCTGTTATATTAAAATGGATCTAGTTATGATCAATTAGACACATAGGTTCGTGTATTTTCCAAATAATTCAATTTGATAAGACAGCATTAAATCCAACATATTTCCACTTCGGCTCTGGTTTGTCCCATGACATGTTTAGTTTGTTAAAAGTAGAAACTGATGGTTGTCACCCAGCACACTCTAATGATTTCCTTTGTACATGACCATGGCTAAAATCACCCATTATAACACTTTCCCCATTACTCACCTCCCTTATGGCATTTTGTAGTTTTACATCTTCCTCTTGTCCTATGTTTGGACTTCGATAAACTACTCATATTGATACTATTGAGTTCTATGTAACTATGTTACACCAAATTGATTCCCCACAATCTGCTTAACTTTTCAGTGTTATTTCATATGCTTGGATATATTCTTTAATACATAAAATCACTCCACCTCCTCTTCTCTCTCGCCTGTCCTTCCTAAATATTTCATAGCCTGTCAGTCCTAACTCAACATCTACTATATCTTTATTTGTCCAATACCTATTACTTGAGGGTCAGTATCTGCTACTATAATGTCTAACTTGGTTTTTTATGTACTATGCTACTGACATTTAAGCTTACACATTTAAGTTTATTTATCGAAATAATTGGGGAACATTTCTTTGGATGTTTATTTGTACGCCTTTGAGTTTTCTCTGTTAGTTCCCCCTGCGCATCTATGGTACCTGTGCCTTCCTCAACAACCCTGACAAACTCACACCCAAGCACCCTTCCCGGTCAGGTGAAGCCCATCTCTCATGAAAAAGTCATCTCTCCCCACAAAGTTTAACCACATGTCTACGAAGCCTACTCCCTCCTCCACACATACCTTCTGTACTTGTGTGTTGATCGCCATCCTCCTACAGTTTATATTCTCCTGACCCTGCCTCCCATTATTGGTAATATCCCCGATAACACATTCTGTACAATCCGTGCCTCACTATGTGTCTTGACCAAACTCCTGTACTTACCAACGATGGCCGATGTTCCCTCCTTCTCGGCATTGTTCGTTCCCACATGCACAGGAACAGCTCCTCCATTGCCACCACCTATGACCTGTTCTGCCTTTTTTGTTACATTCTCTATTTTTGTCCATGGTAGGCATTCCGTGATATCCTCTCCTCTGTTTACGACTTTATTTACTTTCCTAATGATTGAATCCCCGACGAATACCCGGGCTTTCCTCACCTTCCTTTGTGACACTACATCTGCGAAGCTCCCTTCCTGCCACCTCACTTGTTTTCCATTCTTTTGCTGCCCACTGCGCTGCCTTCTATCCGCCATCTTCTGCTCATTCTGCTTTACTGTCTTATTGATATCTCTCTATCTCTCTCCCTTTCTCTTCTATTGTCAACCTCTACTGTCTTACTGATATCTCTCTCCCTTTCTCTTCTATTGTCAACCTCTACTGTCTTACTGATATCTCTCTCCCTTTCTCTTCTATTGTCAACCCCTACTGTCTTACTGACATCTCTCTCCCTCTCTTCTATTGTCAACCTCTACTGTCTTACTGACATCTCTCTCCCTTTCTCTTCTATTGTCAACCCCTACTGTCTTACTGTCAACTCTCTCCCTCTCTTCTATTGTCAACCTCTACTGTTTTACTGATATCTCTCTCCCTTTCTCTTCTATTGTCAACCTCTACTGTTTTACTGATATATCTCTCACTTTCTCTTCTATTGTCAACCTCTACTGTTTTACTGATATCTCTCTCCCTTTCTCTTCTATTGTCAACCTCTACTGTTTTACTGATATCTCTCTCCCTTTCTCTTCTATTGTCAACCTCTACTGTTTTACTGATATATCTCTCACTTTCTCTTCTATTGTCAACCTCTACTGTTTTACTGATATCTCTCTCCCTTTCTCTTCTATTGTCAACCTCTACTGTTTTACTGATATTTCTCTCCCTTTCTCTTCTATTGTCAACCTCTACTGTTTTACTGTCAACTCTCTCCCTCTCTTCTATTGTCAACTTCTACTGTCTTACTGACATCTCTCTCCCTTTCTCTTCTATTGTCAACCTCTACTGTCTTACCACCTGGCAATACTTCTTCACTCACCCGTTTGTTGCACACTCTGCCTCCTGCCATCTTTCGCCTTCTGTTCCACAGTCTTCTCCTTTTCTCTCCTCTCGTTATCATCTACCGTCTTACCACCTGCGATTCCCTCTCTACTCACCCTTTTACCTTCTTTTTGCTGCACACTTTGTCACCTTCCATCTCTTTCTTCTTCTTACCAGCTGTCTCCGTCACACTGCCTCTGTTCTCTCATTTCACTCTCCTCCACCCCTACACTCGAAATAAAAATCATATACTTGAACCTCAGCCCATTAATTTACGCAATCGGACTTTGCAAAGTCAACCCATTTATCACAGCTAGAACACATAAAAATACGCTCGGTGTTTGCACGGCGCCATGTTAGAAGTTAATATTTTTTAAGTATCAGTTATTTTTACAATTTATATTGGGTAGTCTTCGTAAAGATTGTTTTTGTGTTCTAATACACACTTTATGCTAGATTATTTAGGTTTTAATAAAATTAACAAATATATATTTGCTACTTTTTGACTGACGAGAACAAACCGTATTATCGCTCGTGGTGAGTGACCTTCTTTAAACTATACTGAATTACTACCTATGGCAAATGTCGCTAAAACAAGGTTTTACATTAATATTTAACGTAGGCTAATATGTACAAAATATGCCATTATTGTTATGACAACGGCTTTTCAGGAAAGGTCGAAAATTTTCTGGAGAGGGTCTCTTAAATACTGTAACAGCGTAACTTAGTTACAATATTTAAGAGACCCTCTCCAGAAAATGTCGAAGCCAGATTATTGACGCAATGTTGACGGTATGCATCCGTGCATATGTTATGCTTATTTTCAAGCCTAACAACATAACGTAGTTAGGCTTGAAAATAAACATAACATATGCACGGATGCTTTATTGCTGGTCAGATCAAACATACCTTAGGCATTGCGTCAATAATCTGGCTTCGACATTACAACATGACCAAGGTCATTCGATATCTCGGCTAGGTGGGTGGATGTTAGGGGGATTGGCTGTATGTGTACAGGTCCGTCCGTGCGTGTATCTGCCGTCAAACCGACCGATCGTGTTAGCTTTACTATACCGCTCTGTTGTTATTGAAGGACGATTAACAAGGCCAGTTATACACATTTTTATTTGATTAATTTTTTTGGCTGGCCCGTTGTTTCAATATCCCTTTTCGTCTGTATGACTCCTTTTCAAAACGACCGTAAACAGCCCGTACGGATTCGGCCAGTTTAGACTTCCTAATGGCTTTGACCTTTTAAGTAAATGAAAAATAGCATGTACCATTTTGCCGTTATTGCCACGCCGCTTATTCGAGCGACTTAATTATGGCACGTTGTCGTGAATGCAAGCGTACTGGCCATTTGTCAGATGTTGTTACCAGTTGAGAGGAATTCGGCTGTTCGCTTCTAGACCAAGGGCGAGTTTTTCTATACATTTCCTTTTGTGACTCATTTCATAAACGATGGCAATTATGCGCAGGTGCTGTGTCGTCGAATGTTACAGAAGAAAAAAACAAAAGTTTCAAATGTCTTCGCTGAGATTGATGTCGACATTGTGGTACCGGCTTTTCTTAACGATTCTTTTTACAATCTGGTCGTTTCTAAGTTCAAATACCAAAGCTCAATGATTAGTATGAAAGACACAACGTCAGAAGAAATTATAGTTAGGCTGGCTACAGCTAGAAGCATCACAAGTGACCTTGTTAACATCGGGAAAGACCACGGCATAAGTATAAGTTTGAAGAAGATATTTGTGAAAAAAGAAGACCAGGTATTTCGGTTCTTACCAGCACAGAAAGATAACTACTAGGAAAAACGAAGAGGTAGAAATTTAGATGAATTGACAACATCAAGCATTAGACAGACGGTGGACTCGAAGTGGCTTGAGTGATTGCAAGGAGACGCCAAAGGCCTAACTTAGGTTACACAAGAAAATATATCGAATGAATATTGAAAATGTAAATTTACATATTTTGTGATAACAGTTTTGTGATGTATAGTTTGCGGACGTAATGGAAGGCGCGGCCATGGAAAGACACCCGTATGACCTTTCCGTTGCGTCGTTGGCTTGACAAACGGGCCTTCACAGACGGGTCTATGCAGTCGGCGTGGGCGTCTGCACACAAAGGGACACACACACGATACCAAATGTCCTCATTCATTGACAACACGAGATTTATTTGGAACAGACATTTTATTCACGGAAAGTTAAAACTCCCAACAATATTTACACAGTCAATCCCTGGTTGGTCTCATCCACGTTGTTATGCAGTCGGCGTGTAATTGTTACCATTTCAAGTTCCCTTCGTTCACCACCAACATAGAGCTGATTAGACGATGCATTGAGTGTTAATACACATTATCTGATACAATAACAAAATCTTGCAAGTTACAAACAATAATCATCTTACAACAATAACAGTTTTCTCTGATTGCGAAATATATATTATATTTATCTGACATCAGTACAACCCGGCAAACTTTAATCGACCGTCAGCCGATCAAACCTTTAACTCTAGGTATGTAAACTGTGTGTTTCTTGAGCGAATACTGGTCAGCCCAAAAACCACAGGGTCACCTGAGCTCGAGATTAAACAACTTGTGCACATTCGTAAGATTTTAGAAACGGTAGACGTTACGAACAGGTCTGTCAAATTATGAACGTGATTGCAATAAACATATATTCAGCATAAACTTCCAAAATGTGGTCGAATAACAAACATCATATGTCGCAGAGTTTCAATGGTGTTATTTATCAAATGTTATTTTTGTTCCACATATACAAATCACACACGCTAAACTCCGCCGTTTTACAGAGCCGATATATCTTCGAGGTCGACTTGCACCACTGTCAATGTCCGCCCAATAAGGAAAGTGTGCATGTAAAAGTGAAGCAAATGTGACATTAACCACACCTGGGCACATCTGGTGAAAATGCCAATCATAGACACGCCCTGTTCGTGACTTTTCTGTCCAAACAAATATAATGTGTGATCGGCGACTGAGATTTAAAGTGAAACAAAAGTCATGGTTTGGTGTCTCTGTACCTAAACCTAAAAGAGATGAAACTTTACTTTGTCAGAAAGATTACTATTTTGGGAAAAAGGCCAAAATATGTTACATAAGTTGAGTTTGGACGCAAATAGCACGGTCATGTCCTACTGGCAAGAAAGGGAATACGCGTATACGAATATATTTCCATTTGGCGAGCGAATATAGCCAGAACACCAGACTAATCTAACAGTATGGCGCGGCCCATGGAAAAGAGACGTGTATATACAACACGCTTTTCATAGTAAACCACTGACGTGATATTCTTAATTGTAATTACAAATGATTATGTTTTAGTAACTCATAGGTGCATATGCCGAAAACCACGACTTTTATTTCGCTTTAAGTAAACTGATATGAACACCGGAAAGAATAAAATTAGAGACCGGATGTTTATTTTACCCCAAATAAAATTATACAGTTCGCAGTTTACAAGTATACATATATTGTATATATACTTCAACAATGATTAACACATAATAATTAAAGGAGGGGTCAGTGTCTCGAAGGTTGGTCAACCCGACTGCTTCAATGGCAGAGCGCCAAGCCGAAATCACTTCAGCTGTACGGCTGCAGCCAGTACCTGTGATCTCGCACAACGGAACAGTACGAGGAAATTAAGCCTATGTGGGCCAAAGTACGTGACAAAACACCTGTAAATGAGCGTTAATTGTATTGATTGAAAACACGACAGGTGTGAACACTATATTTTTAGCACCTGAAGTCAATGTTTTGAACACGTCGAGGAGAGATTGAAACTGACAGTGATCGATACCAATGTATCGTTGAATGGCGAATATAGAACCGAGACCGGTGCGGATGTCCGGTCCTGAGACAGCTCAGCAGGGCGGACTACTATAATATCCGTTCCCTCCCACGTCGTGGTCGCCCGGTCGTCAACAGACGTTTAATGGTTTTCTGAACCTACCACATTGGATTAATGTGTTCACACAGGTCTCGATTGCGTCGTGGAAGCTAGTGTGTGGTATGTGTATGCTAGAGAGGGTACCTGCATGTGCGTGCGTGCGTGTGTGTGCGCGCGCACAAGCGTGTGTGTGTGTGTGTGTGTCTGTTTGCGTGTGTGTGTTCACACATGTCTCGCCGAACAGGGAAGAGCACGGTGACCATTGTGTGTACACGGGTAGGGCAGACACACCTTTAGGTCTAGCCGGCTCGGGAAGGTCGCGCTCACCCTTAGGTTTCGCCTGACGGGTCCGCTCATTGCAATATCTCACTGGCCTTGGGAGGTGCGATCATTCTTATATCTCGCTGGCCTTTGGAGGGCGCGATCATTCTTATGTCTCGCTGCCCTTGGTAGAGCGCGATTATTCTTATACCTCGCCGGCCTTGGGAGGGCGCGATCATTCTTATATCTCGCTGGCCTTGGGAGGTGCGCTTATTCTTATATCTCGCCGGCCTTGGGAGGGCGCGATAATTCGTATATCTCGCTGGCCTTGGGAGGGCGCGATCATTCTTATATCTCGCCGGCCTTGGAAGGGCGCGATCATTCGTATATCTCGCTGGCCTTTGGAGAGCGCGATAATTTTTTATATCTCGCTGCCCTTGGGAGAGCGTGATCATTTTTATATCTCGCTGGCCTTGGGAGGGCGCGATCATTCTTATATATCGCCGGCCTTGGGAGGTGCGATCATTTTTATATCTCGCTGCCCTTGGGAGAGCACGACCATTCTTATATCTAGTCGGCCTTGGGAGGGTGATCTCATTATTATATCTTACTGGCAGTGGAAGGGCGCGATAATTGTTATATATCGCCTGCCTTCGGACGGCTGACCATTTTTACATCTCACTAGCATTGGGAGGGCGCGATCATTCTTATGTCTCGCCGGTCGTGGGCGGGCGCGATCATTCTCATACTTCGCCGGCCTTGGGAGGGCGCGATCATTCTTATATCTCGCTGGCCTTGGGAGGGCGCGATCATTTTTATATCTCGCCGGTCTTGGGAGAGCGCGATCATTTTTATATCTCGCTGCCCTTGGGATAGCGCAATCATTCTTATATCTAGTCGGCCTTGGGAGGCGCTCTCTTTATCATACATATTTATCGTACTGGCAGTAGAAGGGCGCGATAATTCTTATATCTCGCCGGCCTTCGGACGGCTGATAATTTTTACATCTCACTAGCATTGGGAGGGCGCTATCATTCTTATGTCTCGCCAGTCGTGGGCAGGCGCGATCATTCTTATATCTCGCCGGCCTTGGGAGGGCGCGATCATTCTTAGATTTCGCTGGCCTTGGGAAGGCGCGATTATTTTTATATCTCGCCGGTCGTAGGAGGACACGATCATTTTCATACCTCACCGGCCTTTGGAGGGCGCACTCGTTCTCATAACTCGCCGGCCTTTGGAGGGCGCACTCGTTCTCATAACTCGCCGGCCTTTGGAGGACGCGACAATTCTAATATCTCGTCGGTCGTGGGAGGGCGCGCTCAACAGGGAGTGGTCACCTACCTCTATGTCTCTTATACTTCGGAATAAAAAAAGAAAGTCTTATGAAACGGTTGCCACAAATGAGATGGGTTGTCTTAAATGAATATTTATGTGGTCATCTTCCCTGTTGAATAAACTGAAAGTGAAATATGGGTCGGCCCTGACGGGGCTATCATCAAGTTGTCACGTTCACCAGAGTCATACGGTCACTGCCATGCAAAAAGTATAAGATGTTTTCTTATAATATTATCTGCACGTCAGAGCGCATAGGCGATGAACGTGACGCCTTGGTGATAGCCCTGTTAGGGCCGACCTATACGTCACATTCAGTTTATTCGGTGCTGCTTCTGTCTGCGCCTATGACCACGATCAACCTGGCATTTACATCCCGTACCCACACGGATGAAGTCGATGCTGAACTGATTGTGAGGCTTGCCCCACACCCGGCCTAGTGCATACATGTACGAGTATTGCTGCACACAGCGCGAACTGTTGGCGAACTCGGGTGCAATGAACTGACAAGGCCGGTCTTTGATTGACGGCCGACATAGAGTCTCGTAGAACGTCTGCGTAGAATTGAGAGTGTGGAACAGTTCTACCATCATGCCTTGCGGGTTGATGCCGGACGTCCGGCTTGCCAGGGCCGTGTAGGTGGGACAACACTCGCTGGTCTCGTCGGAGTAGAACAGGCGGTGTTCACGCAAGTCCACCTTGGATCGTAAACCTCGCACGAACGAATGTCTGCAACAACAACAACAGGCAGTATATTGGATTTCGTTGCATCTATGGGACATCTTGCGAGGAGAGGCGGTCTGGAGATTGACTTGCTGACCGGGAGAAGGGGCCGAGACCGACCGAAAAGAAAAGTTCATAGCATTGGGAGTCTAGATGGCAGAGACAGTCCAAGAGGGTTAAGGTTGATATAAAAGCATTGGCTAGTTTCAACATATATAGTTTGTATGAATGTTCTATTGCAGGTGTTAAAAGAAGTTCTGTAAATTAATATAGCCTAATTGTTTTCGATGGATTCTTATCGCCGGAAGTGGCCGATATGTCAATCAAAAGCGTGAAAGATGTTCAAATAATTAAGTTTTTGGGCAAGTCCTCATTTCTACAGCACTGAATTTCAAACTGCGCGAGTCCACGTGTAAGCCTACATATCAATTTGCATAATTATTTTATTATTTCGCGTTTTTACGACAATTCTTTCTTTACTCATGCATACTCTGTTTGCCGACAAGCTCCGATTTGTTAAATCGTTAGGCCTAGCTATTGCCTAGGTCACACCAAGCTATTGCCTAGGTCACATCAAGCTATTGCCTAGGTAACACCAAGCTATTGCCTAGATAACACCAAGCTATTGCCTAGGTCACACTCGGTAGGATGACACAGAGACCAAGAAAGTCGCCGGATTAATATAGTCCTTTGCGAAGATTCCTCGAAATAGTACCGAGAGCACAATTCTTCGGCCCCTACGTTGTGCAATACACCGACGAATTTAGAAGCATAGCAGTTTCACGCGCTTTTTAACCAATGCTTTTTGACATTTTGGTGTCTACGATCGTATTCCAGCGTCAATATTAATTTCCCTTGGCGCCGACAGCGTTCGTTCAAAAGACGGATGCAAACCTTTCCAAGTGCTGTCCGAAGTGATTAAGTTAACGGGAGACGTACTACACACGAATTACTTTCTGATCTAAATTAACTAACGCAGAAAGCGCAATCAGGTTCGAGCAATGCTGATCGGGGACATCTATTGTCGTTATTTTGAGTAGGGCCTATATATAGGAAGCCGTCTGTGCATATCTGAGCCGTTGAGAATAATAGTGGTAGAGTGCGTATGGTCGTACACAACAAATACACATCCTGAGTTATTTGAGTGCTGATGCAATACTGGCCTAACTCGTATTTTCAATAGGAGAGATCGTGGCTAGTTTAAACAATTTTACTTAGTCACTTTTTGTGAAAAGTATGTTAGATGCATTATTTCTGTCAACGTATACATTAAGTTTATTATTTGTATTAATAAAATGTGCCATGCCAATGCGATTCCATGTTACAGTTAGGTAGATATGTGAAGTTTCCCAGGCGCGGTCGACTGTAACAACTAGCCTCGTAACGGAGCAAGTTGTTACATCATAAGGGGCACCTCGTTACAGCAAAGGACACGTGGATCGCAGAGCAAGTGTCACTCGAACAAGCTATATGTATTACATTAATGGGATTATCAACACTTATAAAATGTAGGTGTTCGCAATATATTAAGCTTTTCATTTGCTTCACGTAACAAACAATTGTGAATGGAATATAAATTATTGAATGGAGTATGAAATAGTGAATGGAAATATAATTTATGTAATGCGACTTCTACTTGATTGAATGCTACACACATAGCACACATGCACAAACATTCGCATTTCAATGAAGCGTGCAATACTTATTAATTGCTCAAACAGGACTGTGCCACACATATTTAACCAGATTTAACAAGATTACCGTCCAAGAGAAAACACTCATATGGCAAGTGGACGAGGAAGCCATTGGCTTATTGAGAATCCAACAATTTGTCACGGTGTTACAGTACTGGTCATAAACCAGTACGATGGGCTTCACATGTGAAACAACGCGTTCACACGTCGTGAATAAATAAATATACTTCTTTCAGTCATTGTCAGCACACAACTCGCTGGCTGAGCCATCGGTGCGAGCCATTCGAGCGGTGTTACAGTTGTAACAGCTTGCCCCAATACAGTTGTAAAAGCTTGCCCCAATACAATTTTTGGAGTTGAACGCACATGGACGATAACAAATCCTGAATTACAGTTTAACTTCTACTTCGCATAACCCTTTTTACTATATAATATATACGTTTCATGTATCATCCACGAAACATTAAAAGTGGCCGCGTGAGATGATATTATTATGTGGGCACAGCAAAACAATTTTAGGTGGTTAAAAAGTCGTTTTTGTCTACACCTCGATTATTTCGTCTTCTTAACTCCTGATCTTTGGACAGCGTGTCCGCTGGTGGACTTCAAACCAACTATTGTCCATAGTGACTCTGTGTGTGAGCTATGTTTTCGTAAAACGACTCTGTAACAACAGGCCCCTGAATACAACTGGCCCCTACAGCAAATGTCCGCGCAGAAGTCAACGCCAATTTGGGGCCGGTATGTCGGCACGGGCTATGATTGTGTTATGTAGATCATAGTTAAAATGATGTGATAATATTTTAGGAGGAAGTAATTACACCTACAATGTCTACTTTAAGGTGAACACTATTCACATTCTCTGAAATCTGATTTTGTTATGGTGTTGAAACTTTTGACTTTCCTACTGCAAACCCCCATACTTTAATGCAGTTAGACAGCTATTGTTGTACGCCGCTCACCTGTTGTACTGGATATCGCCAGTTATGTAAAAATATGATAACAAATGTTCAACTTCAAAGGAGAAAGTGAGTCAACTCGCAAATGCAGCGGACCTACGCATATATAAGATAGTATGCCTCTCAATAAATAGGAACACTCGTGTAAATTTCACGGTGTAAGCAGAATATCACTGGTTCCTTGATAATACGACAGATGCTCTAAAGGCAGACAACAACAACATATATAATGATCCATATATTTCTGAAGATCTGGGAGTAAGACAAAGTCCCGAAAGAATTGACACATTTAAATTTGGTCAAACTGCCAAAGAAAGGTGACTTGGTAGTTTACAACTATTGGAGAGAAATTATACTCCTATCAGCAGCAAGTAAAGTCTTCTCACGATAATATGAAACAGACTGAAAGGAGCAATGGATGAAAAGCTACGGGAAGAACACGATGGTTTTCGAAAACACACATCTTACACTATCCTGCCACAATGAAAATAATAATAGAACAGACAATTGGGTTGCAGTCGCCTTCCTATATATATATATATATATATATATATATATATATATATATATATATATATATATATATATATATATATATATATATATATTTCATGGATTTCGAGGAAGTAGACAGATACGTTATTTGGTTGTTGATGCATCATTACAGAATACCAGCAAAGTTTGTAACATTAATCTTGCATATGTACGAAAACGTCACGTGCCAAGTTAATGAGAGAAAACGTCAAGCAGGAAAAATGGCATCCAGTGGACATTCACTACTAAACAATTGGATGACCCAGACTTTGTAGATGATATCTTCCCTCTATCACATACACACACACAGATGCAGAAGAAGACCAGTCGACAGGAAGCAGAGAAGACAGGCCTGAGAATAAATACACAGAAGACAAAACTCACGAAGGTGAACAATGCGCAGCAACGTAACGTACACATCAAAGGAAAAGACGCAGATGGTGACGACACGTTTACATATCTGGGCGGTGTAGTGATAAACAAAGGAGGATCATATGCAGACGTCAAAAGCAGGATTGGAAAGGCCAGGAATGCATTCGTCACCTTAAAGGCATTGTGGAATACATAATCCTTCTCAACAAGAAACAAAACCCGAATCTGCAATACCAATATGAAAAGCATGTTACTCTATGGTTCTGAGACATTGAAAGTAACGGAGAATGGCCAAGAGAGCAACCAGCAATTTTAAAACATTCATAAAAAACTGTCTCAGAAATATTTTCAAAACTTAAATGGTAAGATGAGATCACAAACATGGAACTCACGATGAGGACAGACCAATACAGCATCAGACAATACACTAAAAAAAGAAAATGGACCTGTATAGGGCACATCGTCCGAAAACCAACCGCAAATGTCATGAGACCCGCAAGGACAAAGGACAAAGAAAACCAGACATACACAAAATTGTTGGAGAACAAAAAGTATGGAACCACCTGGAAAGAACAGAGTATCGGTTTGGTCCTAAGCGCTTCCTTGAGCGAAGAGGATTTAGTAAGTAAGGTGATACCTGAAGAAACTGCTCAGAGAAGACACCACAAAGTGGAATCAATTGCAAGTTGATATTCTCAACGTTAATAATTAAACGTAAATTAAAGTTTCAGTCTCAGCTCAGCAGTAACATCGACATCGTATAATGATACTCACCTTTTTTCTGTTCTAAGTAAGTCCCGTAGTTTCATTTGCAGCGTTATGTGCATTTCATCTGAACATGTGCATTCGTAGACGCTCAGCGCCAGCAACAACGGCAACACCTGCAACAAGCCAGGAGGTCATTGACTGGGAGGTCGGCGAAACACCGTCAGAGCGGGAGGGAGGGGAGGATGGGAGAGAAGGGAGAAAGGGGGAGGGAGGGAGTGTGTGTGCGTGCGTGTTCAAACAGTTCTGTCACCACAATATGCGTTAGTGAAATCGAGTGTGATTTACACGTGGTCAGAGACCCAGGGCCAGTGCCGATATAACGGCGTCCGTAACTACGAGACTGCGTGGATGGCAGAGTGTCGATTCGTCACGCCAACGGGTCGTGTAGTGTGGAGCTGCGATCAGCAACAAAAACGACTTCAGAATCACAACAGCATTTATGGGTGTGATAACACTGTAATTCACACACGCCTTGCAACTGTGTCAGTTGGAAACCTTTGGATCACTGCGGATTGGGTTAAGGCAATTTCACATATGGGGAGGGGAAAGGGGGAGGGAAGAAAGAGAGTCTACTAGAAGTCAGTATTGTTGAGGTGTTTACGGTAATTATATTATTCGGAATATGCTACACATTTGCCATGTTACTCTAACAGCATCGCACAATTCTTTGGTCTGCATTATCGCCAGTAAATCTATCAAGCTTCCACTCGG
Source organism: Lamellibrachia satsuma (assembly GCA_033239005.1). NCBI lineage: Eukaryota > Metazoa > Annelida > Polychaeta > Sabellida > Siboglinidae > Lamellibrachia > Lamellibrachia satsuma. The sequence goes on along the minus strand of BSQZ01000047.1, from coordinate 1,476,411 downwards.
CCGCATTCACCCTGCAGCAAAGAGAGGCGGTGACGGCAGATACTGCATCTATTCCGGGCGGCGATTTCCCCCGACGGCCGGAGATATACGCCGCTACTAAAAGGGCCTGTTATTGATATTTTACTCAGTAGATCACGCCATTAAGAGACGAAGCCACCGACGCACTGTAAAACACAGCGAATGGGCGTTACTCGTTTAAGCGACGTATCCGAGCCGCGTGCGAGATTTCCATTAACGAGAGCACGACACCACGAACACACCCATTACAATGTGTTGTATGTTTACACTACTCGAACAACCCGGCGACACATCTGTCTTACACCGCTTTACATAAGTTTGTAAAGTATGTTGACAAATATACTAATACAGCTGTTGAAAGTTGATATATCACGACAGGATGGCACAGGTAGACACATTTGGCGCTTACGACACGACTTTACATAGCATTACACAACATGACGAAGTACATCACGACTTTACACGTCATTACACAATGTGAGGAGGTAGGACACGACTTTACACAGCGTTACACAATGTGATTATACAAGACGTGACTTTGTCCAATGCGGCGATATAATGCACAACTGTACATAACATTACGTAATGTTACGATGTCAGACACAACTTTACGTAGCGTTACACGATATGACGAGGTAAGACACGACTGCACACATTACTACACAATGTGACGCTTCACAATTTGGTTGTGTAAGAAACAACATAATTACATAATGTGACGGTGACACAAATTTACACAGCGCAACAAATGGATACCCAATGATATATAAACATATATCTACACACATATCATACAAATGGATACCCAATGATATATAAACATATATCTACATACATATCATACAAATGGATACCCAATGATATATAAACATATATCTACATACATATCATACAAATGGATACCCAATGATATATAAACATATATCTACATACATATCATACAAATGGATACCATTGATAACCACAGCTCAACGCACTTATTAAAACACACAATTACACTTTCTCCCGTTACCATTGATGAAATGAGCCGTCTTGAACCAGGGTTGAATTTGAAAGAGATTGTTTTATATGTTAAGTATGTTAAGTATTTATATTATTTACATCTATTAGTGAGTGCACCCCTTGGTATGGGAGACGGTAGCTCTGTGGTACAACGCCGGACTGTCCGTAGAGGGGACGTGGGTTCGAGTGCACCCCTTGGTATGGGACACGGTAGCTCTGTGGTACAGCGCCGGACTGTCCGTAGAGGGGACGTGGGTTCGAGTGCACCCCTTGGTATGGGACACGGTAGCTCTGTGGTACAGCGCCGGACTGTCCGTAGAGGGGACGTGGGTTCGAGTGCACCCCTTGGTATGGGACACGGTAGCTCTGTGGTACAGCGCCGGACTGTCCGTAGAGGGGACGTGGGTTCGAGTGCACCCCTTGGTATGGGACACGGTAGCTCTGTGGTACAGCGCCGGACTGTCTGTAGAGGGGACGTGGGTTCGAGTGCACCCCTTGGTATGGGACACGGTAGCTCTGTGGTACAGCGCCGGACTGTCTGTAGAGGGGACGTGGGTTCGAGTGCACCCCTTGGTATGGGACACGGTAGCTCTGTGGTACAACGCCGGACTGTCTGTAGAGGGAACGTGGGTTCGAGTGCATTTCGAAACTTGGGATTTTTCTTTCACGTCACTTTACTTGCGTCTTTCGGAAGAAACACTAAAAGTCGTTGGTCCCTTCTACCTGGTGCAGACCCTTATATGCCAGGGTTAGTAATTGTGTACATTTCCCACAATGCACATGTAAAGTGAGAGGCCTTTCAGAAGAATAGTCTGTTGAAAATGCGACATTCCGTTGAAATATCGTCTCACCAAAGCTATCTTCTGCTTCCGGATTACCAAGATCAATAACAACCTATGCCTAAAGGAGGTGGTTTTCTAAATATAAAACGTTGCATTAATAATTGTTTTATGATGTTTCGTTTGCTAACGCACACCAACTTTGCCGTATAGCTATCTTCTGTCTCCGGATAAATAAGATTAATTGCAACTTATGACCGAAGAATTTGATGTTCTAAATATAACAAGTTGCATTAATATTTGTTTCATATTGTTTGCTTGAGGTGATCTTTCGTTTACTAAAGCACAACGGAGCCGCGGCGTGGCATGGGGGTGGCGTGGGGGGTGGCGTGGGGGGTGGCGTGGGGGGGGCGGAAGTGATGTTGACGTTAGCGACATCTGGCTGGCTCTGATTACAAGGAAATAAATCGTGAGAACGAAGGCAATTGCGATAATGAGAAACCACTGTTTACGTTTTAATGTCATTACAACATGATCAGCGACTAACTGGAATGACATTGGAGTAACGGCACAAGAAATTGATGTATTTAGAGCCATCATCTTGCAGGTTAAATAGTGCACACGTTGTACGCGTAAGTCGGTTTCAAGTGAATAATGATAACGGCGTAGAAGGGGTGACATTGGGAGGTTTTCTAGATAGTATGGCTAGATACTGTTTTAAGACATCGGACAATCGTAGCACTCAGAGGTGCCAAGTAACGTTGCACAAAACGCGGTAGATAGATCTACTTCTTTTCTATTCGTGATGTGAGGGCAGTAGACAAAGCCTCGGTAGCGATAGGGAATGTTTCCTGATGATGAACAATTGTTACGCCGTCTACTGTTAAATCGAAACAAAAGTAGCGCTGTTGGGCCTATGCACCTATAAGAGTTACTAAAACATAACAATTTGCAACTATAATTAAATTTATCACGCCAGTGGTTTACTATAAAATCCGTTTGGAATATACAGCATCTTAATTAAGTAAAAAAAAATTTATTTAAACTAAAAGCCCATGGTATAGGTACTGATGTAATTAATTGGATAGAAAAGTGGCTTACACACAGAAGACAGAGAGTAATATTAGATGGTGAGATTTCAAACAGGAAATCCGTTTTGAGTGGGGTACCACAGGGATCAGTATTAGGCCCTATACTGTTTTTAATATATATAAATGATTTGGCAGATGACATATCTAGCAAAGTACTCAAATTTGCAGATGACACAAAAGTATTCAGAAAGGTTACTAATGATACAGACAAACAAAGTTTACAGGATGATCTAGATAAATTAGTTAAATGATATGGAAATGGGAAATGTTATTCAATTTTGGGAAGTGTAAATGTATACACATAGAATATGGAAACATGGACGAAAAATATAAAATGGGGGATGCTGTACTAGGTAGAACCACACAAGAAAAGGACTTAGGTGTAACATTTAGTGCTGACATGAAAGTTTCAGAGCAATGTGGGATTGCTGCTTCGAAAGGAAATCAAATGCTAGGGCTATTTAGGAAAACTATCACGTATAAGGAGAAACAGCTAATTGTACCCCTGTACAAAGCAATAGTTGGACAACATTTGGAATATTGTATACAAGCATGGAGGCCGTATCGTAGGAAGGACATAGACAAGCTAGAAAGAATACGACGAAGAGCAACCAAAATGATTCCAGAATTAAAAGACCTTAGTTATGAAAGCCGCTTATTGCAATGTGGTTTGACAACACTAGAGACCAGACGACTAAGAGGAGACCAAATGTTCTTTAAACTTAAAGAAGGCAGTAGAACCAGAGGATATAAGGCAGCATTAGTTAAGGAGCAGTGTAGGTTGGACATGAGAAAGTACTCTTTCTCACAGAGGGTGATAAATGAATGGAACAAACTGCCAAATGATTGTGTTAATGCTAGTAGTGTGAATATGTTTAAAAATATAATTGAAAGATATATGATAAGGGTGGGCTACACATAGATGAGAAAATTGTTGGACTCTCGATAAGCCAATGGCTTCCTTGTCCACTTGCCATCTGGAACTTGTTGTTTGGGATGGCAATCTTGTTAAATCTTGTTAAATGTCATGGGCTGTGCGATATTTCTAGATAACTCTATGTCGAGGGTCGTAGTCTCGCACAATTCGCTCGCCAAATGAAAATATAGTTGTATACGCCTATTCCTGTACAATTGTACAACCTATTACTATACTAGTACTCTTTTTGAAAAAATGTGCACGTTTGTTTAAGACTGCATTGGATTTGTGTATACCGGCTTCACTTATTACGTCACAACGAGTGTAGGTTACCTGATTCCATAGAACTGCGGATGCGCTAAACGGTGGCGCTGGTTAACGTGTCATCAATTAACCGGAAAAACGACCAGAATCTCCCACTTTTAGAACACATATTTCAGTAAACTACTGGCGTGATATTCTTGATTTTAACTGCACAAGGTTAGTTTTATTTGTTGCATCAAACAGTGCAATTTGTGGTAGTCGTCGAAGTTACAGTCTGATACATTTTATATCCAATATTAGCAGCACAAGAAGATGAAGCGTGTCTAACGAAGCGAATAAGATAACAATAAGATCCATGCGACGAGATGTTCTTATATTTACGTATATCCTCGCCTAACTAAAACCGATCTGTGCACTGCTTTGTTATGGAGCCATCTACGAAGCGTCCAGCGTTAAAAGCGCTGATTTGTTTCATCCACTTGACTAAAAATAAAGTTGTTTATTCATTTGAGCAGGCGTCGACCAAGTAAGAAAAACATACGATGTGCTGAGAATACGGTCGGTAGAAAACAAAATGGCTCCGTTAACGTTACGTCAAACGACACCTTAGCGCCTCCAGGCGTCGTTAATATCAACTAAGTCGTTCACGTAATCACACGTGCACCGATACGCACGCACGTACACACGAACCGACGGCGCACCCACATACTCACACAAGCACACATATTTGTCTATGACTTATATATAGTGCTGTTGTTTTGGGTCAAGCCCATTTTGTCGAAATAGCACATCCGATGGTAGTTTGCGACACAGGTGTGTTCTTTTTGACTAAAATTACGAGGACAGAAGAATTGTTTCACAAGCATGCTGTCCCCGCTTGCGCTATTTTCAGTAATGTGTAAATCAAGATGCTGACTTGGGACTTCCGAAACGTTATTATCGACCTCCAAGATATGTGCTAGTGTAGTATCTGTTTATAAAAACGACAACTGGTTGTTGTGCAGCACACACAGGAGAGGAACATTCAAAAGACGCACGTTAGTTTTCAGAACTGATTACCGTTACGTCGTCCTTATCCTACGTAATAGATACGCATTTTATTGAGCACCAACAAAAGGTGTTTCCAATAACTGTTCAATCAGCCACTCAGCATTGATAGGGCAATTTTACAATGATCCACCTCAAGGAGGTCCCTCAAGGAGGTCACTCCTCAATTCGAGTTTCGCTCGTCTCATTTCAAATTCATTTTACGAAATATCAAACCTTCCTAGTATCCACTGCTGTGTATACGAACGTCGATCTATTTATGGACAAGGTAGGCATTCAATAACGCACAGGAAATAATACGAATGTGGACTTTCTCTGACATCTTTGTTGGACGTGTATCAAGTGCAATGGATTGGAAGGGTTCCCATGGAGCAAAGCATTTCGGATGTTATTACGCGTGTCTCGATTTCTGCTGTACTAATCCATATTTTACAACTATGAAGGAACATATATTATCAGCCCAACCACATAGACACAATAAACGGAATTGGAGTTGTCGTGTATGACAAATTATCAACGTCATCTCTTGCTGCTAATCACAGACACATCCACTGCTCAATCCCGGAACTGTGGTAAGTAGCGGTCACAAACTTGTCATCAGTCACATCATACTCAGTCGAGTGTTTGATCCGTGATGGAAACAGATTGACCGTCCCAATGCGCCAAACGCCTTTTCAATGCAGTTGCAGCATAACACTACACATTACAACTCAAATCACGTATGAACGAAGTAAACACGAAACTAGAAACAAGCGACGCAACACAAAATCGAGAGATTCGATCGGAAAAGATACCAACAAAGCAGCGGCATCTTCAATCGGTATCACACCACCTAACAAAATTGTCCTTCGATAACTTGGAAGACACTGAAACAAGAACGGATCCCTCTGCAACATACCATCTGATGAAGCACTGGAAACTATTCTGTCCGATTGGGCGACAAGCAGAAGTCGAGCGACTTCAAGACGGTGCTAAATTTAGACCAATCCGGCTCCGATATAGCAAACCATAGAAGCAAACTAAAACGAGGACGACCAACGACTACACGGAGGAGGACTGTGGAGACGGGATTGCACCTCAGCTGGGCCCATAAATGGAAATGTCTTGTTTCTGCCTTGTGCGCCAGCAGACACGAAGGAAATTAAGTACACTAGTAAGTAAGTAGCAAGAAACCCACAATCCACGACGACCAATAAAGAACAATTGTTGACCCAGCAGAATGTGGAACTCGTCCTGTGGAACAATAACCGAGCTAGTGGAAGTGAAGAGTTACCGGGCGAACTACTTAAATCCGAAATCCTTTCAAATCCTTGAAACGTATGGCAGCAACCTCTTCGACTGCTCGGTGACTAAACAGTTAGCACTCTCACAGCTTAGTCAGGAGAGTCTGCCCTGCTCCGGAAACCAGGAAATCCATGAGGTGCGCTGACTAGTCTAAGAACAAAAGATCAACAATGCTGCTACATACACGTGTTTCCACAGCCGTCGACACGGCGACAAGTACAGTGTAGATGGCGACATAGACCAACTAAATGATCTAGTGCTACAATTCCCTGCGCCAACTCGTTTCCTATACATCTATATGTAAAACAGAAATATTGGTATTGATGTTTGCAGCACTAAATACATACATAGTTAGTGAAAGTGTAATTATGACAAAATAGCCAAGTGATTAAGCCTATCACACAATATTTAGCTTTAGTTTGATTAAAGGAAATTATAATTAAATTAGATTTTTGTCACTGAACACCATCGCGACAATTAAACTGATATTAATATATGTCTTACTATGTATGATAATAACACTTATTTTCTTTGTTTCTTTCGTGTCATTTCCACACGTAATTGATACACGATATTGATTACACATGTCAATGTAAATTGTATGAGTTAATATATAGGTCATTCACGAATAATGACAATAACAGAGTGTTATATTATGACGACGTCGGACGACAGTGAGACTTGTGAAAAGGCTTGACGTGACATCATTTACTCGTCATAAAAAATAACTGGTGGACCATGAAATATATTCCCCTCGTAATACATTTTTAACATGATATCATCATATCGTAATATGATTTCCCTTCGCTAAATCGAATGTTTTGTCGTAATCATAAAGAGCACGACATACTACATTGGAAAACCAAAACATGTCAGCAGAACATTTAAGAATAAAACATGAGTCCGTCGTAGAACAAGTTAGCTTGTAGGCAGCTTGATTTCCTTTTAGCAGTCCATTAGTGTTTAGTAATGTTATTTAGCTCACATTTATATCACCAGTGACATTTTATATGTTTGTGCATTCGAAGTAATGCTGGTGCAACATAATCTGCATTTGTTCTACACGTGCTTTAACCTTTTGCAAAATGTTTTTGCAATGTAACGTCATATTTACAATGAACCGACGCGTTATCCGCAGAGCGTAGCCTTTCACATAAAACGACAAACTCGCATATACGTCTGCTTCTGTCAAAAGCTCGCGTTGTCCGTTCTATTGTGGTAGAACCGACAACTGTTAAAGCTTTTAAAGTCGCCTACAAAACGCTACAAACATCGTTCTGTCAATACCTGGGAGGATATCCCTTGTCAATTACAATCAGCATCCGCTTACTACTCAGTTTGGCGGTGTTTATGGAGCATGGAATTTCTGTCATCATCTCGCAATTCACAGATGTGTTGACTACTGTGCAGCGGTGAGAAGAGGCGTTGTAATAAATTATATTAAGGTGCAGTACTTCACTTATATACAATATACTCATGTTTACCATCATTAATACATCTTCATCAATCTTCGTCTTCTTTGAAACATGCAACAATATAGATTCTGGGGATTGTGCTCCATGTGGGTGATTTCTGTCTAAAGAAATAACGTAATCTAATGGTTCTTGTTTGAGGCGCCGTAATCTTGTTTTTGTGAGATGTTTGTCGATGTCTCGGACATCGTGAACAATGGCCTACCAGCTCGGTCTGTCCTAGACAGCAGCAGTCTATTTGTTTTCCACGTGGGATATTAACTTATTTTAGATCTGGTTTTAGAAGATCTTTGAAACGAATGAGTACGGCACTCCACTGTTAATTGGTTGGGATACTTTCTGAAGCTGACCATTTACTATTGCTTACTGGGTCCTTTCAAAAAGAATGGTGTATCGGCACATCCCTCTACAGGCTTTATCTATGATGTCATAGAGGTCTTACGTTTTTCGTAATATATAACGTGACCCAAAGTCAAAAGCATTTTAGAAATCTAGAATGATCACGACTGTGTAATCTAATCTACGCTATATGCAAGTTCACGACAAAGTGCTTGTAGCTGTGTTTCACAGCTCTTGTTAGCTCGGAATCCACCAGGCTATTTAGTTAGCATAATATGTTTAGACCTGCTGAACGATTCATTATGACTTGCCCGTTTCGCTGTGGCGATCTTATTTGAAGGAATACCACTCAAAAAAGATCAGTGTACGAAAAGATATAGTCCAAGTAGCGCTTAGGAGTGTTTAATATAAAGTACGCTGTTAAACGCAAGTGCCTAAATGAATTGCTTACATATTATTTAGCATTGCTTATACGTTGGAATGACCATATCATAAATGATACCGGACTTCCATTGTTGATCGAAGAGCGGTGCGAAGAAAACACAGGAGGACAGGGGTTAGTATGACCTATGATTTTAAGCATATGTGCCAATTATTAGGGTTTGCCCATAAGTCCTTATGGATTTGTTTTGAAATGTGACGGTTATACGGGCATAGAAGACAACCCTTACGGCTCCCTGCGTTTTGAACAGAACTATTACATCAGTTTATCAGTTCAAAACACGTCTGACGAGCGACTCTCGCGAATATCTTAGTTGAGCGCGGTCTGCTGCGCTAAATTTAACAAGATTTAATAAGATTTGCCATCCAAGCTAAAGGCCCAGATGGCAAGTGGACAAGGAAGCCATTGGCTTATCGAGAGTCCAACCATGTTCATCTACGTGTAAACCGCCCTCCTGAGATGTGTCAACCTTGTTTTTAAACATATTCACGCTGCTAGCAGTTACACAATCCGTAGACAATCTGTTCCGTTCATTTATTATCCTCTGTGAGAACGAGTACTTCCTGATATCCAATCTGGACTAATCCTTTACTCATTTTACCTAATGTCCTCTAGTTCTGTTATCCTTCTTGAATGAGAAAAACATATTTCTATCAATATTTTCATATCCATTCAATATCTTAAAAACTTCAATCTGATTTCCTCTTAACCTCCTTGTCTCTAGAGTTGTTAAACCACATTCTCTCAGGCGTTCTTCATAACTAAGATAAGCATACGGGTTCGTCTGCGATCTTACGGATTTATGTTAACTGTCTTGCAAGTATGCACCACTCAGGGTTGACACATATGCTTTTAAATCAAGTAAATCAAGTCAGTAAGTCTCGTTACTGTAGGAGTCCGAGTTTTTATCTGTGGCGGAGGGGGGCGCATGCAATGTGTCCCCAGAGGCAGAACCCGCACCAGTGACTATACGGCAGAACTAGTACTTAACATTCCCAATGTTATGGCGTAACAAAATGCTTACTTAACCCTATGTGTGCTTATTCATCACACGAGGTTTTAACATTTAAATATGGCGCATTGGTACCCGAATAAAACTTAAAAAATGAAAACACAGCATTTGAAAAAGGAAAACAAAAGCTGGGAATATCAACAATAGTTTCCACATAGCACTTACGTTGTATTATTTGTGTGACGAAGATTTATAATGAATTAGTAAGGAACCTCCTAATTTTACTTATGCTATATCCTACTAATGGTTGTGTCATTTGGTAGGGCACATTCGTTTGAGGGAACGACGACCACAGAATGGTAATATTTTCCACACTACGCGGTGGTTTCCCAGGTGATAGATTTGTCATATGATATTTTTGTATGTCACTTTTTTCTCGGGATACACCAAGTCTAATTATCGCTCAAGGGAAGCGTGCGAACGACTGTGGGCGGTTGGTGATTACCCGCCTGTCCGGAGACCGCACACCGGCGCAGCGACAGACCGAAGACAGTCGTCGCAGTAGGCGAAATGTCAACGAAATGTCAATGAAGCCAGAGCAAGAGGAAGGCTGACAGCTTCTGAGGACCACAGGCGTTTGATGTATTCGTGCGACGAGAACACGCGCGACTGCACATAAAATGGTCTTCGCCACACTTGCGTCTGTCCACGTCTCGTTTCTCAGCCCCCGCCTGCGCGACCTTAGAGTATATACGTTACTTATCATACTCATCAGGTGCTGTGTCCGCCGTCTGTGGCAGGTGTAGGCGATTATGACCGTCGTTGTTTTTATATGATCACAAGTGTCGTATAACAGACCCGCTGTGTTACTTCCTATATCAAGGCTGCTAGACCATCAAAGATTTAATCCTTTGCTTACTGCTCACCTCTCTTTCTTTCACCCTCAATCTGTGCGTGCGTGCGTGCGTGCGTGCGTGCGTGCGTGCGTGCGTGCCTATATCAAGGCTGCTAGACCATCAAAGATTTTAATCCTTTGCTTACTGCTCACCTCTCTTTCTTTCACCCTCAATCTTTCCCGTTGTCTTTCAGAGTATATATGTGTGTGTGTGTGCGTGCGTGCGTGCGTGCGTGTGTGTGTGTGTGTGTGTGTGTGCGTGCGTACGTATTATATAAACACACACGCAAACGCACACGCACGCGCGTAATATGTGGGTATATATAATAGACTGAATGAATAGACAGCTGTTCCTACGAGTGTGGACTGGGGTATGACGGACACAGCAACAACACTGGCGACGGGGCGATGACGGCGATGACGACGATAAAGTGGGCGGTTGTCTGATTGCATCGCTGTTTGCAATTCGTCTCTCTGGAATATATTTCCTAAACGTCTGTGTCGCTTTACAACGAGCTATTTAATCGAGTGACACGTCAGCTCGCAGCTGCGAGTTGGTGTGACTAATACAGAGCTAATACAGAGCAGTCAGTGGATAAAGCGATGATTTATCAGGTAAATGAAGACGGCACGTCCGGCCACGACCAGCGCGATTGCCGCCGTTCATCATGCAACCAGTGACACCGAGGGTGCGTATCACTCAATTCGCTCCAGGCATGTGTCACAAATTCGCCGCTACTCGAACGCAATGCATTCAGACCACTTAACTACGCGTGCTGTTCTCGATATACACATATTATATCCAGAAGACTAGTACCAAGCGTGGGCGAAGATCGAGGCTCAATTATTTAAATTTGCTAATGCGTCGATGACTCGTTGAATATTCAGGTCCGTCAAAATACAAACACTGTGTTTCAATCGCACCATATTCACATCTCTCCCGGCTTTTAAGCATTGTGAAAGATATAATTTGTTCTCTTTGACTCAACCATTAAGATAAAAGGTTTGCATAAAATGCATGTAATTATTTTCTACAAAATACGCCGCCAGGAAGATTAGGGAGGAGAATAACTAAGCTGATTTCAGAATAGCTCAGTAGAATATTGATGTCGAAATGTGAATGTTACTCGCAGTACCTTTGTGGCTGCGTTGATTTCGCCTCGTCGGCAAGACTGCTGCATCCAGTCTGAATGAGTCGTTTGACATATACCTCCGTGTGAAGCACAGCATGTGGCTTCCCCGCATATCCCACAACGTACGTCACAATGAATCGTCAGAACAGAAACTGACCTTTTCTTTGCTTATGGTAATAAACGTATGTATCAAATTCCGATAAAAATGAATGTATATGATTCCAATAACGTTGCCAGCAGACAGTTCCCTTCTAAATATACCCCACATAACACGACGCAACGTGAACACTACTAAAGTCCACGGAGACGGCCACTGTATGCACGGCATTGAAGGAACTCGCAACGTCACACTATGGTAACAAAGTCACACTATGGTGACAACGTCACAATATGGTGACAATGGACCATTACGAGGTGAAAATATTAGCAATGACGTCGTTTATTTCGCAAGCGCTTACACCTAAAAAACATTTAATCGTTTCACGAATATTAATCTAAAAGGCTAAGTTGTGATACGGGGCAAACATACCTTTCCTTAAGGTTTAGATGCTTGGAAAACTCACTTCAAATAACTGCCCTCTTCAGATACTACGAGCACATGCAACCATCCTGTTGATCCACTCTATGAGACCAACCCCAACATTGATACCGACACCTTCTCGTTAGCAGAACATTGCTATCAAGAAAATAAAACTTGGCAAAGCATCAGGACGAAATGGCATCCCCGTTGAAGTGTGGCGACTAACCAAGTTGAGGAAAGATTAATTGAAGTTCTGCAAAGAAACATACTTAGGGAATAGAACATCGGAATGGTGGGTCTCGGGTATTGTACCAATCACGCAACCAGTGACACCGATGGTGCGTGTCACTCAATTCGCTCCAGGCATTTGTCGCAAATTCGCCGCAACTCGAACGCAACGCATTCAGACCACTTAACTACGCGCACTGTTCTCGATATACACGGATTGTATCCAGAAGATTAGTACCAAGCGTGGGCGAAGATCGAGGCTCAATTAGTTCAATTTGCTAATGCGTCGTTGACTCGGTGAATATTCAAGTCCGTCAAAATATAAACACAATACAATACCTAAGAAAGGAGACCTGACTCTTCGTGAAAACTATCTAACACAGACTGCTATAAAGGTCTACAGTCGACTCCTGTTAATATAATTCGCCCTGAGCTAGACAAGATATTGCACCCAAACCAGAACGGATTTAGACCTCCACGATCTACATCTTCGTAGATTCTTGCTCTTAGACGCATCGTCGAAGAAATAAGAAACTACAAGAAAAGCTGTCATTATTTTCGTCGACTTCAAGAAAGCCTTTGACTCAGTAGATAGAAACAAACTGTTCCGTATTCTTCATGCGTCTGGCATCCCAGAGAAGATCGTCAAATCCAGACTGATAATATATAAAAACACCTCTGCAGTGGTATTAACTCCCGAAGGGGAACTACAAATTGCAAGATTAATACAGGAGCTCTCCAGGTAGACCACCTCGCCCCATACCTGATCATCATAGTCGTGGAGTACACTCTACTAACTGCGATTGATTACAGAGAAGGACCAACTCTCAACAGCCGCCGAAATACCAGATATCCAGCCTGCCTGCTCACGGATCTGAATTATGCTGATGACGTTGCTCTATTCGTTGACACGATACAAGATGCAAACTTTACTTCATAAAGTGGAAAGTGCTTCCACATCTTCTGGACTATTTATCAATCCAAGCAAAACAAAGTACATGCATATCAACCCGCCTGGTAATGATAGTGATAACTCCTCAGATAGGAGTCAAATTGAGAAATTAGAGGATTTTAAATATCCCGGATACACACTACACACAAGTTGATATCCAGTGTAGAAAAGACCCGGCGTGGGCAGCAGTTCACGCCCTTGACAAAGTTTGGAGAGCGTCCATCTGCAGCCTCACCAAACAGAAGAATATCAGGACGACGGTCGAACCAATCCTGATATATAGATGCGATTCATGGTCACTAACACAGACAGTAGAAAATGCACTGGATTGCACTTAGGCAAGAATGATGCGGACAACTCTAAACGTGTCATGGTGCAATCTGTACGACTTCCTCCCACGGATCACCACCATCGTGAGACAACGACATATTCGTCTGGCAGGTCATGTGATGCGTCATGACGAAGCAGCCAACAAAGTCCTGCTCTGGAATCAACTCTGCAAAACATCATAGAGAAAAATACAAACCTCAACGGGACAAAGTTACTAACTGCAATGAAGAACCGAAACCACGGGAAGGAAATCATCATATATTAAGTAGACGACATAATAAGTAACTATGGTTTAATGTACAACAGTACGATTTTGAGACCACTGACAATCTAGTAATTCTTGGAACAACGATGGATCTAGTCTCGATTGTCCCGATTAAATTCTACATGAGCAGCCTCATTCTCGAACCAAGTCTATTCCACGCTATCTGAGTACTTTCGCGAATGTAGACGCCAGTGGCAGCAATTGAACCAACTGTCAAAACTGGAAAACGTATTTTTGCTAATTCGGAGCATGTGATACACTTAACACTGGAGTGGCTGTATCGAACCTAAACATCATTACTACATTTTGCATCAACCTATATGTCAGTTTGCCATCGAAACAACAAGTTCCAAAAGATACGTGGCATCCAGAACATTGCCATACGTTGACTGGTAACATTTAAGCAGTCCGCACGCAACGGGTGTCCTTTAACGTCCACAGGGAGCACTCTGTCGAGTAACTGGATATATGAGCGGTCAAGCTAACAATACCCTTTCGGTGGTTTATTAATAAATAATACTAAACCAGTGTGTGCTATTTCCGCCCGCTCACAGTGCACGGAGCGAAGGATTACTAATTGAATTCGACGACGTCTGCGAAATGCCATTGCCTAGACGAGTGAATATGTGACGCGCGCGTTACGGAACTGGTGTTAAGTCGATATCCATACAGAAATGTACGCTGAGCAGTTTCTCTCTTTGCAGCACTATTTTACTACTGGCCATCCCTAGTACTGTTTACACCGTGGTGATGATAACGTGTAGCCATAGCATCGAGTCCACCATCTGTCGAATGCTTAACGTTATCAATCCATACCATTCCCTTCTACTTCTTCGGTTGACAACAGTGTGCAGAACGTTAACGTTTACAAGGACATTTAAACACATTTTCTACAAACTGTTCTCAAGCAGTTGTAGTAGGAGTCTCTCTGTGCACTGAAAAAAATTAACAAGATTTGCCACCCAAGCCAAAGGCCCAGATCGCAAGTGGACAAGGAAGCCAAGTGGACAAGGAAGCCAAGTGGACAAGGAAGCCATTGGCTTATCGAGAGTCCAACACAACAATGTTCACCTACTTATAACCCGCCCTCCTGAGATATGTGTCAACCTTGTTTTTAAACATATCCACGCTGCTAGCAGTTACACAATACGCAGACAGTTTGCTCCATTCACTTATAGTCCTCTGTGAGAACGAGTACTTCCTGATATCCAATATAGACTGATCCTTTACTAATGTTACCTCATGTCCTCTAGTTCTGCTATCTTTCTTGAGTGAGAAAAACATATTTCTATCAATATTTCCATACCCATCAATATCTTAAAAACTTCAATCTGGTCTCCTCTTAACCTCCTTGTCTCTAAACCACATTCTTTCAGGCGTTCTTCATAACTATGGTCTCTCAGTTCTGGAATAATTTTAGTGGCTCTCCTCTGTATGTGTCCAAGCGTATCTATATACTTCTTACGATATACGTCTCCACGCTTGTATACAGTATTCTAAATGAGGTCTAGCTATTGCTTTATACAGAAAATCGTGATTTTCCAGCATTTAAATTTTCACTGTAAATGCTTGAAATATTTAATAATAGCATTAACTAATTTATTAGTTTCTCTGATGATTTCATAAAAAAACTACCTACAAAAGTTGCACAAAGTAGCTAACATGTTGCAGTGGATACTAGGTAGGTATGGGTTTTCGCAAAAGTAATTTGAAATGAGACTAGCTAAAATCGAATTGAGGATGCACCTTTAATCTTCTATTATTTTCATTAATAAGATGTAAGTTACAATACAATAAATAAGATGTACGTTACAATGCAATAAATAAGATGTACGTTACAACGCAGCAATTCAAACGTTTGTACAGCATTATATAATACGTGTTTTATGGAAATAACTATAGTTTATACATTTGTATTATGTAATTAGTGTTTATATAAGTAATTATGAAACCGACTTGTAGTAGTTGTATGGCAATAATGCGATACTCTATTCTGGCTATCCGCATAACCCATTGTTAAAAAACATTAGCTCACTTCGCCCGCAAAACGTGTGTCTAATTAAAGCAGATGAGTACCAAGTAGAGAGACACAAGGCGAACAGAGGAACTATCGGAACGTCGCCTCTTGCTTTGAAGAGACAGGAAGCCTAACACAGCACTGTGGTGAGAATTCTGCGAGCAAAGACACATAAAATATGTTATCCACTATTGCCAATAACCAGCAGTAACATGAGATATCAGCAGTGGCTGTGTAGTATCATCTCCACTCATACCGTTGGATGGCCCAACCGTTAGATGGTCCTACCATTGTATGGCCCTACCGCTGTATGGCCCTACCATTGAATGACCCTATCGTTGGACGGCCCTACTAAAGCATCAAAAGCACAACGGAAGCTCTAAACATGTGTGACATGACACCGATCAGTGAAAGATCACATCGGTTTTAAACAGCGTTGTTGATTAATCCCTTTGTCGACGTCACTGATGGCAATCTAAACTGTCTGCTACCGCCTGCTAAGACACGACTGCATTTGCAAAACCTAACTGAACATAAATTGCAATACTAATACTAGCCGCGCGAACCGAGCTGACCTGCGCCCGACGCGACCAGAATGAAGAAGCGACGGGGCAGCGCTCTGGTGCATGTTGAATGCGCTGGGTGCACGTTGAGACGCCATTAGCGAGTGCACTTTAGCGAATTCCCTTACGTTTGCACCGAAACAAAGGAAAACAGCAATTACCGTACTGACCTACTAGTTATCTAACCGAAGTGAATCTTCGAATCCATCAGCAGCCGCTGGTTTCTTCTCGTCGGTGTGATACGTCACTCAACAGATTATCATTGATACAACCACCGTCGCCTGATCGGTGAAAAATCAACATTCAAAAAGCATCCCGTGGCGTTGAAATTTCGTACCCGCAGATTTCGCAAGACGACAATATTGCTGCATATATACAGTGGAGACACGGTTCAGACGGGGGCGACGCCGCCTTCTTATTCCGCGACGCACTTGGCGCCTGCGTCAGTGAGGGTTCAGTGCCTAATTTGTAAGAGTAAGTGCCACTTATTTCATTAGCTTCGCCGTCTTCGCCATTATGATTCGCTGCACGTCCGTCGCGAAACGGCAAAATGATTATGTGGCGAATTAGATTAGAACACGCGGCTTATAAGACGAGTATCAGATCGAGACAGGAGAGGAACGGAAAGACAAAATGGTGTGGGCGGAATTTTTTCCGTGAATAACCTGTTGCGCCACTATATGGTAGTATGGCAAACTAATGGATATGGACCCTATTGCCGGCCCCTTTCTGAGATAAGAAATACGCAACTGATTATAACCGATCTACCATTTTATCCCCAATCCCTTTTAAAGTAGACAGGGTGGAGATATGATAATATATAGACGGGGTGGATGTAGAGGCGTGTGCGTGTTGATGCACGAATGTATGTGAGCGTGAAATGTGTTGTTATACCGCGTTCTTGCCACCAGACCCTACTTATTCTATATTGATAGAAATATTTGTTCTCACCCAAGAAGATAGAGTAGAAGTAGAAGACAAAGAGGTAACATTAGTACGAACAGCTTTTTCACCGATTAGTTCTGAAGGAAGATTGAACACGAGGTTTTAACTAGTGTAGTTATTACTACCCAATGTCTAGTCATTTGAAGTATGGATAAGCTAACCGCACCTCTTAACATTCTTGGAGTGGAACTGACCGAAGAAGAATATGACGTATGGTAAGACAGTTGCGTGCTGTTGGCATATCAATTTTCCTGTATGTTTGCGAGACATGAATACTAACGGACAGCACGACTTAAAATAAGGATACAATCAAAGGAGATGGGATGCTACCGTAACATCTTGCGCATCCCATACACGCCCCGTGTCACCAACGAAGATTTCCGCAAAATTGTCAACCAAAACATCAGGCAAAACGAAGATATCCTGTCTACAGTAATAAGACACAAGATGAGATGACATGGCCATGCTACAAGGTTCACTGGTCTGGAAAAAATATCCCCCAAGGCACAGTGAGAGGCAAAAGAAAGAGAAACAGGCAGAAAAAGAGTTGGGCGGGAGACATCTAAGAATGGACAGATCTATATTTCTATGAAAAGCAAGTGACAGCAATGGACTATCTAGAGTAGAGGCATATTGTCAGATCATCACCAGTGGTATCCCAACATCCACCTGCGGTTACGGAATAGGTGAGGTGAGGAGTATCACTTTATCTGCCTGTACGATGACCACGCCGTACGATGACCACGCCGTCAGCGAAAGGACGTCCACGGCTTTACAAAACATTAAGCAAAATGATTGTTCGTGTAGCACAATAATGAATTCATGTTCGAAAAAAATAGCATATAGTAAAATACTTCTCTGTCGCAAAACGTAGCAGCTAACTAGAACATAGCAATAATGAATTTGCGACGAGTCGGACGTAATTGGTGCATTGCTTGCATCAGTTGCTCAGTTACTCTACCAGCTGTAGAAACGCTTGGACATGCACAATGAAGACGGAACTGTTTGTAGCAAATGAATGTAGTTCATCGAAATTCGAACACCAATCCGCACGAACACGTTTCACACACCCATACGCGCGCACTCGCGGGCAACAACATACGCAGGCACACAATGCCTTCGTACGAACACGCAGCCGATGTGACGATAAACCTGGTGCACAGTACAATTCACTTAATAAAGTACTACAAAAACGCAATGATCCATTAGCACCATTTTCCCGGAAACGTTGCTCTTGTTTACACGCAGGAGTCAGTTTCCGGATGCTTCACTGAAACACTTGCGACGACATCGCCAGTGATCATTACATTGGCTGCAGCTGTCAAATAAACAATTCCTGATTCCCGATTCCTGACAACACGGCGACATTCGGTGTTTCTCGGTAGCCACCAGTGCTTGGCGTTCGGGATACAGACGGACGGATTCCGGTATCAATAGCTAACGACAGATGCTTGGTTTCTGCCGAAATTGACACAGTTCGTTATCAGTTATTCTAATAATTTGTATGCGTTTTTATTATTACATCAACGTAGAGTACGTAAACGGTAGAAAATATTGGTACTGTTACTAGTTGTGACTGGAATCAATCTGGTTCGAAATATTACGGAAAAGTTAGTGCTACCTACGACGACCAGACCGGAGATAGCAAAAACCACGACGAAAACTGCGACAATTACACCGGTGGTGACACACACCACGACGTCTCATGCGACAATTACACAGATAGTTACACAGGGAGGAGGGATATATGGTGCATGCAAATCAAAAAGGGAATGGGTGAGACGAGGGAGAGATGGAGAGAAAGGTTGAGACAGGGTGGGTTAGCGAGGAAACAGGATGGAGGAAGAGAACGAGATAGTGAGAAATGAGGTTTTTAATTAGCTAAATGATGTGCAGAATAATGAAGAACATGACATGACATGCAAATATATAGATGGCCACATATATCTAGGCACACGTGCGAAAGAAAAAACGAAAAGCATAATAGATTTTGTAGTCGACAAACTCACGCAACCGTCGAGCAAATGCGACTGGGTTATAAATTGTGGCTAACGGAAAATTATAGACGAGACGGCGAAACGTGAAACATGATACGACATCAATACGAACACACCACGCGGAAACTAGACGTACCAAAAGAGCCGTGTAGGTCCTCATGACTGAGTCACAGATACGACAGTCGTTGTGATCCGAAGGACATCTCCGTCCAGCAGCGCCGTCAACTGTGTCGTCCTCTGTCGCAAGCGTCCGCTGTGATCTTACCGGTGCATCGTTGACAGTCGCTGGAGTTTTCCCTGTTCTTTTTATGCCTCGGTCACTCTCACTGATCTATGGAACTAGACAGGTGGTCAACACGGCTCGCACAAAACGGAACGACTGCCGCTGACCACTGTCGCCACCAGGTTATCAAGGCCAAACCCACGCTCTGTTGACCAGTCACCACGCGTTCGTCCTGTCTCTATCGCACGCCCCCTCGCAGCGTCAGTCAAAGCGAGCACGGTACACGTGCACACGTGACACAACGGTTCCGTAGTAGGGAACTGAATTGCGCCAACGCAGACTCACGTCGTATATTACAGGATCCGTCAATCTAATCAGCGTCATTGTCACTACCACCCAATTGACGCCTGCCGTAAGTAACGTCCAATCGGCTGCCGTCTTCCAGTGGGACATGCGCAGTCGGCGGATGGTCGCCGCCGTGTGGTACTCTATGTCGAGTGTTTTACTAGGAAAACCTTGTATACCAGGAACACTTGAACACAGAGCATCTTAATTGCCGGCGCCGCGCCTCACTATTAAATAACCCGTAGTCTGGCAACAGTCGCTCGCCAAAAACAAAATATGTTTGTGCACACCTATTCATATACTTGCCAATAGGATAAGACCATGCTGTTTGCGACCAAACTCAACTTATACAACATATTACGGTCTTTGTTTACTAGACTAGTCTTCTTTCTGGCATAACATCCCGTTTGATTAAGACTGCGTCGGTTATGCGTGTATCGGAAGAGCTACGTCACAAAATTACTCGATTTCATAGAACTGCGCAAAATTTTCCCCTATTTGAAAATGACCCGTCCACTACTAAAATGATACATCTCCAAATCCATTACAATATTTTAGTTTTCATGTTGCAAGGTGATATAAAAGGTTACCCCTAACAATTTCAGATTAAAAAGTAATACATTTACTAATATTATTATTTCAATGATTTATCACTTAAATGGATTGCTCTTTGTAAAGAATAAGCTTGTTTCAAAACTGAGTTCACATTACTTTTAAATTAACATTTAAACATTAACAAATAATCTTTCGGAGAAGGGTATGTACATCAAAAACACAGAAGAATTTGCTTAACATGTCTTAGGAGTTTAACTTGAATAGATAATTGTTCATTAGCCCTCGAGAATTCAGGTGGATGGTCTCTTTTTGGCTGATTGCTGTCTCAAGAGACAATTATCTTCTACTGGTTCTGGTTTGTGGCGCTGTAGTCTTGCTTGTGTGGACATGGCCCGCCAGCTTGTCAATGTCACGGACAATGTGGACATGGCCCGCCAGCTAGTCAATGTCACGGACAGTGTTGACATGGTCCGCCAGCTTGTCAATGTCACGGACAGTGTAGACATGGCCCGCCAGCTTGTCAATGTCACGGACAGTGTGGACATGGCCCGCCAGCGTGGCAATGTAACGGACATTGTGGACATGACCCGCCAGCTTGTCAGACTCACGGACAGTGTGGACATGGCCCGCCAGCGTGGCAATGTCACGGACAGTGTGGACATGGCCCGCCAGCTTGGAAATGTCACGGACAGTGTGGACATGGCCCGCCAGCTTGGCAGACTCACGGACAGTGTGGACATGGTACGCCAGCTTGTCAGACTCACGGACAGTGTGAACACGGTCCGCCAGCTTGTCAGACTCACGGACAGTGTGGACATGGCCCGCCAGCTTGTCAGACTCACGGACAGTGTGGACATGGCCCGCCAGCTTGTCAATGTCATGGACAGTGTGGACATGGCCCGCCAGCTTGTCAGACTCACGGACAGTGTGGACATGGCCCGCCAGCTTGTCAGACTCACGGACAGTGTGGACATGGCCCGCCAGCTTGTCAGACTCACGGACAGTGTGGACATGGCCCGCCAGCTTGTCAGACTCACGGACAGTGTGAACATGGCCCGCCAGCTTGTCAGACTCACGGACAGTGTGAACATAGCCCGCCAGCTTGTCAGACTCACGGACAGTGTGAACATGGCCCGCCAGCTTGTCAATGTCACGGACAGTGTGGACATGGTCCGCCTGTTTGGTCTGTCTGTCCATAGCAGCAACAGTCCATGTTTCGGTTTAATCAAATATTATCTACGCTACTTGCAAGTTCCGACAAAGTTGTTGTGTTTCACAGCTCTTGCTGGCTCGGAATCCACCAAGCTATTTAGTTAGAATAATACATTATTATAAGTATTCAACATGTGTTCCCAGTAACCCTGCTGAGCTAATCACTGTGACTTTTCCGTTGCGATGTGGCGATTTCGTTTGAAGGAGTAACACTAAAAAAACTGAGATATCCATAACGACCTGTTGCACGTAATTGGATCCATTTCTTCCATTTCTCTCCCCCCTTCCTCCCCCCTTCCTCCCTCCCTCCCGTCTCTCTTTCCAGACCCGGGCGCACACAACACACACACAGACGCACGTACGTACGCATGCACACACAGTATGTCTATGAATTATTGGAATATTAATGAAAGAAATACAAAATCATGATAACACGTGCTTGTTTTCGTTATATTGATTGGTAAGTTGAATTTCTATTACGTGATAGACATACTATGCCTTGGGAATATGCCCTGGTAAATATACTATACAAAAGAGGAAATGGTGCGGGTCAAAATTCTACGCCATAAGGGATATGGTCCGGTGAATACACCATACAAGGAGAAATTACCCCCATGTTAACAATCATTTAAAAGAGCAGTCCTTTATTATCAAATTGAATTAATTATACCCATTGCGTCTTATATATAGTAGATATGATAAATAAACTTAAATATGAAAAAATACTAGATACGCAAAAGAAATAGGGAAGCGTAGACGACGTAGCTGTATGGCGTGTATTAATTTGCACCTGTGAATATTAATTTTAATTCTAATTCCTGCACCAGGTGTGCCTATCGCCTTTTCACAATCACCTGACGGGATACACGGTTGTTTACATAAAAAAACAAGAAAATAAATGAAAAAAGCCGCAACGTACCCTGTTGACATAGAAACTAAGTTGTGGTCATTGGATATGATATAGTTATTTCTGTCCCTCGTGCGATGTTCGTCTGAGTCAAGGCACAATGCGGCAATGTGGAGCCGTGGAAGGTGTATTTTGGTGACCACAAAGAAACCGAGAAAGAATGAGACCTGTTATTTAGCTCTTCTTCCTGAGCAAACACAATCAGGACGTCTCATCTGCAAATTAACCAACACCTAAGTTTACACTGGACACAAAACAAAACCGTCCGGCGTGTAACGAAACAAATAATATAATGACAAAATCAATATGAGCCTTAACACGCAGCCACTGAAGTCAACTCTCCGGCGCAGACAATGGTTGATAGTGAGTCGAATGTCCTCATAAATAAACTCATTCACACTCACACTCACTCCTCGGTCTCGGGTGAAAACGAAAACAGCTTTGACTGAGTTGCACACTACAAGGTGACCCCTAGGAAGCATTTCTGGGAAAGGATTGGGGGGGTGTTGACGCCACTGAATGTCTTGTCCACGCAGTGGCTGCATCGCCACACACACAGTAATTAATAATCACGTTTCCATTGCTTAGGATTTCCAATTACCTATCGTTGTTAGACAGAGGGATCGATCTGACGCGGTTCCAATGAGGGTATCCCAGTTAATAATACGATACTTAACTCGTGCGTAACACCAGCCTACAGATATGGCCTATAGAGACCACGGCGATGACGGAACAACAACAAGAGGAAGTATATAGACAATAGTATAGAAAAAAATAAGTCGAAATTTCGACTAGCTAAGTCGAAATTTCGACTTACTAAGTCGACATTTCGACTTATGTTTTCTACACATGGCAGCAATACGCTTCCGTATAAAACAAACTATATATTGACACAATTACAAATCACAGTGTTTGCCACAATGACCTTTTTGTTAGTGACACTTTCAAAGCCACTTTTAAAGCTGACTCGTTGTTGGCAGCTAAATCTCCTTGTCTAAACCAGACAACAGCACTTTACATTGCTCAATTATAAGTCAGAATGTTCAAGATTATACCATTGTATTTAGTAACTATAGTTTTCGAATAAAATAATTTTGTCATTTTATTTCCTTGTGACTTTTTCCTAGCAAAAACTGTAACCGTTACTTTTTCCTGTGACTTTATTTCCGCGCACCGTCGCGATGTGGACTGTCACAACATGGTCTGTTATAGTGTGTTCTGTCACATCGTTGTCTATAACAATGTGGCGTTTTACACCGGTGTTACAGTAGTGGACGTGGAACTAAAACAAAACTCAAGGAAAGATAAAATATAGTACGAGGAAATTGCATTACCATCGCAAGCTGTCGCTGTCATATATCGTAGCCACGCCGAAAACCAGGTCGTTTTTGTCGCCATACTACAGGGTAATTTGTGATTTGTTTACTTGTGCTACGTCTTCCTGGAATAGGGCTATAGACTTAAGGATACATGTAGTTGCTTGGCGCGAAACAACATACTCAATGCGAGCTAATAATGATTCAGAACGGCGATGTGCTTGTTCCACTATGTGAACTCACTTACTTTCTTTCTTCCTTCCGGTGCATTCAGACACAACCGGCAGAGAGCAATCAACACCACCCATCTCTATCTTCAGCCATTCTTTCTACGTCCTGTGTCTTTATTGTCTGGGTTTGTGCCTCTCTTGTAATGGTTTGTGCCTCTCTTGTAATGGTTTGTGTCTCTCTTGTAATGGTTTGTGCCTCTCTTGTAATGGTTTGTGTCTCTCTTGTAATGGTTTGTGTCTCTCTTGTAATGGTTTGTGTCTCTCTTGTAATGGTTTGTGTCTCTCTTGTAATGGTTTGTGTCTCTCTTGTAATGGTTTGTGTCTCTCTTGTAATGGTTTGTGCCTCTCTTGTAATGGTTTGTGCCTCTCTTGTAATGGTTTGTGCCTCTCTTGTAATGGTTTGTGTCTCTCTTGTAATGGTTTGTGTCTCTCTTGTAATGGTTTGTGTCTCTCTTGTAATGGTTTGTGTCTCTCTTGTAATGGTTTGTGTCTCTCTTGTAATGGTTTGTGTCTCTCTTGTAATGGTTTGTGTCTCTCTTGTAATGGTTTGTGTCTCTCTTGTAATGGTTTGTGTCTCTCTTGTAATGGTTTGTGTCTCTCTTGTAATGGTTTGTGTCTCTCTTGTAATGGTTTGTGTCTCTCTTGTAATGGTTTGTGCCTCTCTTGCGATGGTTTGTGCCTCTCTTGTAATGGTTTGTGTCTCTCTTGTAATGGTTTGTGCCTCTCTTGTAATGGTTTGTGTCTCTCTTGTAATGGTTTGTGTCTCTCTTGTAATGGTTTGTGCCTCTCTTGCGATGGTTTATTTGCGTGTTTCCATTCTAACCCAAATATTTCAGTCTTGTTGTTGTTGATTTGATTGGCTCTGCATTTGGTATTTTAAGAACTTCCTGTTTGGTGATTAATTTGTTTCATTTGATGTTTAAAAGTCTGCGCAAGCATCTGGTCTTGGAACGTGTTAGTTTACGTTCAGTGGTTTTTGTTGTTTCCATGTTTCCGAGAAATAGAGCAGAACGGGCATGACATTGTTGTTGACAATTCTTATTTTTTTCTTTGTATTTATACCCTTTGACATACATATGTTGGTGAGTTTTTGAAATGCTCCCCACGCCTTATTCTTGATGCCAACAGAACATTTTCCATATTTGGGCATTACTCTATCAAGGTGAATTATTAAGTACATATGTGAGAAACATAATATTATCGCCTTAACACGATTGTTAGGGGTAAATTTACATAACAGTCAATGACTTCGTTTTTACCCCCTTCAAACATAATAATTGTATACACATTTATATATGTGTTGTTCTGCAGATACGCATAGTTAGATGCATCACATTAATGTGTGAGTATATGTATGATTATATATATACATGTTGGTATTTAATAGTAGTGTCAATGTATGACTAAATAAATAAATACATCAATCAATCAATGTGTGTTTACGTATTCAAAATATGACGTACCCGAGGTGAATGGCATATGGAATTGTTTGGACACTCTGATACGGCCTAAGACAGTTAGTTGAAAAGGTGGACAATTGCTTATCCTGTCTATTTCTATTTGACGTACAAAAAAGAAACATACCAGAAAAGCAGCCAGAAGGAATGACGTACGCCCGGCAGGCACGATTAAGATGGAAGCACTTGATGCTGGGCTGTCCACTGGGGAAGCCACGCAGTGAAAGTTGGTTTAGTGATGAGGTACGGAAAATAATGGTTTTAACCAATATCTGTGCAACGCTATATATATATATATATATATATATATATATATATATATATATATATATATATATATATATATATATATATATATATATATATATATATATATATATATATATATATATATATATATATATATATATATATATATATATATATATATATATATATATATATATATATATATATATATATATATATATATATATATATATATATATATATATATATATAATATATATATATATATATATATATATATATATATATATATATATATATATATATATATATATATATATATATATATATATATTATATATATATATATATATATATATATATATATATATATATATATATATATATATATATATATATATATATATATATATATATATATATATATATATATATACTTACCATGAAATCTGCCAGTTACCTCGTAACACTACATACTGAGTTAAACTATGTATATGCTAGCCACAACATAAATTAAGCGAAACTTTAACCATTGGCTTGATGATATACATTGTGTACGCAGTTCAGGAATGTTTTATGTAAATAACTTGAGCTTAAGCGATGAACTTATCGCCTGTGTTTTCCTATGCGATTCGAAGGATCAAAGGTTAGGGAGCAAAGCCGGTGTTTGTGCCACACTTACTGGTACGTATTCGTTGAATGCATCCATTGTAATGACGCTAAGTCTTGTTGCTTACGATTGGCCTGTGCTATCAGGACTAGCGTAGCTGGTGACTTGCTAAGTGTAGCAATTACTATACACCAGCCTACGTTTCAACCATCGAAAGGAACACAAGTAAGTCACTAGTTCAACATTCGTCCAGCTATATTTACAAATAGTGGCATCAGATTTGGTGTGGACATTGTTGTGATACAGATAAGGGCCATTTCAAAAAGGTCAAACACGATGTTTATTCTGATTTACGGAACATACCTAATTTGTTGTAAGTTGATATTTACATTAAGTGCATGATGTGAGTTTTTCCACAAAACGCCCTATGTCTAATTCCTAGATCAACCATGGATTGCTCTGTGTCAGTCGTCAAGTAAGCCGATAAACATTTGTGTCGTAGTTATCAAAATTAGTTGTTAAAGTAGACGAAACGATATGGCCCAAGTGCACATTTATATGACGAATTGGTTTATGCAATTAATTCGTTGTTATCTACAGTACCGTGCATTTAAGGACATTATTTGCTTTTATATCATGCATGGTATTTTGTATTTAATACAAAATGCAGCAAAAGAGGGAAAATGTGATTCTAGTAGCTTATTCTAGTGGATGGAGGACACTTTGTCTGAAGTAGCATACATTTATTTACATGTGTGATTCTAGTAGCTTATTCTAGTGGATGAAGGACACTTTGTCTGAGGGAGCATACATTTATCTACATGTGTGCTTCTAGTAGCTTATTCTAGTGGATGGAGAACACTTTGACTGAGTGAGCATACATTTATCTACATGTGTGCTTCTAGTAGCTTATTCTAGTGGATGGAGGACATTTTGTCTGAGGGAGCATACATTTATCTACATGTGTGCTTCTAGTAGCTTATTCTAGTGGATGGAGGACACTTTGTCTGAGGGAGCATACATTTATCTACATGTGTGCTTCTAGTAACTTATTCTAGTGGATGGAGGACACTTTGTCTGAGGGAGCATACATTTATCATTTGCACCACTGACAAACACCGATAAAAGTTAAATGACCGAGGTAAATGTAAAAGGTTTAGAGCTGGGTCAACGCCCCATAAATGTATGTAAATACGTCCGTCATTTAACATTGATGTGCAAGTACTCGTAACTGGATTATCGAAATAACGTGATTGTAGTTACACTATTACTGTGTGGATATCATTGGTACACGTGTTCCTACAGGTAAGGTGTAACGACTAATAGCTTTTATCATAAAAACACGTTACATTTTCTTCTTACGTCATCCACTTAATATGGCGACGTGATGATTTCCTTCCCGTGGTTTCGGTTCTTCATTGCAATTAGTAGATTTGTCCCGCTGAGGATGTTCTGCTGTTGTTAGTCGACTTCTTCTTCTAATCTACAGTATGTTACATACTTTAAATTATATATATTCTTCTAACATCACCATCATCACCAAACGTGTTTGAATGAACCACACTATTTTGTAATGTAATTTGACCGTTATATGTTTACTTTAAATGTTTCGGGGCGAACATAATTTTTTCAAGGTCGATATTCATAAACATTTAACGGTAACATTACAACAACAAATGGTGGTTCATTGAAACGTATGTGTGCGGTCAAGATGTTAGAACAGATTGACACTACCTAATATGATTTTACGATACAAACGAAATGTACCTTTAACATTTGTCGTATAGACTCCGTGGAACGAGGTTGTTGTTGTTGTTGTTGTTGTTGTTGTTGTTGTTATTGTTGAATTTCGTTGACGGTGTTGCTGTTTCACAGACAATGTCAACGACATTCTCAGTGTGGGATTACGTCGTCTTCTCGCTGGTGCTTGTCATCTCCGTCGCTATCGGCTTCTACCACGCGCTTGTTGGCGGCAAGCAGCAGACGACAGCCGAGTTCCTGCTCGCAGACCGAAGCCTCTCCGCTCTGCCGGTGGCGCTGTCGGTGCTTGCCAGCTTCTTCTCGGCCTCTACGCTCCTCGGCACGCCGGCGGAGGTATATATACCTAATATCTACTCAATTAAACATTCAATTCAAGTGGGGGAACTAACCCTTGTTCTATGGGAATGTTAGCGCGGTTTAACTCTTTATTTAGGGCAAACAACGGAACAAATATTCCCATGGCTAAGCTAAGTGCATTCTCGGGATCATTGTTGCAGAAAGTAAAATTTCGCAAACAGCCTCAGATTAAATTTAATGTAGCCTGTTGTTGTGGCATATTCGTGGCGTAGTACTTCCAATAATTATTAATCACCACAATCGCCACCAACATACACGCACGCACGCATCTATGCATGCATCCTCGTACATATAGTGCTTCCAGAAAAGGTTAGGCATTCCGAAAAAAAATCAGTTCTTCTTTGTTGTATTATATATTGTGTACTTAAGACATACGCTATAAGTACGATGACCCAGTTGTGGTGATGACATCTGTGCGACATTGTACGGCCAATTGTTGCCGTATCGTTGGCAGATATACCTGCGCGGAACGCAATACTGGATGTCAGTATGGGGAGCTATGATCGCACCATTAGTAGGAGCTTTCATCTTTGGTCCATTTCTTCATCGCCTCAAACTTGTCAGCGTCTTCCAGGTCAGTTCACAAACTGTACAAATCGTAGATAGTTATATCGTCTTCTATTCCAGTTCCATTAGCTGGATATAATTCAAATGTATTAATAAAATAGTAATGCATATGTCGATGATTGCTGCATCGGAGTTATAGTTATACTCATAGAGATATATGTATCCAAGATTACACAGACCCATTGGAAAACCGTATATGTTAAATATTAGGTATATGTGGTCAATTTTCCCAAAGGGTGTTGTAATGTTTAATTCGATATTTATTACAGTTCGCATTGTGCGTTTTTTGTTTAATCAATTTAAAATTATAATCTACGAAATACTGACATGACAAATAATATTGTTTTTCTTTCAGTATCTCGAAATGCGCTACCAGTCGAAAGTCGCCCGTACATTTGGTGCTGTTCTCTTCATCATTCGAGCGGTACGTGAGGCAGTAGATGGTCGGGGCTGTTAAAGGTAGGCATGTAACGTACATTAGGTGCTGTTCTCTTCATCATTCGAGCGGTACGTGAGGCAGTAGATGGTCGGGGCTGTTAAAGGTAGGCCTATAACGTACATTAGGTGATGTTCTCTTCATCATTCGAGCGGTACGTGGGGCAGTAGATGGTCGGGGCTGTTAACGGTAGGCATTAGGTGCTGTTCTCTTCATCATTCGAGCGGTACGTGAGGCAGTAGATGGTCGGGGCTGTTAAAGGTAGGCCTATAACGTACATTAGGTGATGTTCTCTTCATCATTCGAGCGGTACGTGGGGCAGTAGATGGTCGGGGCTGTTAACGGTAGGCCTATAACGTACATTAGGTGATGTTCTCTTCATCATTCGAGCGGTACGTGGGGCAGTAGATGGTCGGGGCTGTTAAAGGTAGGCCTATAACGTCTGATCGTCATCAACAACAACACAAAGATTTAACAAGATTTAACAAGATTTGCCATCCAAGGCAAATGCCCAGATGGCAAGTGGACAAGGAAGCCATTGGCTTATCGAGAGTCCAACATTTTTCATATAATGTGTAACCCGCCCTCCTTATATATGTGTCAACCTTGTTTTTAAACATATTCAAGCTGCTAGTAGTTACACAATCTGTAGATAATTGTTCCATTAATTTATTGTCCTCTGTGAGAACGAGTACTTCCTGATATCCAACTTTCATTGATCTAACTAATGCTAACTCATGTTCTCTAGTTCTGCTATCTTTCTTGAGTGAGAAAAAAATATTGCTATCAATATTTTCGCACCCATTCAATATTTTAGGAATATCAATATGATCTCCTCTTAACCTTCTTGTCTCTGGCTTTGTTTAACCAAATTCTTTTAAGAGTTCTTCATAACTAAGGTCTCAGTTCTTGAATCAATTTAGTTGCTCTTCTCTGCATTCGTTCAGACGTATATATATATTCTTACGATATGGTCTACACACTTGTATGCAGTATTCTATTTTAGGCCTAACTGTTGCTTTATGCAGAGGTATAATTAGTTTTTTCCTTGTATGTTATATTTTTCCTAATCAACTCCCAATAATTGTATTACCCTTTGAAGCTGCAATACTACACTGCTCTGAAACTTTCATATCAGCACGTATGGTTACTCCTAAGTCTTTTCTTTTACAGGTGTACCTAGAACAGTATCTCCATTTTATAGTTTACATCCAAGTTCCCGTGTCCTGTATGTAGAGATATGCATTTCCCAAAATTAAATAACATCTGCCATTTTTCACATTTGTCTAGATCGCTTTGTAAATGTTGTTTATCATCATCATTGTAAACTTTTCTAAACACTTTTGTGTCTTCTGCAAATGTCAGTACGTTGCTTGTTATATTATCGTCCAAGTCATTTTTATATATATATATATATATATATATATATATATATATATATATATATATATATATATATATATATATATATATATATATATATATATATATATATATATATATATATATATATATATATATATATATATATATATATATATATATATATATATTAAGAATAATGAAGGTCCTCATACTGATCCTTGTGGTACCCCACTCAAAACTGATTTCCAGTTTGAAACATCTCCATCTACTACAACACGCTGTCTTCTGTCAGTCAGCCATTGTTCTATCCAGACGATTATTCCATCCCCTATACCATGGGCTTTTAAGTTAAGTGGTAGTCTTTGATGTGGCACTTTGTCAAAAGCTTTATGAAAATCTAGTAGATAATATCTACTGGTGATGCCTCGTCTATCCTCATAGTGATTTCTTCAAAAAAAACAACACATTTATTAATCATAATTTTATTAAGCATGACCTCGCTTTTATGAATCCATGTTGAGATGGATTTAATAATTTATGCTATATGGTTTTTAATTAACCTTTATAATAATTTACACATCACTGATGCTAAACTCACTAAATAATGGCGTGGTGTTTGCTTCTTTCCAATCAAAAGGAACAACTCCCTCTTTTAATGAAACGTTGAATTCTCTTGCAAGTGGTATACTGATTTGTTCTACTGTTTCCATTAGTAGTTTTGGAGGAATTCGATCCACTCCCGGTGATTTGTTATACTTCATTGCCTTTATTTTCTTAGCTACCATTTCTGGAGTTACAAGAAACTGTCCTAAGTAGTCCGATTTAATCTCCTGAAATTTAGCAACTGGTAATGAACTAATATCCTCTCTGGGCTGAAGTAACCATTTAAGTGTTCTGTCATTAAAAACCTTGTGATATTATATTTCTAGCACTGTCTTGTAGTGGTACAACCTTGTCTCGTACATTTTTTTAACTCTTAGTATATGCATAAAAACTCTTGCTGTCATTTACATGCAAATGTTTGCTCATGGCTTCTTTTAGATTGTCTAATTTCATTCGTAGCTGCACTAAGTGCCTCTTTGTAATTTGCATAGTCTTCATCCTTTCTGGAACGCCTATAATCCATTCACATAGTTTGCTTGAACACTGTTTTTCTAATAGCTTCTTTTGACAAGTGTTTCTTTCTAAACCGGTTTCCTTGTTTTTTCAAGGGAACAAATGTATCGATGATACTCTTAATTTCATATTTTATAATGTTTCAATATTTAATTGCGGTCTTATTCCCCAGCATGTTATTCCAATGTAGCTTTGCTAAGTATATTCTCATATATTTATGTTTACCTTTGTGAAAGCTTCTTCTGTAGTTTTTATTTTCACTTTTTGATTTTACTTTGATGTCAAAATATATTTGATTATAAACACTGTTACCCAATGGTTCATGTATTTTTACATTGTCCACTAAAGCATTTTGTGAAAACAAAACTAAATCTAATACATTATCTCCCCTGGTTGGTTCTAGCACTAACTAATCCAATAGTTGATGTTGAATTTCCTGCAACAATATTGCACCAAATAGCGACATTGCAATCTGCTTCCCTTTCTAATTTTATTTCGTAAGCCAGAATAGATTTTTTAATATACAAGATAACTCCCCTGCCCTTCTTCCTATTCGTTCTCTCCTAAATATTGCGTATAATGTCAGTCCTAATTCAGCATCTGATATGTCTATGTTGGCCAATGATTCGGTTATACCAATTATGTGAGGGTCAATATCTTCTACCATAATGTTTAATTCGTTTTTCTTATTAACTATGCTTCTTGCATTTAAAGACACGCATTTATAACCAACCAGAATGTTTTCCTGACCTTTTGTTACTGGTTTGTGTGTTTGTGTTCTAGTGGCCTCTTGTCCTGTTTGAGGCACCTCTAGGTACCCCCCCGCGCTTCTAGTTTAAACAATGTTTGCAACTACAACTATTTGTTGTGCTACCCATGCCACTATCGACTGCTGATGAGTTCATCCGCAAACACTGCTGCATTCTTTCTACTTAGATGAAGCCCATCCCACATGCACATATCAACCCTCCCAACACAACATCCCAACAAATCCACAAATCCAATTTCCTCTTCCCTACGTAGCTGCTGAACAAGCGTGTTGATTGCCATCCTCTGACAAAGTTTATATCCCTGACTTCCGCTTCCCATTACTGGTAAAATTTCTGCAGAATATTCTGCTCAACCCGTGTCTGCTTAAGTGTTCTGACCAACTGCCTGTATTTCCTAACTATGGCAGTTCTACCCTCCATCTCTGCGTTATTAGTCCCAGTGTGTATTAAAATAGATCCCGTTGTCCGGACCCATGATCACCCTCGCTGTGATAGCCTCTGTTTTTGCCGCTGGAAAGCAAACCACCACATCGTCCTCGTTGTTTAGCGCTCTGTCAGTCTTCCTAACTATGAAGTTCTCAACAAACACCCTCGCTCTCCTCCTCACTCCTTCTACCACTACCTCAGAATAGCTCTTACGTCGGATCCCTTCCGTCGCATTATGTCCTGCAGTCGTGTCACCTGGCCTTTTCCTCCCGTCTCCAGGCTATCTTGCGCTCATGTCGCCTACACTCTTGGCGCCTTCCCTCCCGTCTCCTTCGCTCCCGTCTCCTCGCTCCCGTCTCCTTCGCTCCCGTCGTCTTCCTTCCCGTTTCCTTACGTCCCGCCTCCTTACGTCCCGTCAACAACAACAACAACTTTCACAACGACAACGACGACGACGACAACATATAATATTAATGTAGTTTTACCGTTATATGTTTATAACTATCAACCTTGCTGTATAGCATGTAATGTAGCCATAATATGCGAATCGAAACATTCAAATTAAACAGATTATGGTCTAATATTATATGAATAAGTTCCATTCCATTAAAACACATTTATGCGGTCTAAATTTTGCGATGACAACGTTCGGACGTTGGACTTTAAACTACGTGCACTCTTATAAGCTTTTGAATAGCCTCTTGCTTATGTCACCAGCTGGTTCATCCTCTGGCGTGGATGGTTTTGACGAATTCATGTTACCCGGTGAAACAAGGTGAACGTTGTTCGTGTTAAAGTGTATTGTGCTTATGTAGATTACAGGACCAGATCACGTGATGTGAAAGAAAGTTTCAGGAAGTTTGGTGAGGAGTCGGTTAACGCGGGCTGGACACGTGGAACGAATGGAAGGAGAACGTTTAACGAAGTATTAGTGACGCTCAGAGAAGAGGACTGTGTGAAGAGAGGTTTGCCGGGATTGCGAAGGGAGTGGAGAATGAGAGCGACGGATAATGGGAGTGGACTAGTATAGATGGCAGCCTCACACCGGAAGTCAGGGACAAAGAAGAGAGCAACACCTCCCGGACTCGAGTCATGATTATGTGGATCGTGTTTTAACTAATGAGTGGGTCAGACCACACGGGCTCGCATAATTTACATTACTCGCCCATCCTCGCTTGATGAATGTAGTGTTACTACAATATTATATCAGACATCACAACTTCCAAACACTCCCTGTTCACCATGGAATGGCATTGTTCAGTAGGGTCTAATTAAGTTCATTAGCTTCGGCATGTCACATAGGCATATGTGGCATATCTTATTCCGTCTGATGTTGTTGGTGTGTACCTTTACATATTTGGTATTACATACGAACACTCCCCAGTCATTTTCGAATGGTGTTATTTGCTCGATTTAAATTATAAGTAAAGAAAATAGGTATTACGAAGTATTAAAAATATCATTGGCATATAAAATAAACAATCTAGACCCCAGTATTGAGCCCTATAATCGTCCACATAATAACTTATTTTGAGAACCACAATTATCAAATGTAAAATATTGCAATACTTCAACAAATCTGTCCTGTGTGTTGATAAATGGGTAAAAGTGATTTGGCCAATTGGACTGGTCGTACTAAAAAAATATTTCACCTAACTACAATATCTTTATTATTTTCAGTTAACATAATGTAATACATAGATGTAAAATATTGTGAACACCACTTCAACTATTTTTGTGTGACATCCACTGAAATATCAGATTTTTTAAAAGCAGTTTTTGATGATGTTTATTACGACACCCGCCACCTTTCGTGACGAATGAGAGTGTTTTGCAATGCTAGTACACATAATGAAAATGTTAATGCAATTTTAATGCTACCAGTACTACAACCTTTGGCAAAACAATATAGAAGATAGATATGGATATTCGTGTATGAAACATACATGACAATACTTATAAAAACAGTCGATCATGAATATCTCATTATTTCAATAATATTTTTTAACAATACAATGTTTAATGTCTTTTACCGTCCTGTTGGCAATGTGTCACCAAAATGTCTTCAAAATGTGTATTATTTCATATTCAGGAATGTTTAGTGAGTAGATTTATAGAGAGCAAATTAAAATTCCCCATGTCATTCCTGTCTAATCCTGTTAACATTCGTCATGCACGGAATATATTTACTGATTTATATTTCTTGAGAGCTCTTGAGAGAATGCATCCTTAACTGGACACGTTGTATGCTTCAGACTCTGGGAATGGGCATCGTGTTGTTTGGCCCGGCCGTCGCCTTGAACGCAGGTGAGTCGCGTGGCCGGTCGATCAAATTACTGCTTGTAGGCGGTCGAAAGTCGAACCTGCATATTAAGGGCATGGCCCCAAAGCTTCTCAGTACCGCCGAATGATCAATGCACATCATTGCTTACACCAAAACAAATACACCAACTTGTACTTGGCGTATTCGACCTGCTTGTTCTGATAGGTGTGCTTACACCAAAACAAATACACCAACTTGTACTTGGCGTATTCGACCTGCTTGTTCTGATAGGTGTGCTTACACCAAAACAAATACACCAACTTGTACTTGGCGTATTCGACCTGCTTGTTCTGATAGGTGTGCTTACACCAACACAAATACACCAACTTGTACTTGGCGTATTCGACCTGCTTGTTCTGATAGGTGTGCTTACACCAAAACAAATACACCAACTTGTACTTGGCGTATTCGACCTGCTTGTTCTGATAGGTGTGCTTACACCAAAACAAATACACCAACTTGTACTTGACGTATTTGACCTGCTTGCACATGCAAATTTTAGGATCTTATATATTAGTAAATGTATATCTACCTAATCTAACGACTTCTTCACATTTTAATGCAATGAAGTATGGTCTTATACTTTTTATAAATTTATATTAAAAGAATAGAATACATTGGCCTTTCTGATGTAGAATATTTTTTGTCTGAAAAAACTGCAGTGAAAGTGGAAATAAAGACTATGCCTTATATTTTGTGTTTGACGTTTTTTTTATAATGCGATGAGGAGGGATTTTCTCCTAGTTGCCATATGGGTGGGGGACTTTTGTAATGGGAACTGTTGTCGATGTTTTTTCACGTGGATAGTCCAGGAATGTGTTGTCCATACACCATTTGTTTTGCATTTATTTCTCGTTTGCTTCAGTGACGGGATTCCCTACGTGGGCTGTCATCATTCTAATCGGCGCTGTCTGTATCGTATACACAACTCTGGTGGGTGGTATATCATGTCACTCTACGTACCCTTGTTCCCTTATCTAATTTGCTTCTTCTGGAAGTGGAAATATCACCGTAACTTCCTGGGATAATTACAAAGTTGCTCTATTAAAATATTTCACATTAATGTCACGAAATAGCATGTCACGTGTTTTCGTTTGGCTCTTAAAGCGCGTTGATGATATTGTTTTGGGTTCAGATTCATATTCAAAGGTGGATTCCATATCAGAAAACATAGGCAGAACAATTGGTGATGACACAAAAAACGACAAATTATTTCCCAAGAGCTTCTAGTTGACGTTTGTTTATGTTAAGCAATGGCATAGTAAAAAATATATATATATATATATATATATATATATATATATATATATATATATATATATATATATATATATATATATATATATATATATATATATATATATATATATATATATATATATATATATATATATATATATATATATATATATATATATATATATATATATATATATATATATATATATATATATATATATATATATATATATATGGAGTGTCGCATGTATAATATATAATAAATCAACTTAAAATTAAAAAGGAAATTTGGAAAATATGTGGAAGAAATCTAAATTACAAGGTGTTTTGTAGAGGTCATTGATCGTTATTGTTGTAGTTTCATAGCTATTGCGATAATATTGCAATAACGTCGTGGAATAGCGACTACCACAAAAGCAGTCCCAAACCATAATTGACGGGTGTCGCCATCGCGTGGCCTTGGAGGCAGTTAATTCAAAATGGTGACTCGGTGAACGACGCTGCTAGGATCGACGACTGTTAGTGTTGGAATAAGAAAAATAAAAAAATTAAACATCACATGTTTGAGCAGTATTACAGTGACATAGTTAACCATGTTGATTTTTTTACCAATTACCGTTAGTATTGATAGTTCCGTGTACTTATTAAACACTGTCCCCATTCCCGGTAATAAATCAAATCAAATCAGTTCTTTATTTCCAAATGAAAATAGAAGTTTGCAACATATACACATAATCATCAAATGTCTGTAATTCAAATGGAAAGGGAGAAAGAAGAAGTGCATTACTTATTAATCACTTTCTCCCTGTATCAAAGTAACATGTACATATTAATAATAAACATACATTTATAGTATATTGTTAGTAATATATTGATATATAACCTGTTCGATTGTTGTCCAGTCTTTTCTGTCGTTGGCCCTTGATGCGGCTAATAATACAAGAGAGATATCTGGAACATTGACTGTTGTTCCATTAGGGCCAACGAACATTTAGCAGCTGACCGGATGCATCCACGATGTGGCACGGTCAGCTGGAGGTGGTAAAAGCGTTGTGCATGAATCAATCTTAGTAATTATACATTGTGAAGGTTATGTACGAACATTCTTCAATAGGACGATATATGATTAGAGGAGAAATGATCAGCCCGACCATGTAAATGGGAATCTTTCAGAATCACGATACCGGAGATATTACTGAATTGACTTAGTCACATCTGTAGCCAGCATTGTGTACAATTGCCATATAGTATTGAACGTAGCGAGATTATATAAGTTATACAAAGATTCAGCAGATAAACACCCTCTTGCTGGTCACTGCTA
Source organism: Lamellibrachia satsuma (assembly GCA_033239005.1). Classification (NCBI taxonomy): domain Eukaryota; kingdom Metazoa; phylum Annelida; class Polychaeta; order Sabellida; family Siboglinidae; genus Lamellibrachia; species Lamellibrachia satsuma. The sequence goes on along the minus strand of BSQZ01000047.1, from coordinate 1,438,175 downwards.
TATGATTGTTGGACACAGGGCGGGATGAAAGCCGTCATCTGGACGGACGTCTTCCAGACCTTTATCATGCTGGCTGGGATGTTAGCTGTCGTCATTCAGGTTAGCACAATGTCGTCTCAGTCACTGCACTTGTTTCCCCAAAGGGGTAAGACCAATTGTTACATATTTCTGCAGTGTTTCGATTGCTGTTCTTTCGGCTGTACTCGATCTCCAACTTGTTCAATTCACTTTCCATCATTCACCACCTTTTTTGCTAAACCTCTTCACGCAGTCTTTCCATTTTAAGCACGATCTACGCCTTCTCCGGCGTCCCCGCTGTTTCAGTGCGTCTGCTATCTTCAGTAGTCGACCTTCCCCCATCTACACCAAGTGCCCTATTTACGTCGTCCGGCTCTTCATTGACCTTCGTGTGAGGTTTTCTGCACAACAAACTCCTCCCTCGGGACACCTGTCCTCCTTATATCCGCGCCGCTCTCTTTGCATGTGTAATTCTCCAGTAACCTCACGAACTTGCAGCTTCTGTTGTTGCTGTTGCTATGTTGGCGCCACCATCTCCAAACCGCACCTAGGTATATGCCGGCGTTACGCACGAGCTCATGACTTTCCATGACAACTTCATTGATATCTTTCTGTCCGCCACAACTCTCTCTGTCTTCCTCCATGCATTCACACCCGCTTGTATCCGACGACGTACCTCTACCTCCGACCGCCCTTCAAAGTAAACAAAACCACCCCTTGCTTCATATTCTCCCCTCCAACATGGTGTTCAACTCCTCTCTTTGCTGTCCGTGCTTCTTGGACAACTCATTCCATTCGACCAGCGCTACTTGTCATACCTGTTTGTTCGGCGTTAGTATGACCATATTATATGTACGTCCTTCTGTTAGACAATTGGAGTAACTGCTCATAATAACATTAATATGAGACCGTGGCACTCTATTATAAGACAACAGTTTTAATTTGAAATGCATTGTGATGTCAGTTTATATAGCATCGTGTTTAGCGCTACCTTTTAATTATTTGGCATGTACGGATGGACGTGTGTGCACATGTTTGTACATAAGTATGCGGTTGTATATGTGCACGGGTGTATGGTAGGTTTGTATATGTGCACGGGTGTGTGGTGGGTTTGTATATGTGCACGGGTGTATGGTGGATTTGTCGATTTATTCGTGTTTACGGTGTTTCTCCGGATGTAATCAATTGTATTCATTACTCTCCACACGTGAACCGAACCAACGGAAAGTACCAACGAGAAGCGAGAGAACATCTTCGCGTTTCTACGAAACACTTTGCCACAATGCAGATATTAGCTGCGATTCACCTCCGGATAATAATATGCTGGGTAATGCCATAAAAGAAAATGACAAGTAACGCTGATATGAATGTTTCAGAGCAAATGGGGATTTCAAGGGCGGAACCAGATCCTGAGAAAGTGTGTGTGTGTGTGTGTGTGTGTGTGTGCGTGTGCGTGTGCGTGTGCGTGTGTGTGTGGGTGTGCGTGTGCGTGTGCGATTGCGATTGCGTGTGCGTGTGCGTGTGTGTGTACGCGCGCCCGTGCGTGCGCGTGTGCATGTGCATACGAAATATAAACCAAATCGCATTAATACTTTTAAATTTTACAGCACGATTACATGTGTGATTTCTCAAATTCATCACGGTTTTTTTTACAAATTCTTGTGCGAACACATCCAATGAATGCATCACAGCAATGAACTCATTGCGTCCTGCAAAGTTCCATCAACGTATTGGTGCGACTGGCCTCGGACTTTTGCTTTAGGGTCATGCTATCGCGCTGGTGAAATCTTGCTATTCGATGCACACGTTGAGTACACTATTCTGCATCTTTCGGAAGACCAATACGAACTTCATTACAAAGTGTCAAACGAATTCCTGTAGCAATTCCATTCTAGGCGATTGTCTCTCAAACGGGTTTTCTAATATGTCAAGAGCTGCTATAGAGGGAGGTTTGGATGATCTCACATTACAGAAAGTTGTCTAGTAATTAGTGATTTCGCTGAAATGTGATCTCGGTGTATCGACAACTAATTCAGACGCGATGAAAAAATATCTGGTCGTAATAAAGGGGGGTGTCCGGGCACCTAGTGGACACCCCTGGATCCGCATATGGATTTCATAATAATTAAATAATAATTAATCAAATTATCACGCCGTTTAGGAGATATATTACATATAATGATAAGATAGTCCAGGGTAGACGGAGATTATTTCTGTGTGATATGCAAGCATGCATCCATGTATTTTTTTTCGTTTTATTTTTATTTATTTTTTTTATTTTTATTCGTTTTATTTGTTTGTGTAAATAAACGTGTTTGTATGCGCGTGTGGTAGAGCATATGTGTAGTGATGTCTGCGGTATGACGTGTTACGTGTGTGCTTGGCTCAACTTATGTATGTATGACGTATACGCAATAAGACTCTCTGTTTACAGGGAACAATCGCAGTTGGAGGCTTGGGAAAGGTTTGGGCTATTGCTGAGGCAGGTGGCCGTATTGAGTTCTTCGAGTAGGCATCTTCCTGTATATGTCACCTATACTAACATAGACCGTCCACACACACACACGTATTAACTTTGTAATATTAAACAAAATGATACCGTATACTCGTCGAAAATATAGAGCTATTAGTATAACACGATGTGATAGAATTCGACACAACAACACGACATATTATAGTTTTATTTATGTATTTATAATAATAATTATTATTATCATCCCATAGTGTGATTTGACAAATCCTCTTCTGACATGCGTTCAACGAAATATTATTGTTATTATTATTATTACTAAAAAATGGGATAACGTTTAGTTCGTACGTGACTACAAAATGTCAGGATACACAACATTGTCACATAAATATCCATCAATGCCTTGGTACGTGGTGCTGCCAGTCAATATACTGATGGCTTCTTGAAATGGTGACGTAATACTCTCCGTTATAGTAACGTCTAGCGAAGCCATGTCTTGTATTAAGTAACTTTGGACAAAAATGTCCATCCTCGGACGGGATAACCTGGTACATCCAAACATACAAACATGCAAACATACAAACATACTCAATGTGGATGATAATAAGAGTATTACTATTATTACAATTATTATAATTATTATGTGCAATGATTCCCATCACTTCATGTCCACGCCAGTTTTGACCCTGACCCGACTGTACGTCACACGTTCTGGACACTAGTGGTGGGCAGTCTGTTTGTGTGGATGCCACCCTACACCATCGACCAGCAGATGATTCAGCGCTTCTCGTCAACGCGAAGTTTGCAGCAAGCCATCTGGTAAGACCACTACGTCAACAAATCAGAGATGCCTGGTCTCCTGCCGCTTCTTTCGTTTTGTCATTTCGTCCTGCTTTTCCTTTTTCTCCTTCTTTATTTTAAACAATTCCACAGTTCTTATTATAATTACATTCTTGAGACCTGCGTTGTTCAAACATTTCCATATTATGGGAGGGTGCTACCGCCCTCACACACACACACCCTCCTACCTTTGTTTAATATCCAGCAGGAATGTTTCCTTCGTCCTAATTCTTGAACTTGGCACGTCTGCAACCTTTCATTTTATTACCAGTGGTTTCTGTCTTCGTCTGGTCTTGGCGAACACTTCAGAAAATGTATGTTAAGGCCCCACTGAGACGCCACCAAGTGACCTATGTAATTGCTCACTCACTACCTGTGCCAATAGGCACGCAAGGTACACACACAATCACATCTACACATTGCGTGCTCGAGGGGTGTTACAGTGATTGCATACGCTGTGGTCGAGGCTGCTGTGTACCGTACGATAGGGAGGCACGTCGCTTGTGCGGGAACAGGGACAGTGAAATGACAGGAGAAAGAGACACGGCTTCGAATCAATTCTGTGGAGCAAGTTTCCGGACCCGCTGCTAGGTGCAGTGGCGCCATCTGTGAATAAGTTCTGCAAAAAACGTTAACATCACGGAAGATACAAAGCGGCATAAATCACTATCACCATTGCTAGTCCGCCTGTTTTGTCTACCCGAGGGCGCTGCTACTCCACCTTGACAATCACCGACAGTGGCGCCACTCTGCACGTCACCACTACCATAACTTGATTATATATTCAAAACGAACAGCTACGGAGTGATATGAATTAGTGGTTAACAGGGCAACGCCAGTGTTGTTTACGGCTTTCTGCGCCATTGAAACTGCACTGGAGTAATTTCAAACAAAAGCGAACATTATTGTGCTTCTAAACATATTTTCAATGCAAACAATACTAACAATTCTATGCGATTGATACCGAGATATTTCTTGACAAAAATGAGGAGTTTTCCAAATTAAATAAGTAAGTAAGTAAGTGAGTAATTTATTAGATCCAAAATGTACACGTATTAAATAATAATAATATATCATATAATTGTACGTGATAAAATATTACTGTATACAGAGAGGATCATGGAGACTCCCACAAAGACTTATTAAAAGTCGCTACCGTAGGAGCCACCCTAAATAAAGATGTGCAGAATCTGCACATCAACTGTAAGTTGTGGAAGCGGTGACATGGTTAGTGGCGCCACTGGTGGAGAGTTTGCTGTTTTGTCTCCTCGAGGGCGCTACTAGTCCACCTGTTTTGTCTACTCGAGGGCACTGCTAGTCCACCTGTTTTGTCTCCTCGAGGGCGCTGCTAGTCCATCTGTTTTGTCTCCTTGAGGGCGCTACTAGTCTACCTGTTTTGTCTCCTTGAGGGCGCTGCTAGTCCACCTGTTTTGTCTCTTCGAGGGCGCTGTTAGTCCACCTGTTTTGTCTACCCGAGGGCGCTGTTAGTCCACCTGTTTTGTCTACTCGAGGGCGCTGTTAGTCCACCTGTTTTGTCTCTTCGAGGGCGCTGCTAGTCCACCTGTTTTGTCTCCTTGATGGCGCTACTAGTCCACCTGTTTTGTCTACTCGAGGGCGCTGTTAGTCCACCTGTTTTGTCTACTCGAGGGCGCTGTTAGTCCACCTGTTTTGTCTACTCGAGGGCGCTGTTAGTCCACCTGTTTTGTCTCTTCGAGGTCGCTGCTAGTCCACCTGTTTTGTCTCCTTGAGGGCGCTGCTAGTCCACCTGTTTTGTCTCATCGAGGGCGCTGTTAGTCCACCTGTTTTGTCTACCCGAGGGCGCTGTTAGTCCACCTGTTTTGTCTACTCGAGGGCGCTGTTAGTCCACTTGTTTTGTCTCTTCGAGGGCGCTGCTAGTCCACCTGTTTTGTCTCCTTGATGGCGCTGCTAGTCCACCTGTTTTGTCTCCTCGAGGGCGCTGTTAGTCCACCTGTTTTGTCTCTTCGAGGTCGCTGCTAGTCCACCTGTTTTGTCTCCTTGAGGGCGCTGCTAGTCCACCTATTTTGTCACCTCGAGGGCGCTTTTAGTCCACCTGTTTTGTCTCTTCGAGGGCGCTGTTAGTCCACCTGTTTTGTCTCCCTGAAGGCGCTACTAGTCCACCTGTTTTGTCTACTCGAGGGCGCTGTTAGTCCACCTGTTTTGTCTCCTTGAGGGCGCTGCTAGTCCACCTGTTTTGTCACCTCGAGGGCGCTTTTAGTCCACCTGTTTTGTCTCTTCGAGGGCGCTGTTAGTCCACCTGTTTTGTCTCCCTGAGGGCGCTACTAGTCCACCTGTTTTGTCTACTCGAGGGCGCTGTTAGTCCACCTGTTTTGTCTACTCGAGGGCGCTGTTAGTCCACCTGTTTTGTCTCTTCGAGGGCGCTGCTAGTCCACCTGTTTTGTTTACTCGAGGGCGCTGTTACTCAACGTACCGGGTATGTTCGTCATCATCACGCTGTGCTCGCTGTCCGGACTCGTCATGTACGCCTACTACGCCGACTGCGACCCGATCGACCGCGGCACAGTGCACGACCCCAACCAGGTACCCAGACCACATGCCGTTCTCAATGTCAACCATGATAACGTCGTGTGTGACTGTAGCAGAATTGAATTCAACCCATAGGGCCCGAAACTCGTACCGGTAAGCTAAATTATGAACACTGTAACAGTTCCTTAGGTCGAGTATTTCGCCAGATGGCGGAACACAGCAGTAACAATTCGTTTTATCATTACTTGAATATAATTAATATTACTAATATTTAATTTTATATCGCGTCATATCCATAAAAGTTCGCAGCGCTGTATATGAAACTAATGTTGTCTTCTGAAGTTGAATGACCATGCTGTTTGCCAGCTGCTCCCGAGGTTCGTCATGGACGTGTTGGGGTTTGTTCCCGGACTGCCAGGGTTGTTTGTGGCAAGCCTGTTCAGTGGCGCGTTCAGGTAGGCCAACAATATGCAGCAATATGCATATTTGATTATATCAGTTACCATGTATTATTGTATTGGGAGTATCCGTAACGTATAAATTATGTCGACAGTAAAGTTAGTTTATCTTAGAATGATCAAAATGTTATAACACGCACACGGGTGGCGTAACGTCAAGTCAAGTTGAAAATAATCCTATCACGATCATAAAACTCTTTTTCTCATACCCTAAAGTTTTATTTATCTGTTTGTTGAGACTTTCGACAATCGTGCTAAGGTGGCTTCATCAGCACTAATGACGGAGGACAAGACAAAGCTGTCGTCCGTCATTCGATGACAAGATTGGCGAAAATAAAATTAAATATAAAACTTTGGGATGTGAAAATATAATTGTATGATGATGAGATTGACTATATCCTGAATCCTGAGAAATGGTCAATAATACAAAACATTCATACAATTAAACTACGCTTGTGTATCTTCCAACTTAAGTTCCGTGTCGTCCATGTTGAATTCCCTGGCGGCTGTCACGTGGGAGGACTTTCTAAAACTGTCGCCGAAAATGCGTCGTTTGCCAGACAAACAGGCGACCTATGTCAACAAGGGGCTGGGTAAGAACTCTGCGATGTTGCCTGTTATTGCCCACACCCATAATCGATTTGTCCAATAATTTATTTGTAAAACACATTAAACACAAAAATAAAAAACAAATTGAATTAAGAGTATTTGTGGGCATAATGTTCTGTACTATATATAGCGTTTTATACTGTGTATCATTTTCTGTACTGTGCATAACGTTCTGTACTGGGCAAATCGGTCTGTGCAGCGCATAACGTTCCTTATTTAACCGTGCATCACGCCATTTGTGTTCCTTTATTCAGTTGTTGTGTTTGCTGTTCTGGGAGTCGCAATGGCCTTTGTCTTCAGCCTGGTCGGCGGCACCGTGCTGCAGGTACGTGTATAACCGAATGTGCAACAAGACAAACAGAAAGAGAAAGAGCAACATTAAAATCCGTTTGTATGAATCTGGCATACAAACCAAACATCCGTTTAGGCACATTTCATGGATTTATATTTTTGTCAACTTTCCTCGAGATAAATGTCACGTTTTATGTATGTGTTTTGTGTCCACGCATGCAAAGTATTAATTTTGGGTATCAAACCACACTGATTGGGTAACTAAATATGAATATGTATTGATCTTTAATTGCAGTAAAGCTGTAGATGCATGTTCGTGTTCGTGCTTCGCAAAACTAGCATTATTTTCATCACCAAATCGTGTATTTTCGAAAATAGTAATACTTATAAATCCAGTGTTGCAATGTCCCTTAAAACGATAGTTCCGTTGCTCAATGAAGATCGTTGTACAGCGCGTAGTGCTGTGTTTGCAGATGTCGATGGCCTTCAACGGGGCAGCAGGTGCGCCCCTAGTCGGCATATTCCTGCTTGGCGTCTTCTTTCCTTGTGCCAACTGGATCGTGAGTTTACCTCCCAGCAGTCATAGTTAGTCACCATTCATTCGGCGTGTTATACAGGTATAAATTACAACCAGATTTACATATTCCAAAGCAATATTTCAATGCACACATTAGCAGCTTCAGACAAAAACGATAGTAATAATTAAATGCAAATTAATATTTTGTCCTTCTGTTATGGAATTATAATGCATACGCTTATCACTATAACAACATGGAATTATGCATTACTATGATTAAATCTTTACTACCACCTTTGTTTTATTAACTGGGTTACCAGGATAGCTACAATGTTACTATAATGCTAATGTTATGCAACTTCTCCTAGACGCTTTCTATACATAAAACCCTATATATGGTAGAGACAAACTGTGATAACTTGTAAAATATTCAAATTTGCTGCATATATCCATCGACAAATATGCAGGCACCATTGGTATCCATACGATGACAGAGAACAAATTAATCCCACCGTTGTAACTTCCGCTACAGCCTTTTTAGAAGGCCCAAGACTACCCCAAGACCCCAACCCCGGGGCGAATTAAAAATTTTGTTTTATGTGCGACCCAACCCCATGGACTCCCGAGCACATCTACAGAATGTTAGCCCACACATGCGAAACTGGCGAAGATATGATGTTACAAAAACAAACAAATAAACAAACACAACCACAACGTCTTTTATAGTATTGATCAATACTTTGACCCTCTGGGTATCCGTGTTATGGTCAACAATTTTGGGGTCATATAACTACAGAAACGATAGTGGCGTTGTTATAGCCGTCTAGAACATTCTTGTTGACTCCGTTCGATGATATTGCTCTTCTTCGTTTTCTTCGCCTAGTCTCAACGTGTTGGATGTGCAGACGGTTCGGTGGGCGAACAGGAACAATTTGTGGTGAATGCACAGTGCAATGTACGCAGTGTGCATACAGTGCAATATACGCAGTGTGCACACAGTGCAATGTACGCAGTATGCACACAGTGCAATGTACACAGGGTACATACAGTACACGATTGTGTCGTAGAAAGTGGTTCCAAATCTACGACTGTCAGATGCAATTTTTTAAACAGTGACCAATCAACGCCTGCCGCGACCGACAAGTGCTGCACTCGTCGTGACGTTTCGCCAAGGCTCGTGTGGGGATTGGCGCGGGTTAATCGGTCGCCCTTGCAGCGTCTAGACACGTCGCTCGTGTAAGCGAACACAAAATTTGTTTGTGCGTCATCCTGCGACACGACATCTGTTGCTCGTGTAAACGGTCTTCAGACTGACACTTTGTTGATTACTCTTGTTTTAGGGCGTGGTGGTAGGTGGTGCTCTCGGCTGCGCCCTACCTATGTGGATCAGCGTTGGAGCCTACGTGACGAAGCCACCAGTCATGAGGAACCTGCCTCGGAGCATCGCCGGTTGCTTGAACTCGTCAGACGTGACGACCGCGTCACTCTTGTCAACGGTTGTCTCTACGTTAGAGCCGTTTACATCGGAGCCGATGACGTTACCGCCATCATCGTGAGTGGTCGGTCGCTGTTGAGGGCTTGCTTATCGAGACGCCAACTATCAGTAGTTAAGCGCAGACCGAGATGGCATAATCAGAATGAAAATAACGATAATAGTAATAGGAGGCGAGGGGTGGGAATTGAGGATAATAGAGAAGGGAAGGGGGTTGGAGATAGAAGAGGCCGGGGAGGGGAGAAAGAGTGAGAGAGAGAGAGAGAGAGAGAGAGAGAGAGAGAGAGAGAGAGAGAGAGAGAGAGAGAGAGAGAGAGAGAGAGAGAGAGAGAGAGAGAGAGCAGTGGAAGATAATTTTGCACACCAACCCCCTAAACGTTGCTATGACAACCATGCTATCTGGCAACTTTGGTGCATGCATGTAAAATTATCGCACGCACGACATTTGGGGGCCACCTAAATGTTAAATATTTCGTCTTCGAAAAATAGGTGTTGCACTCCCCATTTCCCCCGATCATAACCGTGCATAGCAATTGCTGATCGGACCAGCATTCTGGGAGTTCGCACGGTAACACGTCTAACTAAAATTGTTACGCAGTGACACCAGATGGTTATCACACAATACTGTAAGACATAGTTCCACTACTTAACGACGTAGTTTAATCCTACCTACTACACAATTATTCTTCTTGTTCGTGTTGTTCCTGTTATTCGTTGTTCTTCACATTCGTGTTATTTGAATAAGATAAGACAGGAAGACCCCAATATCACCCAACATTCATGTAACTTGTGATTCCAAATGTTCCTGTATATCAAACTTTGGGTGCAAAACATTTAACTATTCGAATACGGATTCGTTGCACTTTCTGCACATTGGCTTTTCTCTCGTACACAGGTCAGACGACACTCTACCTCTGTACACGCTGTCCTATCTGTGGTACACTGCCACTGGTATTGTCGTTACACTTACCGTCGGCCTAGCTGTTAGCGTGCTGACAAGTAAGTAAGATGTCTCCTATGTATATAGCGGTGTCTTATATTGTATTTGTATTGTATTTCACATGAAGTCTTAATCTTAGCAATCAATCAATCAATCAATCAATCACAAACGTTTACCGAGGGATGAAAACTCGCTCTCGATCAATAGGTTTTCCTTATACTGACATTGTCAACATGATACTCGAGTTAAACTTCAATGAAGACACTATTTTAAAAACCAAAATATATCTAATCCAAAAGCTGCTTTGTTGCTCTCCTCGGAAGTCTGTCTTTGAAGGAACTCTAGTAAAAATGGGGTTTTCCAGGAAAACCCTCAATTTCGGTGGATATGATTTAGGCCGTGTTCACATCTAATTTTCAGCCGAATTACTCGGATCAACTAATTCGGATTCGCATAAAGATAAAGAATCTCCGGGCGGCTTATTACTCGTGTATTTATTGAGTGCACGAGCTACAACAGTCAAAAGGACAACTATCGGTAAAATAACTTCGAGCTGGTAACCCGCCATATTGACAAGTTGACTTCCGCTCTCGCGAGACAACTGTATGAGTGCATAATTATGACCCGCACACCACGCCCTCTGGTGCACTAATTCGGTTGGCGGTTTAATCCGGCTTAACTCGGTGTATGTGAACAGAGCCGAATTAGTTGATCCGCATCGTAGTTCGGCTGAAAATTAGATGTGAACACGGGCTTAGTTAAGGGGCCAATTTTAACATGGTTCCATTACAGGAAGTGTTCAGTGTTCCACGGTTCTTCTGCCCGTCTGTAGATCGTTTCGTCGCCGTCAGCGTCGAGCCTGGTCTGATGATCTCATTCGTAGACAGATTCTGCTGTTGTTTCCCGCTGACGTGGCGTGAACGGACTCGTTGTGGCATCCAGCTTCTTAAACACGTATGCCTTCGTTATTAGAAACAAGCAAAAAATACCCGGGCGAGAGAACTTGGTAGTTACATAAACCGTCTCATGTCGTCTTTGTGTGTGTGTGTGTGTGTGTGTGCGTGCGTGCGTGCGTACGTGGGTGCGTGCGCGCGCGTGTGTGTATCGCCCGCTGGCATAAAGTATCGAGTTTACGTAGTATGGAAAATCGTACAAAACTCACATAGCGTTACGAACAATTGGCGATTCAGGGTAATTATAGTGTGGTGAATTTCGAAAAAATAACAGCATAACATACATACGTACATAAGTATCTACGTAGCTACATACATACACACACAAGCAAACCCGTACGCACGCATGCATGTACACAAAGAAATAAAACGTACGATTTTCTACCTTAGTTTTTTATTAGACAATAAAGCTGTTGCGGTTAATTAGAATAGGATTATTTAATAAACTGCAATGAACCTTCACCATACGGAATAGGCTAAGAAATGTTCCATTTATCCGATATTCCTTATATCCATGGGCGGGAGTGTGTAAACATTAATAAGATCCATAACATGAGTACGTGTGTTACTACTGGGGCCATCATCACCCTTGCCCGATGTAGATGTAAGACCTAGCCAGGGGTAATGTGACGTTTGTTTGTAGCCTCTATGGACGCGTACGTCGTTTTCACTTTTACTAACCAGACAAGCATATCCTTAAAAAACATGGCAATCCAGAATGAAATGGGAAAGATATTGGCACTTTACGCGTGTTCTTTTCTTTTAGGAGAAGGGTGCGGAGACAGCTGAAGAAAGCACCGGTCCAGGCAGTGGTGGCGGAATAAATACTAAGCTATGATCGCCATCTTTCAATTCCAAGGAGTCATTCAATATGATTTAGATTCAACAAGATTCCCGCTTGTTATTGTCTAGTATTAATATATAAGTGTTGTTGCGCTGTAGGCTTTTATTTCTTTTTTTACAATTTATATACGGTACAGAACGAATTACACACACAGAACAATTAAATCCGAATATTTCAAAAAGTTATTTTGGTTTGGTTTCTCAAACAACAGTCTTGTATTAAATCACGCGTCCTGTCGCGCACAGCCACGGTAAAAAGAACTTAGCATATGTGCCACTGACGTCTACATGCCACGTCTCCTGTTAGCACTCATCCTCCTAATTATGGGTTGATACGCTGACACCTCCAGTTGCTTTCACAACATAGCCGATTAACAACATTATCTTATCTTATATTATCTAGACAGAACGGTGAGAACAGCAACAATCAACTCATACTGCCGCGTATGTTTTTTTGTCTGTACGTTCAAAAAATAAAATTGAAGAATATATCAGATGGGCGGGTGACACATAATAATAGATTAATAATCGTCCACTAGCTATCTGTTTTTTGCCTTGGGTGGTAATCTGGTTAAATCTTTGTTTTTTTCTGTTCTTCCTCATCGCCCCCTTTATAAAGAGGTGAGGGTAGATCGCCCCAGCTGTTATCTCTTTTTACTTCTCCCTATCGGCTGCCTTCTTCCTTAAAATATTATTCTCCTCTGCCTTTCTTACATCGATCTCTTTACGCTGTGGTCCTTCCATCTCAGCTGTGGTCCTTCCATCTCAGCTGTGGTCCTTCCATCTCAGTTGTGGTCCTTCCATCTCAGCTGTGGTCCTTCCATCTCAGCCGTGGTCCTTCCATCTCAGCCGTGGTCCTTCCATCTCAGCCGTGGTCCTTCCATCTCAGCTGTGGTCCTTCCATCTCAGCTGTGGTCCTTCCATCTCAGATGTGGTCCTTCCATCTCAGCCGTGGTCCTTCCATCTCAGCTGTGGTCCTTCCATCTCAGCCGTGGTCCTTCCATCTCAGCCGTGGTCCTTCCATCTCAGCTGTGGTCCTTCCATCTCAGCTGTGGTCCTTCCATCTCAGCTGTGGTCCTCCCATTTTCTTATGGCCAGGTTGTTTCATCGCCTCTGCTTTCTTGTGTAATGTCGGACCACCGGCTTCTTCCCGTTGAGCTGAACTTCATCCGAATCCCTTATGAAAATGTACCATGGAATTACATGGTATACCATGGAATTACATGGTATACCATGGAATTACATGGTATACCATGGAATTACATAGTATACCATGGTATTTTGTGTTATTACATGGTATTATATGACATTACTTGGTAAACTGTGGTTTTCATATAATGTGTATGGTAATTGTGTGGTATACCATGGTTTCCCTGTTTAAAAACGCCATGACACACCATGATTCCCATGGTATACCATGATGTCTTATCGTGGTTTCCTTGTTTCAAAACACCATGGTAATTACCATGGAATACGATGGTATATTTTCATACGGGATCTCTTCCCTCAGGTCACAAACCAACCCTTGACTTCATCTTCTTCCCTCCAACCTAATGTTCAACGTCTCTCTGTGCTGTCCAAACCACATCACTTCTTTCTTCTCCAGGCCCATTCTCAGTCCATGCTTCTTGAACACCATTTCGCCACCATATTTGGACAGTTAGCCCCGTCCACAACTCCTCCGGGACCTTTCTATGACTCATAAATATATTCAACAGTCACTCTCACTGCAATTGCCATTTCCACACGCACTTCGTCAATACTGGATGCTCTCCCCTTTTGCATCAGTGTCAGTCTCGTCTCCTCCTCTGCATTTGTAATACCCACTACTTCCACTTCCCCTCTACCGCTAATTTCCTCCTTGGTTCAGTAACTCACTGAAGTAGTCTTCAGCACTGCCTCTTGTTATGTCACTAACTTCCCCTTTCTGTCCCGTTTCACTTCTAGTTCAAACATTTCCATCAACCTCACGAAAGCGCCCCCTATACTCTTGCTTCCCGTATCCATTCTTCCCATATCCATTCTTCACGTATGTGGCCCATACACAGTCACAACGCACATCAGCTGTTTCCTAATCACCAACCATGCCATAGCTGCGCATCCTTCCATCTCTCCATCCCGACCACCTTTAATTGCTGATCTATTGTGATACAACGACGCCAAGTCTGTCACTTCTTCCATCTCCTCCTGCGTGCAGTATAGCTTGTGCCAGTGCACACCACGCATCTAACACAAACACGTCATAAGGGCTTTATAAAAAACGTTATGGAATTATTATAAAACGTTTTATTAATGTTATCGTGTAGAGTTTTCAACGTTATCATGGCGTTACTTCAGAACGTCAAACTATCGTTTTCAAAATGTTATACTAACATTTAAAAAATATATTATCATAACGTTATTTCAAAATGTTGTTGTAATGTTTTTATAAGGTTTTCTTAACATTATCGTAACGTTATTTTATCCATAGCAAAAATTCAACCATATCAACGTTAAGAAAACGTTACACAAACGTTATTTGTTTAGATGGTCGCTCCTACCGTCCTCTCTTAAATGGTCTCCTGGGTGCACAACAGTACCGCAAGCGTATCTTCTCCACTACCTCGAATCTTTCCTGCTCTTAGATCGTTCCCACGCTTGTAGACTGCCTACTCGGGCTAGCCAGGCTATCATATGGATCGCTGCACCTATATGTAGGCCTAACGAATTTAATCATGTTAAATAATTTATTGTTTAATTGTCCGGACCGTTAATTTTGTAAAATAATTTATTATTTAATTGTTCCGTGATCAGTGAGAAAATCACCATATTCATGTTGGATTTCTCTCTCCTCTGTTTTTAATCGCAGCACATGAGCACACCACGTAGGTTGTCAATTGTTTTATTTATCTCCCATGAACTCGGAAGTAAAATAATGATCCTGCACCAATGCTCTGCCTGCCACCAAAAACAACAACAACTTCAGTGGTGCCCTCTGTCGCAGATGATGGTCATAATATTATGCCTTGGAGTCAGATTCTTGTCACCGAAAGAGTAGTTCGTGCCACAATTTTTATATTAACTACCACTTCCCTCGTTCTCCCGCCAAGACAGAACATTACCAAACGCCAGCTTCTACATATCAATAGGTTATCATCTACTTAACCGGCTATCGACTAGCGGATAAACAAAAAACCAACGAGGCCCGCATGTCCTTGTGGTGTAAACAGACCCGGTGTCAGACGTAGGGGTGACACGCGTAGGACAACGTCGTTCCGTCTCAGGTACTGTGTGCATCGTTAATATAGGTAAGCACCCACTCGTTTCACCACGTCGTTCACTATCGTCGTGTGTCAGTTGTTGCTGTCGTGTTGAATCGATTTATAAATAACGCCTATATACTGGACCGCGGTTCTAAAAAGGTAAGACCTCGAAAGTGGTTGACATTGCCGCTGGTGATTGGACTGGGTTCCCCTGCCCCTGCCCCTGGACTGTCCCGGCCCAGTCACATAGTTGTCATCGACCGGACAGTTGTCATTCGAAGCCCTGAATTTGGCCTTTCATTTTTGTCTTTTTTGGTACCTCTATTTTTTTGGTGGTATGCCAAATATTTTGGGTATCCTGATTCTATCACTTTCGTGTTTTGGAGCTTCTGTCTGATCATTTTAATTTAGGTTAGCTGTTATCAGATTCATAAATCTAGACAGTCATATAGCCATATTATAGGCCGAAAAGTGGTGCCATGTTTTGGTTTTGTACATGTAGATTTAATTTGATTGCTGCAAATGTTTTTGTGTCATGTATATTTTGGATATTCCACAGCCAATATTTTAAATTGTCAATCCATGCTAGTCGACCTAATGTTGTTCCAGGCACAGGGGCTGAGATCGCGTAATCGCTCCGCGGCTATTTTTATCTAGGTCGAGCCTTGTCATTCGCCTTGTGCTCCAGTGTCGCTTGGGACGACCCTATGGCGTACTTATAACCTTGGTGCGGCACCTGGGTCCTTTCACATGACCCGTTTGCGCTATTGTTGCCAAATATATTATTTTGCTCAAGTATTTAATTAACTTGTCTTATTTGATTAGACTTGGTTTTGGTAGGCTACAGTTATGTACAAACTTGGCAAAGTCAAAGCTAGTAGTAATGTAACTGTTCATATCAGCCTGTGATTCAGCCATGATTTCAATGAAATTTTATAATTGTAAAGACAGTGCGACTTGGAAAAGGTCATTTACACCCAGGTCATTTCACCCCCAGGTCATTTCACCCCAGGCCATTTCACCATTGAAATGGGAATTAAATGATGATTGTTATTAGTTAAGAAGGCCTAGCTATATTTTGAATATCACAGTGATGCAATTAGTTTGTTTTTGTGTCTGTGTAAGTATAATCATTTCGTGTGTGTGCGTGTGTGTGCAGTGTTTTAAAGCTCAGCTCATACGGGTGAAAAAGGATTTCATAATTTGCCACTATGAATGGTCTTAATAAACACTGCATGTGTCTGCTCTGTTGCTGTCTAACATATACTATTAAAATAAATAACACCTTTGATGCATTGTTATTCTCTAGCACTGATATTATGTTCACACTTTCCAATCATTGCATAACTAATTGCTCATTAGAAAAATTAGAAAAAGGCTATTTGCAGTCAGTTAAATTGCTGCCTACATAATACATGCCCTGTGGTTACATTATAGTATAGTTCTGCCTGTGAACTGGGACCGCTTCAAAATCAAATCAATTATTGGTCATTTCAATTACATTTACACTTAAAAACAAGCAGTTACAATTACACCATTTCAATGTATCCCAAAAGTATTTGTTAATTATAATTATATGGCACATGTGTTGCTGAATTTGCATATGTTGTGTACAATTGCCTTTCCACTTGTGTCGGGCAGCACTTTTAATAGGAATTTTTCATGTAAAGTTTGTGATAATATATGAAAAATACTATAATTAATTTGTGTAATTGTTGCAGTTATATGAAATCAATTTTAATTACAGCCTAATTTCAAAATCAATCACAAATACAGCATTTATTATCTGAATGAAGTTCAATATATCCATTCAATGAGGAAAGGAAACAAATTAAGTTCTAAATTATTGACTGACACATATAATAATATATAGCTCCAGCCTTCACTTACCCGGTTTTCATTAATACAGTATATAATATATATTATTTATATATATGTTATATTATATATACACATAATGATATATATATAATATATTATATATTGTATTAATGAAAAACGGGTAAGTGAAGGCTGGAGCTGTGCCGGTTGGGATCCTGTCCCGGGGGCCGCTATGGTAGTTGGATTGGACTGGCCGGATACACCAAGAAGTTAATGCCCCAAGTAGTTAATACATTTGTACCCTTTTCTCCACCCTTCCCCCTGTTTTATCTTTTCATTTCCCCTGCTTAGTTCTTTATCATTTTGATATACACTGCAATCCCCCAAAGTGCAGATTCTGCTTAATGGATGGTGGCTGCCTAACATGAAGAAAATATATATGAAATTATATGTGCCAGTTTTACAACATATATATATATATATATATATATATATATATATATATATATATATATATATATATATATATATATATATATATATATATATATATATATATATTAACAAATGTGCCAGCTACCTAAAAATTAAATCAGTCTATGGCTGATCTTCATGTAAGAACTAATTATACCTGGCTGATCTGTTCCAAAACCAAGTTTTCTCACAATGATAAGAACTGTAAAGGCTGGAGTCATTACTTGTGTGAACATTAGTTAGAACTAAATGAACCAGTCATTTAATTATACCTGAGGTGATTTGTTTGGGCACTGCATGGGCTGCTTATTGTTGGAGCACTGAATAGTGCCTGTTAATGAGTGAGTCCTGGCTGCATGGTGTTATTGAAGCAACACAATTGATTATTGAGATCTTAGTATGGGGAGCCTACAGAGAAGTTACCAGGCTCGCAGTTATCGACCAATCATGTGAATCGTATGTGTTGTGATGTGATTAAACTTGTTTGCATCTGTCTGTCTGTCTGTTGCCCAGGTGGCAGAAGTTAGTATAAGCTTACACTAGTAGGTAGGTTAGTGATCAGACAGGTCTTGTCAAGTCCAGGTAAGGTTGTTGGTCACAGCTACTGCAGTCTGAGATCACAGGAACCTTGTAGCACAGACATTGCATGTTCTTAAAGGGAGCGTATGTACAGTGATTTTCATTGGTTAATTGAATGGGTTTTACAGGACTTTGCAACAAAGAATTTGTTAGTATCTATAACATTTCTGTTGGAAATAATATCCATACAAAACATGTTACTGTTGTGATATTTTATATTTTAATATTTTAGAAAATACTTGTTTTGCAGATTCAATTATATTATAGGCCAGTTTTATGACATATCTGAAGATCACTATACAGCAAAAATGCAGACAAATAAATCTTCGCCTTTGAAGGTGAAATATAACATTTTCCATCAGATGATTTATTGGTGTGTCAAGTTCCCATTTTACTTCTTCTGACGGTAAATATGCTACATATGTACAGCAGTAAATATTAACAAACGAACATTGTTGATTTATATTAACTTTGAGATTAAAAAGTTGCAGCATTTTAATTATAACGAAACCCTGTATCAGCTGATGAATGAAAATTGTTGTATATTCAACCAGTGCTGTGTGTCTTGTCTGAAGAAACCTATATTTGCAGGTATTGACAGGCATGAATGACTCCATGTCTCTGCTTGGCCAATAGCAGCTGGCCAAGTGGTAAAATGTATCGATGTTGATTACATATGATGTAATAGTTTACAATATATTACTATGTAAAGTAGGCTTTTTACTGTTTTTATGTATGTACCTGACCTGTGATATTTTATAACAATTAACTTATGATGTGTGGCAGCTGTTTAATCTCCCTCCTAAATTCATTTAGCCCTTTGTGAATCAAATTTGTTGCAGCTCAGATCTGTACAGGTGTGAATAAGTATTTAAGTATTTATTAGGCACAGCTGGTTTAATAAAAGGCTGCACACTTTTATTAAAATCATCAAAAAAATTAACTTTGATTGTTAGATAAGGTAACTTGCGAAAATTTTAATAGTCTTACATTGTGGTATAAACTTTTGCCATTTTCCACTGATTTTTTATCAGACCCGGTCAAAAATAATTGATTAGTTTGTCTGATCAGTGACATTTATTTTTTATTCCATGATACATTATTGTGTTTATATTAATTTTAGCCTTGCTGTCAAATTTTATTTATTCAAGCCGTTGCACCACCTTTAAATATTACACTTTTTTGGTTTGTACTGCAAACAACACCTTTGAGTATTTTATGGATATTAGGCACTAATAAATTATTATATTTCTTTATAAACTCATTTATATTGGAAATGTTCTGCTTTTGTAGGTATTTCTTCACATTTTCACCCTTCTTTCAGTCTGGCCAATACGCCCATTTTTTTGTTTCCTTGCCTCAACGTTTACCATCGTAACCTTCCTTCTAATATAATTCTAATAATTGAAAGATCCTTCCTCAATAATTTTTTTCCGATCTTAATTTAGAATCATTTCACGAAAAATCAAACCTATCTAGTATTTACTATGACATGCTAACTAGTTTGTGCAAATTTGTTATTTAATTTTGCTGAAATCATTGGCTAAACTACTAAATTATTATTCACTCAAAATTAAATGAAAAAGGGCAAAAGTAGTCCATTCTTTAATATTAATACTATTACTTAAGGGTAATATTCACACTTTCACAAGTAACCAGATCTAACGATCAAAGTTAATTTTAAATTGATGATTTTAACAAAAGTGTGCACTCTTATTCAACTGACTGTGTATATGACTTAAACTAATTGGGCCACACCAGATTTGAACATCAATGACCTTGATTCGTGATGGGTTAAATGAACAGAAGAGGGAGCTTTAATGTTTTGTTTCTTTCTTTCCAGTTACAGCTGCGTTTCTAGATTACCTCGGCAACCATGGCAAACTCGTTTGCAAATCGTGTGTTTGCGTCTCGCAAGATGGCGCTAGCATCGCTGGCCGGCGTTGGTGGTATGGTTGCTTATCTGTACGCTGACCATAACCAACAACATGCTCGTAACTGGCACTCGAACGCACACATGATGTACCCCGCAAGTGCAAACTTCCCAGACTTGACGAAGCATAATAATGCGATTGCTAAGTTCCTCACACCAGGGGTAAGTCTAGTTGTCCATTTTATGTCGTACACTATATTGACCACAACTGAACCACTGTTTTACGGACATTGCAATACTGAATTTGCTAGTGGTAGTATACTTATAATGTTGTTTAAAGATAACTGTTTAACTTATTTCTATTTTAATTTATTTATTTTTAAACTTTTTTAAACTTGTTAATATTTTGTGCATTTTTGTATGTGTGTGGGTTTTACCTGAAAGAAAAGTATTAGGATGAATGTTTTTGAGTTCCTGGGTGTTGTGTTCACTGGAATCTCTCTCGTTGCAGATGTACGCTCTCTTGAGGAACAAGGTAACCGCCAGCAACTGGTCGTTTGACCAGTGCATCCAGGTGGGAGTGGACAACCCAGGGTCACCCTACAGTGAGCCTGTAGGTCTGGTGGCCGGAGACGAAGACTCCTATGAGGTACGACGGTCAAGGCACTTGATTTGTAGCCATAGCCTCAGTTAGGCTGTTGGCGTCTCCTTGCAATCTCTATCTACCTCGAGTGATGGTGATCTTTATCCATGGTGAGAGATGTTGATCTGTAGCCATAGCCTCATTTAAGCCATTGGTGTCTCCTTGCAAACTCTAGCCAACTTGAGTGATGGTTATCTGTAGTCATAGCCTCAGGCCATTGACGTCTCCCTGCAATCTCTCTAGCCACTTCAAGGCTGCTATCTGTCCAGTGTTTCATGTCAAACCAGCCCATTTTTTTTCTACCACTACATTTTTGTCGTGCTAAATCTCCTTCTATGGTGCTAAGTACCAGACTATCTGGTCATTAACCCCACTTTATCTCTGACCCAGAAGCCAAATAGAAGTTATTAAAATATGGAATAGTTATAAAGATATTGTTAAAAATGGTTATGAAAATATTGTTAAAATGGTTATGAAGATATTGCTAGAAATGTTTCTTCGAACTTAAGGATTGTGGTAAAAGTAGATGGCATGAAGTAGCATTAGTAAAATAACAGTATAGATTGGATAGATAGAATGTACTCATTCTCACTGATGACTGTAGATGGAACAAATTATCTACTGATTTTATAAATGCTAGCAGTGAATATGTGAGTATGTGTAATATAAAATTGACATATATCTGGTATGAGCCGGCTACACGTAAATGAAGAGTTTTCAGACCCTTGATAAGCCAATGGCTGCCTTCTCCACTTGCCAGCCGGGACCTGTTGCTCTGGAGGCAGTCTTTGTAAGTGCATGCTACATATGTGCATCATTTTGTCCAGGTGTTTGCTGAAATGTTTGATGCAATCATCAGCTACAAACATGGTGGCTTCAAACCTAGTGATAAACATCTCACCGATCTGGACCCATCAAAGGTATGTTGTGTTTTGGTCTCAAGGGATGGTCTCAAAATTGGTATGATGTTACATGAAACCGAGCTTCCTTTCCCCGCTAAATGAAACTTAATTACATCGACCTGTGTGCAGTGTCATACTCACCAGGTGGCGCTTCTGCTATGATAACTCAAAACTGCCCGCATTATGAAAATGTCGCGAACCCAAGCGGAAGTAACAGTATTTTAATTTAGTTTCATATTTCATGTAATGTCGTTACATTGATGTTTTGAGATCAACCCTAGAGAGTGTGTTCTACTACATTATATATATATATATATATATATATATATATATATATATATATATATATATATATATATATATATATAATTGGGTGTGGTGGTTTCATGCAGTAAGACTACAGCCTCAGTCTACTGATGTTCTGCACCTGGCTGGCTCACTATGACTGTATTTATGGAAGCTTAGACATAGATCAGGCACACCTGTATGTGCTGCACACCTGTATGTGCTGCACACCTGTATGTGCTGCTGTCCCTGAAATCCCACATATTTCCAGGATTGGGTCCCCCCTCAATTCATGTTTTTTTTGCTTATCTAATTTTGGAGTCATCTTAACCTACCTGGTGTCCAGTATGACAGGCCAGCTCATTTGTACAGGTGTGTTAATTAGGGTTGGTGAAATCATCAAACAAACAATACATTTTGATCAGATCTAGTAAAAATTTTGCGAAAGAAAGGACAAAAGTGGTATACATTGTGACATAAGGCTATTTATCATTTTTACTTTTAGTGAAGAGGTATTGTACATGAACTGTACAAATGTATTGTACAGTTTGACGTATTTCACCTACTAAGATTCCTATCGCAGCACAGACACATTTAGGGGCTTTGTTTATTTAAAATATTTCCAATAACCACACAAAAATGTGGGTGTATCAAAACCTCAAAGTGTATTTTTGAGAGATTTTTCCTGATTGAAATTTTGTAATAATCCGCTTTCCATTCACTGCATCAACTGGCAATGTGTGTACAAACGATTAGAATGTAGCAATACATGCATTTGCTCAAGTACATATACATGCACATACATTACAAACTACCTGATAACTCTCACATGCATGCGTACACAAACACACATGAGATAGATACATTGTTGAAAAGACCAAAGTAATTATTAGCGTAAATGAGGTGGCCTCTATGACAGTGACATTTTTGTCTTAATAGGAGTCGTCAACCCAATCTGGATAAAGTATGATTTATTTACTGCTTAGTGGCAAATTAGTAATTATTGATTGACGTACTTATGACGTATTATATGTTAGATATATATATTATATTATGTACATTTATATTGTGTACATGGGGGTTAAATAAACTTCTTTCTTTCTTCAACTGTAATCCATTAGCAGTTTACAAGATATACTAAGACACCACGTGTTTTTCAGATCCGTGGGGGCGTGTTTGACGAGAAGTACGTTGTGTCAAGTCGTGTGCGAACTGGCCGCAACATCCGTGGTTTGTGTCTGCCTCCAGCGACCTGTCGCGCAGAGAGACGGGAAGTAGAGCGAGTCCTCTCCACCTCCCTTGCCGGTCTTGAGGGCTTGTTCCAGGGAACCTACTATTCCCTCGTCACGATGAACCCATCAGACATGCAGCAACTCATTGATGTAAGCACCATGGGGTAGATCAGTAACAGCCAATGATGGGGTAGATCAGTAACAGCCAGTGATGGGGTAGATCAGTAACAGCCAACGATGGGGTAGATCAGTAACGACCAAAGATGGGGTAGATCAGTAATCACCAAAGATGGGGTAGATCAGTAACAACCAACGATGGGGTAGATAAGTAATGACCAATGATGGGTTAGGTCATTAACGGCTAACAATGGGGTAGGTCAGTAACAACCAACGATGGGGTAGATCAATAATGACCAATGATGGGCTAGGTCAGTAACGACCAAAAATGGGGTGGATCAGTAATGACCAACGATGGGGTAGATCAGTAACGACCAGCCATGGGGTAGATCAGTAATGGCCAACGATAGGGTAGATCAGTAACGACCAACAATGGGGTAGGTCAGTAACGATCAACGTAATGACCAATGATGGGGTAGACCAGTAAGACCAACGATGAGGTAGCTCAGTAATGACAAATGATGGAGTATATCGGTAATGACCAATGATGGGGTAGATCAGTAAGACCAACAATGGGTTAGATCCGTAACGACCAACGATGTGGTAGATCAGTAATGGCTAATTTCATTAATGGGCCAACGATTGAGAAAAATCAAGTCTCAAGGTTGCCATTACCTAAATAATCACCTGTACATAATTTCTTTTATGTCACAAGAACTTTTAAAATTTTTTCTTGATGTAGCAGCTGGTGCAAGCTAGTGCTGACTGACTACAGCTGGTGCAAGCCAGTGCTGACTGACTACAGCTGGTGCAAGCTAGTGCTGACTGACTACAGCTGGTGCAAGCTAGTGCTGACTGACTACAGCCACAACTGATAAATGGGCCTGTCTGCTGATGTTCTGCACCTGGCAACTAACTGAGAAGCAGCATTTAATAATAATCAGACCCATTCGTTGGTCGACTTTGAGTGACCACTTGAAGATTTATAAGTTTATGTCAAAACCATTGATTTCTAAAATAATGCAGACAATCATAAAACAATATCTACATTACTAAACAATGTTTAGTTACTGTATAGTATATATATATATATATATATATATATATATATATATATATATATATACACATATATATATATATATATATATATATATATATATATATATATATATATATATATATATATATATATATATACATATATACATATATATATATAATATATATATATATATATATATATATATATACACACATATACACATAGATATATATATATATATATATATATATATATATATATATATATATATATATATATATATATAATAAAGTAGTTTGTGTATGTTCCCTTGTATCTCCGTCAGTTTTGCATGTATGGGGCTGACATTTTTTTGAAATTAGTTAAAATGCAATTTAAATTACAATGCAAATTCCAGGTAACCATCATGATCATTGTTATTCCTGCTGGCCAACTGTCAACCACCTTATTTCTGTATGTCACAACACTATGATATGATAATATATTAAAACTTCCACAGCATCTAAATCCTCAGAACCTGAGCTCAGGAGCAACAAACCAGGACTGTGATATCATGAACAGGGACATGCTAATGCTGCCGTCAGAGCGATTTTGATTGTGTATAATAAGATTTTGACTTGTTTCTGCCTTGTAGGACCACTTCCTCTTCCAGAAGCCCACAGGGGCTTTGCTCTTGAATGCTGGCATGGCCCGAGACTGGCCCGATGGCCGTGGAATCTGGTGAGTGGGGCGGCTTGGTTGGTTGCCAGAGAATTACTCATAAACCATGTACAGTCAAACCTACTCAAGCGACCACCTGTCATTTACGATCACCTGTCATTTATGACCACTCTGTAAATTTGCTTTTTTCAGATTTCATTGTGCGTAGACTGAACTTTATAACAGTAAAAAAATTATTAAAATTTAAGGTAAGTGAAACCTGAGAGTCTGAAGTCTAGTTTCTGATAATATATCATTTCTGCCCTCATCAGCACCTTATGATGTATTCACATGGCCGAGAAGCATCTCATTTAGGGTTGTCGGGTCACATTTGATGGTGACTTAGTATTGCGACGTTACTATGCCTTGTGTGAGCCATGCGGGTCACATTTAATGTTGACGCTACGTTGTGACCTTGCCATGTGTTCTGTGAGCCAGGCGGGTCTCATTTGATGTTGACACTGTGTTGTGACCTCACCATGTGTTCTGTGTATCAGGCGGGTCACATTTGATGTTGACGCTCCGTTGTGACTTTACCATGTGTTCTGTGCGCCAGGCGGTTCTCATTTGATGTTGACACTCTGTTGTGACCTCACCACGTGTTCTGTATATCAGGCGGGTCACATTTCATGTTGACGCTCCGTTGTGACTTTACCATGTGTTCTGTGCACCAGGCGGTTCTCATTTGATGTTGACACTCTGTTGTGACCTCACCACGTGTTCTGTAAATCAGGCGGGTCACATTTGATGTTGACGCTCCGTTGTGACTTTACGATGTGTTCTGTGGCAGGCACAACAAGCAGAAGAACTTCCTTGTGTGGGTGAATGAAGAGGACCACTGCAGGGTGATCTCTATGGAGAAGGGTGGCAACATCAAGGCAGTCTTTTCACGCTTCTGTGAAGGACTCAAACAGGTACGTATCAATTAACGTCGCATAGATTCTCAGTTCGCACTTTGTTTCCTCGCTACAGTATTTTATCACAATGTTTCTATTTCAAACAAATCCACATAAAAATGAGATGTGCCTGTGTACCTGCGAAGATCCTCAACATCTGTGGGATCTTAATAATAACACTTCTATAGCGTGTAAATCCCCAGGAACTTGACTTCAGAGGTGCAACAAAGAATTGTTAAGCATGATGTCTTGATCAGAAATGCGCAGAAGTTATCGTCAGAGTGAGGGACCATCAAGAATTTCAGGTGGAAGTGAATACGATGGTGGCGGGTCACTGTTTCACTTCTGGAGTCATGGCATATGAATAGAGTTCCAGTGATTTTGAGACAGTCCCCCTTTTGAAAGTTTTTTGCTGCATGTAAAATAATTTTTTTAACAGGGATGTGGCCATATTTGAGGACCTAGCTGGCTGTCAACTTGTGCCAGTGACTTTACGCACCCTTGTGCATGAATGCATGATGTAGTTGTTTAGGACACCATTTGATGGGAGCCTATTATATGTCGATTTCCTGGAGAAAATATGACAGAAGTTGACAAATTTTTTCCACTAGGTTGATGAAATAATAAATACTAACATAGTTGATTTTCAGAATATTCAAGGTATAAATTTGCGAACAGCATTAAAAACAGTGTCGCCACTGGGAAAATAAATGGTGACCCCAAGCGTAGCTGTGGTATTACAAGGAGTGTCTCTGTAGGTGGAACAACAGATGAACAAGAAGGGCTGGGAGTTCATGTGGAACCCCCACCATGGCTTCATCACAACCTGCCCGACCAACATTGGCACTGGACTGAGAGCCGGAGTCCACATCAGGCTGAAGCATCTGCCCCAGGTAGGTGTAGCATCTGCCCCAGGTAGGTGTAGCATCTGCCCCAGGTAGGTGTAGCATCTGCCCCAGGTAGGTGTAGCATCTGTCCTAGGTAGGTGTAGCATCTGTCCCAGGTAGGTGTAACATCTGCCCCAGGTAGGTGTAGCATCTGTCCCAGGTAGGTGTAGCATCTGTCCCAGGTAGGTGTAGCATCTGTCCCAGGTAGGTGTAGCATCTGTCCCAGGTAGGTGTAGCATCTGCCCCAGGTAGGTGTAGCATCTGCCCCACGGGGGCGTCTCTCGAATCCATCTTGTTTTTCCATGATTTTTTCACTAGCATAGTTTTTTCGTGACCATGGTTTTGTAATAGTTTCGAGTTGTGCTTCTTGGTTTCTCATGCAAAACATTCTTGAAGTCGATTTTTGTCATATTTGTGATATCCGATAGTGTAAATTAATTTTGAACACCCATATACATAATACACACACGCACACACACGCACACACACACACTCACATACACACTCACATACACACTCACACTCACGCACACACACACAGTGAAGTCATTTATCTGTACACTTTGGTTCTCAGTGTCTATGGCTGGATTAATGAAGCATTTGGATTAGTGAATGATTGATTAATGAAGCAATTTACATTGTGTTGAGATTTATTCCACAGAAATGTGGAGAGTATTGAAGAAAACATATATGCATATAATTATCCAAATACTGGTATGCATTTATTCATGATATGTAATTCTTGAATGTGATATTCAGCAGTTGGCAATCTTCAAATGTTTTCATAAAATTGTTGGCTGTAAGAATTTTCATAAGAATGCAACATTTTGCCTGCTTTTGCACCTTCCAAGAGTCCTTTTGTCATCTACTAGCTGCAGTGTTGAAACGGTTACTTGTTTTCTGCAGGATGCGAGGTTTGACAAGATGCTGAAGGTAATGCGTCTCCAGAAGCGAGGAACGGCGGGCGAACACACAGACGTGATTGATAACACTTACGACATTTCCAACGCAGAGCGACTTGGCAAATCTGAGGTATTGCAATGTTGTTTTATATCTGAAGTGTTGGAATACAATGGACTCTTGTTAACAGTGTCACGGATAACAGAATCAGCCATTTTAGTAGAATCGCATCAGCTGGTTAGTAGAATCATATACACGAGAAAAATAGAAAGCACAAAATATACCAATTTAATTATTTTTGTAGCTACTATGCAGTAATTCAGTATGGATGAAATATAACTCAGTTGTTTCACGTACATTCAGTTACACATAGTCCTGTGTCCTTTTTCACCAGAAATTTGGTTAAGTGAATTGGCTGCAACAGAACCAATTTACTCTGGCACGACGGGATTCTGTTGGTTTTGGGTCTATGCACCTGTTAGAGTTCCTAAAACATAACCGTTTGCAACTCAATTAAGAATATCACGCCAATGGTTTACTAGGACAAAATTAAGATGGTGTCCCCATTACTTATTCCAGCACCATAGAAGCAACAGCCAGTAACATTTTCTTTTGTTGAAAATCCTTTATGTTGAAAGATCTGTTGAACTAAATTATCTTGTGATTTAACCATTTAAAATTAGTATTTGTTGTGGTATATATATATAGATAGATATATATTATATATAATTATTAATATATATTAGTGGATATTCTAGAACCAAACGTGATCATAGTTGTTTATGTTTGTTGTGACAGGTTCAACTGCTCCAGCTGCTCATAGATAGCGTTAATCTGCTCATTGAGATGGAGAAGAGGTTGGAGAAGGGAAAGAAGATCACTGATCTCATTCCAGCCGAGGCCAGATAGATCGTCCACAAGTACTGACGCATCACCGTCAACAGTACTGACGCTTAGTGACATAAGAACACAGACCTATTACTTCACAGTATTTGTGATATCTACGTTTACTTTTTTTTGACCCACCTCTGCTATGAAATATTGTGATATAAAGGTTGATCGAACAAGCAGAAAGCCTAATTAAATGCCACATGCACACTTCTATGCAAAACATGTTCGTTTGTATTCCAGAATGCCAAAGAGTACATACAATGTTTGAGAAATGTGAAAGGTTACCAAGTTTGATTGGCGACAGCACAGAACCGTGATATTAATGATATTATATTAAAAATTTATATGCGCCCCATGCAGTCCGCCCTGCTTGATATTTACATAAGTGACGCACCAATCTGTTTCAGTGTATATGCCAAAGATATATTCGGTTGTAATCACTCGAAGACTATGTTCTTTCCTCAGTACTGGGCACATTTCGACAACTGGCGTTTTGGTGCTAGGGTTTGTCAGGCAGAAGACTTGATGGTAACTCAAAGGTATATTCTGCATCAATCTTGCCTGATATTCAGTACGAATGCAGTTATATCGCAACTTTCAGATGTTGACTGGTGATGCTTTTTGATAATACTTTGTATTTTACTGCACTGGAGAATAAAGACGTGAGTGTAGAGACTGTTTTCCTGTGTTTGTGTTTTCAGCATGCTGAATAGTTTGCAGGAAATCATTTCTTGCACATGACACGCTGCAGTTAGAACAAAGTGTGTGGATTGTTCTAATGCATTTTCGTTCCCAGTGATGCTAAGACAAATGTCGAAACGAGCTTTCTCTGTTGCTGTGCTAACTATGTGGAACTCACTCCCTATTAGCATTAGGTCAGCAGGACGTATGGTAACATTTTGCCGTCAACTAAAAACCCACCTGTTTAAACTCGCTTATCCTCCATAGTTCCTCAGCGTACCGATCCAATTGTTTATGACTGGAATTGTTAAACCATTGATTTGAACTGTCTAAACATTTTGGTTTGGTGCACTGCCCAGCTTGGGTGTTCCAAGGATTTTAGCACAACAGAAGTTTTTTATTGTATTGTATCATTGTAGTTTTGTACATTTCAGTAATTGTTCTGCCATAACCATTGAGCATCTAAGTGTAACATTTTAGAATATAACTTATCGTCTAGGGTATTCAACAAGGGGAACACAATTACAAACATTCTTGACATATAAAAGAAAAAATTAAGTAAAAAAACAGAAGTGTACGAAATGTGGCTTTTCCTGAAAGTTTCTGGCTGGGACATAGTTGAGGTCGTAGATACACTTCGTAATGACTAAAGTCATTCTTTCAATGATTTTAACAAAGCTAAGCATATTTTTTATTAAATCGACTGCGGGTGTAACTTAAACTATTCACACACTACACATTTGAAAATCAACAAATCGGATTGGCGATAGGCTAGAACAGTTGAAGATGGAGTTTTAGCATGACGATGACTTCCCTCCAGTGGTCACGGTTTGTCATGGTGTTTGTCAGAGTAGCCCCACTGAGCATGGTGTCCTTTTTTGTTACCCGACGTCCTCCAGTGTAGAACTTTTAGTACTTTGTCATGTCGTATCGTGATCTGCCAGGGGAAGCGACATCTCGTTATGATGGAGATCAGTGGACGACGTCAATACGGTGCTCATGATGTATTTATTGTAAATAGTTTCGTAAGACGCACAGTGCCAGTGGTTAGACTGTCAGACTGTCATTCAAGAGTATTGGTTAGACTGTCAGACTGTCATTCAAAAGTATCGGTTAGACTGTCAGACTGTCATTCAAGAGTATCAGTTAGACTGTCAGACTGTCATTGAAAAGTATCGGTTAGACTGTCAGACTGTCATTCATGAGTATCGGTTAGACTGTCAGACTGTCATTCAAAAGTATTGGGATTCGAATCATGTTGCTGCCGTTTCGAACTTTGGACAAATTCGTTCATTCCATGTTGCCTTAGTTCACTTGGCTATAGAAACTGGAGGATATAATTTTATGTGGACCAGTAGTTTTAAGCAGTAATTTGTAATTTAACGTTTCCCAGAGAAGTCGCGTTGGTGTTGGAATGAACAGGTCTATCCGGGGGTGAAGTGTAAAGCGCTTTAAGCAGTCCAAAAGTGTATCTACAGTGCTTACCTTTATCCATAATTTAGCGCTCAGTATTAATCGAAAAACGCACGTCAATATATACGTATCACAGAGATAGTCCGAGTAGATATAACGTACATTTGTACAAATTAAGACACGGTGCTGCAGCATTAGATCGGTTTTTATTGAAAATCACAAGGCCTGTAGATGCTAATTGAAAATTAACAAAGGTAAAACGACAATACTGTCAGTACCCGTGTCCGCTCTCGTCTTACAATACAGAGTCATAGAAGCGTGACCGAGTCGTTGAATTGTAGATTAGCGCTAAACTGAAAGACTATTTCTCGGTGCATTCGGGTACGTGCGTGAGTGCGGTCGTGCGTGCGTTGGGGGTGTATTTACTATTAGTACGTGTCTTGCGAACGAGCGGAACATATCAAAATAAGTGGAGTATTTTATCATGAAAATAATAATCGATTATGCATCATTCATGGCCACATAAATAATAATATTATAGTAACTGAATGATATAAATAACCACGCAATAGAGTATCTGGGTGAAATCAAATAAACACTGAATCAACAATATATAAGCTGCGTTTTGGGCGGGATTTTGCTATTAATTTATCCCGAGGTGTCATCTGCTTCGAATGACACGGTCAGCATGCGTACAGGAAGACCACGACGAATGCCAAGAAAAACGCGGGAATTTTTCCGGGCAGTATGAGGACTCCCTTGCTTTCAAGTGTCGTGCAGATCTCACGTGAGACTGTCGCTGAAAAATACGAAATGTTTAACATTAATCAGTCGGCTACGGATCACTGTTGTTATTCCCATTGAAACTAATGCCAAAAGGCGAACATTTACGATTCGGTTTTGGTTAAAACCCCACGCTTTGAATTTTTTAAGAGTAAAGAATTGCCCCCTCCCCCCATAGTGGAATAAATGATCCGTGTGATCAAAGATGATATATAGATGAACAAGATATAGACTACTTTACTAACAAAAAATTAAAGTATCCGATGGCAGTGGGCTCGCTCTACGTCATTTTAGTATCAACAATGAGCACAGAAGAACAATGATGATCTGTTACTTTACACAGAACATCAACTTACTGACGTGCGCCACAGTCGTGCTGCTGTCTGTTGTCATCGTGCTTTGTTTCGTTGTCTTCTGCTCTTCTTTCGGTGCGTCTGCTGAGCGAGCGCAGCGGACGACCGTCAGCAGCATCAGTAGCAGGAGCAGCATGCCGTGAGTCGTCATGGTAGTGATATGGGGCCGTAATACGCTGCGAAACCACAGTACAACCGTACGAATGACTAGGCCCTATAATAGGTTGCAGTTATCTCGTATGCCTTAATGCGCTTTGCCGTAACCAACATCTGTTTTTGGTCAGGGAATTATTCCCTCATTGTATTCGTCATAGCGCAGTATGTGGCGTTGTCGCGTCGTTCTAGCCAGTTGGCGACATGTGCAGGACCCGTGGCTACACTGACCATGTAGGGGAGACCGGGACACCACGGGCACTTTACTTCCAGAAGCCGTTAACTAGTTAACTAACGTCTTTCGTCAGCATGACTGTACCGCTATCATGAATGTGGTGGCTTCCCTACCCAATATGATGGGTCGACGAATCATACATGCACTAAATGAAGTTTGTGTTAGTTAAAGTCAACATAATAAGTTTTGAAAAAAATGCCCATGACGTGGCATAATAGTTATTACACGTATATGTACGACAAGCTAGGATCATATACCTGATGGTAGACCTAACGATGTGGCAGGTGCTTAGCAAATACAGTCTCCTCGTCTTTCCTAAAGCTTGACCGTGACCAAAGTGTGCTTTGAATGTAACAAGAGATTCATCATCCACTTTCTTGATATAGCGTTGTAAAGTAGATCGTGAGTAGTAGGTAGGTGGTTTACGATGAGCAAGAGCGGTGGTTACTAAAAATAGACATTGGGAAAAACCCACATATCGCTGACGTAGCGTTTAATTTTAATTTTAATTTTTATTTGGCCATGTGTCTGAACGACTTCCGGTTGCGCGCGCAGCCAATCAGAGCGCCCCCTGACGGTTGTAGGAACACCACAAACCATACGCAACGCCCCCTAGCGACTGTAGGAGGTGCGCAGTCGGAGCACGAGCGGTGGTTACTAAAAATAGACATTGGTTAATTTTAATTTTCTAAAAATAGACATTGGTTAATTTTAATTTTTATTTAAAATTTTTATTTTTTATTTTTTTTATTTTTATTTTTTTTTATATTTCAATTTCGGGAAAAACCCACATATCGCTGACGTAGCGGTTAGTGGGAAAAACCCACATATCGCTGACGTGGCGGTTATTTAGGGAAAACCCAGGGGGAACCCACATATCGCTGACGTGACGGTTATTGAGTACGGTATCAATGAATGAGACATCTAATCAATCAGGGTTCAGTACGTTATCGGTGAATGGTGTAAAGAGCTGTGATTCGTCGGTTATAGTTTCATAAAAGTTATGCGTATGAGTTTCAATCATAACAATCGTGGATGATTAATGAGGTAAGCGCGACAATCGTTAGCTACTAAATCGCTACCAAATGTATTGACGAAAGCGTTCATCGGTATGCCGTTACATCGAAGCACCAAATAAGCTATGCAGTATTGTCCGCACACGTTAGATAGAGGACTATGAACTCTCTTGACATTATGAGTCCACTCGGAACAATGTTCGTTCAGGAACACGCGAAATGCGCCGTGTAGCGGCGGTAGGCCGTACGAGCAGAAGTATTCACCGCGTATTCCGTAATATGACACCGCTCTGTCGCGTTCCCGAAAGGACGCATTAAGGCGATACTAACAGCAGACTAGTGGATTTTGGTACTCGGGAAATGCGCGTTTTAAATAACCTGGCTATATGTAGTCATATTAGCGCTGTAGTTAAAGCGCTGGTTCGC
This sequence comes from Lamellibrachia satsuma, assembly GCA_033239005.1. Lineage (NCBI taxonomy): Eukaryota > Metazoa > Annelida > Polychaeta > Sabellida > Siboglinidae > Lamellibrachia > Lamellibrachia satsuma. Next base: position 1,404,693 of record BSQZ01000047.1, on the reverse strand, counting down.
CCACTGGATGTATGCAACTGTGAACACGTTGAAAGATAAGCCCCTCATTTGCACAATGCTGTGCAGTAATTTATTCTATGCCCGCTATGATGAAAATCGGGTTTCATTATTGTTACTTTTGTCGTTTCTCTAAGAAGAGTAGACCACGTGATGTCCTGTCTGCATAAATAATAAAAACAGCTGTGCATGCATCAACGAGTTGACCTGTATGCGTACATCTAACATATTTAGGGTATTGGTTATCGTATGAATCATACATAGCACGAGTAATGAGAGAGAGTACAGATTTGTCTAACAAAAAACCGCTTTTATATGTATTTTGTCACACTTAGTTATGTATGTAATGCTTTTAAGTGTTTACCACATTTATCTGCCTGTTAACATGTTAAGTAAATATAACTTTTATTTGTATGTCACCACATTTTAGCTACGTAATTGCCACGCTTGGCTGTGTGTTAACGCTTTTAGCATATTAAGTTTCACTTTTAATTGTATGTTAACGCTATTTAGCTACGTATGTACCACATTTAGCTCTATGTTAACTTTTTTCATATTAAGTATCACTTTATAATTGTATGTTAACGCTATTTAGCTAAGTATATACCATATTCTATGTTAAGTTTGTTTTCGCAAAGTAAATATCACTTTTAGTTGTACGTTAACGCTTTTAAGCTAAGTAAGTACCAAATACAGCTACATGTTAATGAGTTTAGCTAAGTAAATACCGCATTTAGCTGTAGGTTAACGCTTTTAAGCTAAGAAATTACCACATTTAGCTGTATGTTAGCGATTTTACGCTAATTATTTACCATATTTACCTGCATGTAAACGGTTTTAAGCTAAGCAAATACAACTTTTAGCTATGTAATTAGCATTTTTAGCTAAATAAGTACCATATTTAGTTGCAAGTTAACGCTTTTAAGTTAAGTAATTACCACATATGTTAAAACTGTTTAGCTAATAAATGACCACATTTAGCTGTATGTTAGCGCTTTTTACCTAAATAATTACCACATTTAGTTGTATGTTAACGCTTTTAAGCTAAGTAATTACCGCATTTAGCTGCATGTTAATGTTGTTTAGCTAAGAAATTACCATATTTAGCTATATGTTACTGCTGTTTAACTAAGGAATTACCACATTTAGCTGTATGGTAATGCTTTTTAACTAAGTATTTATCGCATTTAGTTGCATGTTAACGCATTGAAACTAAGTATTTACCACATTCACCTGTATGCTAAGGTAATCGGGAAATGCACGTGATAAATAACACGGTTTTCTGTAGTGATATTAGCATTGTTGTTAAAGCGTTGGTTTGCGCACTGGACGTAAGCCGGTCATTTGCACTTAAATCTATCTAAGCTAGGTTCTGTGAAGAAAAGAACAAACTCTGCGTATGATTATAATATATTTGTTATAACTAACCAAACAATGCAAGAAGTACAAAACAATTAATTATGAACATAATCGTCAGAATATAGTAATATAAACAAAATCACTACAAGTATTACATAATATGATTATGAATTATTATTGTAATACCACGCCTGTCGGGGCGCGCTATAGCAGAGAGCTATTTTAAAACACTGGGCGAGGTAAGTACATCAGTATAGACGAACGAGTGGACCGTGGACTGTGGACTCCGGTTGCCTTAGCAACGAACGGGGTGCGGCTAGCGCTGTTACGATCGATGTAACAACGTGCATCGTTGTAAGAACTGCATCTATAGTTTATGTATGTTTTGGTACACTTGCATTGTATGACTAATCTTAGTTAATTGTGGTACACTTTAATTTGCTAACTGTATATACGAGCGTCATAACATCATGGCGTTAGCCCTATGTCTGTAATTTTTTAAACTGTATGACATTTCTCTACCATTTTCTAAACCATGTGTCATTTTTGCTGTACCATTTTTATTGAATGTATAAAAGATTGCCGCACCGGGTATCTGGTCATATGACACCCTTTTATGGTGGCGTATCGAAATTAAACCATTCACCTTGTATCTTATCAACTAGAAGTATAAAAGCAGTCACCCAAACAATAAATGTTGACAAGTCTGGAATTTAACCGACATCCTGTTAAAACTGACACAATTTTAAATTTTCTTACAAAGTTATGGCATGTTTGGTTAAAAATAATCAAGCAGTTATGTGAATATTTGTTGGAAAATAAAATCGTTCTTAGGTTTCCTGCGGTATTGAAGTAATGATGCTATGACAGCAAATGTTTGACATCGCTAACCTACAATATAAACATATGAAAGGTGTTTTCGTAGATATTTTTCTACTGTACACTTTGAGCAATCTAAACAAAAATCTCAACAACACTATTGTTAAATTATCCTGTGTGTGTGTGTGTGTGTGCGTAAAAAAATGGATGGTGAAAAAACTACATACATATTAGTCTTCTAAATAGGCCACCCATGTGACCAAGATAAACTGGTCTGATTACAGAGGCTGGTGAGATGTACAAATGCGTAGATCTGACAAAAACACGGGGTTTAAGGGGTGGCTGTTTCCAACGGGTGCTTTTTTGTAACTGGTTCTACTGTATCTATGGAATCAACCTTTTAGCTACTACACACACCATTCTTGAAACCTAAATATTAGTTTATCACATGTTGTATTTGTATTTTTGCATGCTCTTCGTTGATTGCATTAAATATACACATCCTTATCAGACAATGAAATATGTTTTGCTAGATTTGGACCACCATTTGTACCAACAACAAAAAATTAAATCCAATTCCAGGTACCTTTAACATTGTTTTTCTGTAGTGCTGTTTTAGTGGGTCTTAATATAATTGTTAATTTGCTTTTATAAGTTTTGTACATATGCGCAGATTCAGAATATATAGATATAACAAATGCTGTATACAGCCTCTTTTTCGTGACCCCAGCACGTTTTAAACCTTTGGTGAACCAAGTTGTCTTGTTAGTGCTACGATACTCTAGGATGTGTTCTCAGGCTAGTGACTGGAATAGTTACTGCAGGCCTTTTTAGACACCTGGGTAACACGACTGTGAACTATCCTGTAATACCTACTGTTAAGCGAGCACTTAATTCAGAGTTAATTGCGAATTTGTCAAAGAGATTAAATTAGGCTGTAATTTTCTTGACTGGGTGTATGAAAGAAAAATAAAAAAGAATGCGCAACGACTGCAATGACATCAGCAACTATTTTAGTATTCGTGTTTCATTGGTAGTCTCGTGAATGGAAACATTGTTGCATGCTTTTAAAATGTGTATACTCCCGCCGGTAGACACACACGATGAGACAATTGGTATTTTCTTTAACTGCGAGACATTTCGCAGTCATTTTCTTTAACTGCGTGACCTGTTATTTTCTTTTGTTGTGACATTTTTGTGTATTTTTATTTAACTGCGTGACATTTTACCAATCTTAGCTAATTCGGTTTGTCACACATGTAACGCTGTTTTATAAGTGTGTAACACATTCACTATGTAGTAACGCGTTTAGCTATTCTTCCAATGGCATACACAGCGCTGTCTCCACAGCATGTACCATCCGTTGACCTTTTTTCCATTACTGGTCACCACTTCCACCATTTACCTCCGTCTGACTGTCCCTAAGAGCAACTCCATACATTGCCCCTACATTCATATGTGTCCGTAATTTGGTTAGTTAATGACATTTGATACATTGTTACTAAGTACATGATAGCTGGTATAGAAAAACGTCACTGCTCATTAATTTCAAAAGATCCAGTTTGCACAAGGGTTACTCCTGGAGCGAGATAAATACGCCAGACGAGAGTGCAGTCGTCAAGAAATCGCTTACGTAATGGGAAGTAAAAATCTAGCTGCAGGAAAAGCACATGCCTTGCAGTAGACACGGTTCCCCATGACGCAATAGCTGTCAGTGTCTGGTGCAGGCTCCAACGTCCGTTTCGCTAGGAAGGGGTCAGGGTTAGGGTAGGGTTAGAACTCGAGGGTAGCGATAGGAGGGGTTGGGTTAGGGTAGGGTTAGGTTTAGGGGGTAGCGAAACGGATACGAGGGCGCCACCCTAAACGCTCCATTATATTTCGAAAAGTTTGTGTTTTGACTTCAAATCATATGATATTTGACCTAATTAATGTTGCCATTTGACCTAGTTCATTTGACATAATAATAATAATATAATTATAATAACTTTATTGTAAAAAAAATGGAAATACGTCTTACACTGAGGAGATAGCATAAAAAACATACTTGAAATCACATTCAACCATGCAGTATGTACAGTAATAAAATTAAGTATGTAGACAGAGTAGATAATGAGTAATACCAAGTGTTATATACATTATAATCATTTGCCTTAATTAAGTTGAGGTTTGACCTAATTAAGTTGACCGTGTATTTTACGGGAAGAACAGCTAAACGCGTTGCATAGTGAATGTGTTACATCCTTGGCAAACAGCTTTACATATGTGACAAAAACGCATACGTAGTTAAAAAAAACACACACAAAATGTCACACAGTTAAAGGAAAAGGTTGTTTTGCTAAATCGTTATTTCGCCACTTCGTGCAGTCAGACGTATGTGAAGATTGGGGGTGGAGGGCATTGATGGATGAAGAGTCAACGAACGGATGTGGATGGAGATGCAGGTGGCCAGTAATGAATGAATATTCTTGCAGAGGTAGACGAACGGCGGTCAATGTAGGGGGTAGTGGGAGGGGATGAATGAAAGGAGAGATGGGCGGTAAATAAAATGTTTGAAGATGCTACGAAGGGCAATTGTGGATGGGGTGAACTGACCAGTAATGAAAGAATATTCTGGTGCATGGGGTGACTATACAGGACTGTATACGAAGATGGTAGTGGACGGAAATGAAGATAGCGAACAGACAGGCGGACATACGTAGCTAAACGCGTTACTACATAGCTGAATGCATTGCATACTTGGTAAAAAGCGTTACATACGCAGTTAATATTGGCCTGTAATGGTTAGTGAGGTGACAATGGACACTGTAAGTGTCAGGTAGGTGACTTGTGCGCTCCCACTCGTCTTGTCTTTTTTGACATTGGTCAGTCGCTGTTGATGGACTTTGACTTCTTTGACTTGTGCGCTCCCTCTCGTTTTATTTTTTTGACATTGGTCAGTCGCTATTAGTGGACTTTGGCTTGTGTGCTGCCACTCGTTTTATCTTTTTTGACATTGATCAGTCGTTGTTGATGGACTTTGGCTTGTGCGCTTCCACTCGTCTCGTCTTTTTTGATATTGGTTACACCTTCTTGCAGGCTATCTAGGGTTATTCAACCGACAAGAGGTTGGGGTTACACCTTTTTCCGTACCGTCGCCGCTAAAAAGCTGGTAGGATTGTGCAAACAGCACTGTCTCGATGCAGTCTATCTAGGGTTATACAACCGACAAGAGGTTGGGGTTAGGCTTTTTCCGTACCGCCGCCGCCACTGCCGCCCTAGATAGCCTGCAAGAAGGTGTAACCAATATCAAAAAAGACGAGACGAGTGGAAGCGCACAAGCCAAAGTCCATCAACAACGACTGATCAATGTCAAAAAAGATAAAACGAGTGGCAGCACACAAGCCAAAGTCCACTAATAGCGACTGACCAATGTCAAAAAAATAAAACGAGAGGGAGCGCACAAGTCAAAGAAGTCAAAGTCCATCAACAGCGACTGACCAATGTCAAAAAAGACAAGACGAGTGGGAGCGCACAAGTCACCTACCTGACACTTACAGTGTCCATTGTCACCTCACTAACCATTACAGGCCAATATTAACTGCGTATGTAACGCTTTTTACCAAGTATGCAATGCATTCAGCTATGTAGTAACGCGTTTAGCTACGTATGTCCGCCTGTCTGTTCGCTATCTTCATTTCCGTCCACTACCATCTTCGTATACAGTCCTGTATAGTCACCCCATGCACCAGAATATTCTTTCATTACTGGTCAGTTCACCCCATCCACAATTGCCCTTCGTAGCATCTTCAAACATTTTATTTACCGCCCATCTCTCCTTTCATTCATCCTCCCACTACCCCCTACATTGACCGCCGTTCGTCTACCTCTGCAAGAATATTCATTCATTACTGGCCACCTGCATCTCCATCCACATCCGTTCGTTGACTCTTCATCCATCAATGCCCTCCACCCCCAATCTTCACATACGTCTGACTGCACGAAGTGGCGAAATAACGATTTAGCAAAACAACCTTTTCCTTTAACTGTGTGACATTTTGTGTGTGTTTTTTTAACTACGTATGCGTTTTTGTCACATATGTAAAGCTGTTTGCCAAGGATGTAACACATTCACTATGCAACGCGTTTAGCTGTTCTTCCCGTAAAATACACGGTCAACTTAATTAGGTCAAATCTCAACTTAATTAAGGCAAATGATTATAATGTATATAACACTTGGTATTACTCATTATCTACTCTGTCTACATACTTGATTTTATTACTGTACATACTGCATGGTTGAATGTGATTTAAAGTATGTTTTTTATGCTATCTCCTCAGTGTAAGACGTATTTCCATTTTTTTTACAATAAAGTTATTATAATTATATTATTATTATTATTATGTCAAATGAACTAGGTCAAATGGCAACATTAATTAGGTCAAATATCATATGATTTGAAGTCAAAACACAAACTTTTCGAAATATAATGGAGCGTTTAGGGTGGCGCCCTCGTATCCGTTTCGCTACCCCCTAAACCTAACCCTACCCTAACCCAACCCCTCCTATCGCTACCCTCGAGTTCTAACCCTACCCTAACCCTGACCCCTTCCTAGCGAAACGGACGTTGGAGCCTGCACCAGACACTGACAGCTATTGCGTCATGGGGAACCGTGTCTACTGCAAGGCATGTGCTTTTCCTGCAGCTAGATTTTTACTTCCCATTACGTAAGCGATTTCTTGACGACTGCACTCTCGTCTGGCGTATTTATCTCGCTCCAGGAGTAACCCTTGTGCAAACTGGATCTTTTGAAATTAATGAGCAGTGACGTTTTTTCTATACCAGCTATCATGTACTTAGTAACAATGTATCAAATGTCATTAACTAACCAAATTACGGACACATATGAATGTAGGGGCAATGTATGGAGTTGCTCTTAGGGACAGTCAGACGGAGGTAAATGGTGGAAGTGGTGACCAGTAATGGAAAAAAAGGTCAACGGATGGTACATGCTGTGGAGACAGCGCTGTGTATGCCATTGGAAGAATAGCTAAACGCGTTACTACATAGTGAATGTGTTACACACTTATAAAACAGCGTTACATGTGTGACAAACCGAATTAGCTAAGATTGGTAAAATGTCACGCAGTTAAATAAAAATACACAAAAATGTCACAACAAAAGAAAATAACAGGTCACGCAGTTAAAGAAAATGACTGCGAAATGTCTCGCAGTTAAAGAAAATACCAATTGTCTCATCGTGTGTGTCTACCGGCGGGAGTATACACATTTTAAAAGCATGCAACAATGTTTCCATTCACGAGACTACCAATGAAACACGAATACTAAAATAGTTGCTGATGTCATTGCAGTCGTTGCGCATTCTTTTTTATTTTTTCTTTCATACACCCAGTCAAGAAAATTACAGCCTAATTTAATCTCTTTGACAAATTCGCAATTAACTCTGAATTAAGTGCTCGCTTAACAGTAGGTATTACAGGATAGTTCACAGTCGTGTTACCCAGGTGTCTAAAAAGGCCTGCAGTAACTATTCCAGTCACTAGCCTGAGAACACATCCTAGAGTATCGTAGCACTAACAAGACAACTTGGTTCTACCAAAGGTTTAAAACGTGCTGGGGTCACGAAAAAGAGGCTGTATACAGCATTTGTTATATCTATATATTCTGAATCTGCATATGTACAAAACTTATAAAAGCAAATTAACAATTATATTAAGACCCACTAAAACAGCACTACAGAAAAACAATGTTAAAGGTACCTGGAATTGGATTTAATTTTTTGTTGTTGGTACAAATGGTGGTCCAAATCTAGCAAAAACATATTTCATTGTCTGATAAGGATGTGTATATTTAATGCAATCAACGAAGAGCATGCAAAAATACAAATACAACATGTGATAAACTAATATTTAGGTTTCAAGAATGGTGTGTGTAGTAGCTAAAAGGTTGATTCCATAGATACAGTAGAACCAGTTACAAAAAAAGCACCCGTTGAAACAGCCACCCCAAACCCCGTGTTTTTGTCAGATCTACGCATTTGTACATCTCACCAGCCTCTGTAATCAGACCAGTTTATCTTGGTCACATGGGTGGCCTATTTAGAAGACTAATATGTATGTAGTTTTTTCACCATCCATTTTTTTTACGCACACACACACACACACACACAGGATAATTTAACAATAGTGTTGTTGAGATTTTTGTTTAGATTGCTCAAAGTGTACAGTAGAAAAAATATCTACGAAAACACCTTTCATATGTTTATATTGTAGGTTAGCGATGTCAAACATTTGCTGTCATAGCATCATTACTTCAATACCGCAGGAAACCTAAGAACGATTTTATTTTCCAACAAATATTCACATAACTGCTTGATTATTTTTAACCAAACATGCCATAACTTTGTAAGAAAATTTAAAATTGTGTCAGTTTTAACAGGATGTCGGTTAAATTCCAGACTTGTCAACATTTATTGTTTGGGTGACTGCTTTTATACTTCTAGTTGATAAGATACAAGGTGAATGGTTTAATTTCGATACGCCACCATAAAAGGGTGTCATATGACCAGATACCCGGTGCGGCAATCTTTTATACATTCAATAAAAATGGTACAGCAAAAATGACACATGGTTTAGAAAATGGTAGAGAAATGTCATACAGTTTAAAAAATTACAGACATAGGGCTAACGCCATGATGTTATGACGCTCGTATATACAGTTAGCAAATTAAAGTGTACCACAATTAACTAAGATTAGTCATACAATGCAAGTGTACCAAAACATACATAAACTATAGATGCAGTTCTTACAACGATGCACGTTGTTACATCGATCGTAACAGCGCTAGCCGCACCCCGTTCGTTGCTAAGGCAACCGGAGTCCACAGTCCACGGTCCACTCGTTCGTCTATACTGATGTACTTACCTCGCCCAGTGTTTTAAAATAGCTCTCTGCTATAGCGCGCCCCGACAGGCGTGGTATTACAATAATAATTCATAATCATATTATGTAATACTTGTAGTGATTTTGTTTATATTACTATATTCTGACGATTATGTTCATAATTAATTGTTTTGTACTTCTTGCATTGTTTGGTTAGTTATAACAAATATATTATAATCATACGCAGAGTTTGTTCTTTTCTTCACAGAACCTAGCTTAGATAGGATTTAAGTGCAAATGACCGGCTTACGTCCAGTGCGCAAACCAACGCTTTAACAACAATGCTAATATCACTACAGAAAACCGTGTTATTTATCACGTGCATTTCCCGATTACCTTAGCATACAGGTGAATGTGGTAAATACTTAGTTTCAATGCGTTAACATGCAATTAAATGCGATAAATACTTAGTTAAAAAGCATTACCATACAGCTAAATGTGTAATTCCTTAGTTAAACAGCAGTAACATATAGCCAAATATGGTAATTTCTTAGCTAAACAACATTAACATGCAGCTAAATGCGGTAATTACTTAGCTTAAAAGCGTTAACATACAACTAAATGTGGTAATTATTTAGGTAAAAAGCGCTAACATACAGCTAAATGTGGTCATTTATTAGCTAAACAGTTTTAACATATGTGGTAATTATTTAACTTAAAAGCGTTAACTTGCAACTAAATATGGTAAGTTATTTAGCTAAAAATGCTAATTACATAGCTAAAAGTTGTATTTGCTTAGCTTAAAACCGTTAACATGCAGGTAAATATGGTAAATAATTAGCGTAAAATCGCTAACATACAGCTAAATGTGGTAATTTCTTAGCTTAAAAGCGTTAACCTACAGCTAAATGCGGTATTTACTTAGCTAAACTCATTAACATGTAGCTGTATTTGGTACTTACTTAGCTTAAAAGCGTTAACGTACAACTAAAAGTGATATTTACTTTGCGAAAACAAACTTAACATAGAATATGGTATATACTTAGCTAAATAGCGTTAACATACAATTAAAAGTGATACTTAATATGAAAAAAGTTAACATAGAGCTAAATGTGGTACATACGTAGCTAAATAGCGTTAACATACAATTAAAAGTGAAACTTAATATGCTAAAAGCGTTAACACACAGCCAAGCGTGGCAATTACGTAGCTAAAATGTGGTGACATACAAATAAAAGTTATATTTACTTAACATGTTAACAGGCAGATAAATGTGGTAAACACTTAAAAGCATTACATACGTAACTAAGTGTGACAAAATACATATAAAAGCGGTTTTTTGTTAGACAAATCTGTACTCTCTCTCATTACTCGTGCTATGTATGATTCATACGATAACCAATACCCTAAATATGTTAGATGTACGCATACAGGTCAACTCGTTGATGCATGCACAGCTGTTTTTATTATTTATGCAGACAGGACATCACGTGGTCTACTCTTCTTAGAGAAACGACAAAAGTAACAATAATGAAACCTGATTTTCATCATAGCGGGCATAGAATAAATTACTGCACAGCATTGTGCAAATGAGGGGCTTATCTTTCAACGTGTTCACAGTTGCATACATCCAGTGGGCGAACCAGCGCTTTAACTACAGCGCTAATATGACTACATATAGCCAGGTTATTTAAAACGCGCATTTCCTGAAGTACCAAAATCCACTAGTCTGCTGTTAGTATCGCCTTAATGCGTCCTTTCGGGAACGCGACAGAGCGGTGTCATATTACGGAATACGCGGTGAATACTTCTGCTCTCGTACGGCCTACCGCCGCTACACGGCGCATTTCGCGTGTTCCTGAACGAACATTGTTCCGAGTGGACTCACAATGCCAAGAGAGTTCATAGTCCTCTATCTAACGTGTGCGGACAATACTGCATAGCTTATTTGGTGCTTCGATGTAACGGCATACCGATGAACGCTTTCGTCAATACATTTGGTAGCGATTTAGTAGCTAACGATTGTCGCGCTTTACCTCATTAATCATCCACGATTGTTATGATTGAAACTCATACGCATAACTTTTATGAAACTATAACCGACGAATCACAGCTCTTTACACCATTCACCGATAACGTACTGAACCCTGATTGATTAGATGTCTCATTCATTGATACCGTACTCAATAACCGTCACGTCAGCGATATGTGGGTTCCCCCTGGGTTTCCCCTAAATAACCGCCACGTCAGCGATATGTGGGTTTTTCCCACTAACCGCTACGTCAGCGATATGTGGGTTTTTCCCGAAATTGAAATATAAAAAAAAATAAAAATAAAAAAAATAAAAAATAAAAATTTTAAATAAAAATTAAAATTAACCAATGTCTATTTTTAGAAAATTAAAATTAACCAATGTCTATTTTTAGTAACCACCGCTCGTGCTCCGACTGCGCACCTCCTACAGTCGCTAGGGGGCGTTGCGTATGGTTTGTGGTGTTCCTACAACCGTCAGGGGGCGCTCTGATTGGCTGCGCGCGCAACCGGAAGTCGTTCAGACACATGGCCAAATAAAAATTAAAATTAAAATTAAACGCTACGTCAGCGATATGTGGGTTTTTCCCAATGTCTATTTTTAGTAACCACCGCTCTTGCTCATCGTAAACCACCTACCTACTACTATCGTGGAATGTTTTTTGGCGCCAGAGGTAGCTTTCTTCCTTTCCATCACTAGTTGCTACACAGCGCTCCTCTTCACCAGAGCATGTCCACGGTGGCGGACCCATGGTCTCGGACCTATGGTGCCGGACCCATGGTACCCCAGACCTTCGCTATTTGAAATCATGTGTTATGTGACCACGGCTTGCCCACTGTGTGTCACCCATAGGCCATAGGCCATAGGTCAAATAAAAATAAAAATAAAGTCACCATGCTTGGGAAATGCACTTATGTGTGTATGAAATGCACGTTGGAGCTTAAATCATAAAGCTATGTATCATCTGCATGTGTTTTGTATATCTAGAGCAAACACTAGGTCAGCGGTTCCCAGCCTGGTGTACGCCAGAAGTTTCCCAGGGGGTACGCCAGAGGTTTCCCAGGGGGTACGCGGAAGGTTGGTTGAACCAGCAGTGCACTCATGTTGTCACAATCATGTTGAGTTCCGCGAAGGAGAAAATGCGCTTTTGTAATACTATTAAATTCACAGAAAACATATTTGTTCCAAGGAAACATTAAACACTATTAGAAAACGTCGTGATCCTGGTCCACAACCTGCTATTCTCGAAGGACCTACAGTTTTTCCAGTTAAGATACTTCGAATACCTAAACGATTCGTAAGACGATTTCGCCTCGTTGCAACGGTCAGTGCCAGACTGGTAGTCGCCCTCAATGCCAGGCTCTTCTGACTCTCGCGCCAAGAATTCGACGCGGACCAAGAAGCGTCTTACACACCGAGGCCCGGTGGCTCTTACGGGGGAACATTTCGTGCCCGAATGTGTATGAAGGATGACCTCCGCGTCTTCCTATCCAAAGCTGTTCCCCGAATCAAGGCCTTGTTTTTGACTAAGCAAGATCAGCCCTCACATTGAGGTCGTTTCTCGAATACCGAATTCTTACCCTACCTCCATTCAGCCTATGATTTTGTTCACCTCGTTAATAAAATGTGTATCACTGAACTCAATGTTGAATGTCGCTTCTATGTCCCTATGATTGGGTACTCGGCCGATCGTTTCAGGACACGGGGGTGCGCGGGGAGAAAAGGACGGGAACCGGTGCCACGTCCTGTAATTACAGATGCAAGTGACCAACAAATGAAACGCCCATTGTGTCGCCGTCTCCCCCACTGAAGTAACGCAAACTGACTATACGGACCTACCTATTGTTGCCGTACTGAAGGCAAACCAAACACTTTAAACATACATGCGTGCTACCGAATAAGAATTGTGTTACTGCACGACGCGTGTAACGAATAATTGGTAGTCACAACAATTAATCTGTAAAGATGGCCGAGTCCAGACACAAATTCTGACCATCACACATGTCTCATTCTTTCACAGCAACGACAGAAAGTCCGAGTGATCCATGCCCAGAGATGCACACAATCATGGTTATGGATCTGGGGAACACATTTAAGTTCACGCTTTTGCCTTTAAATGTCACGCTACTATAAATGATCATTATCGGTCTTCAGAACAGCTCTCGTGCAATAGCTGTAAATTGCGACATATCTTTGCCTAACTTGGCGATTAATTTAACCAACTGCAGATGTCGTTCAATGTACGATAAACGCGTCCCTTCAATGCAGAGTTACACGGAAATATATAACAATAATTAACTTCTAAGGGGGCTATAGAAACCTGAGCTCAGAGGCGCAACAAAACTGAATCGTTAAGCATAATCGTGAACAGGGGCGCGCAAGTCATTATCAGAACGAGGGATCACCGAAAATTTATGGTGGAAATGCAATTTGGAATAAATATATGTTCAATGAGTTTTTTTCGAAAGTAGCTATAGTTTCAGATGTTTTCAAAGTAATGGGGAGTTCATTGCCCAAGTTAAGTTTTGTTTTTGGAACAATAAGTTGTGAAATGGATGATCCCGGCTGTGTAGAGATATTTGAAAGATGCATGAGACTAGCTAAATAGGGTCTCACGCACGCACGCACGCACGCACGCACGCACGCACGCACGCACGCACGCACGCACGCACGCACACGTATTGTGCATTAACATGAAATAATTACCAATTAAGTTTCTATAGCTTATTACAACACAATCTCGACTATGCACACTCGATAAAGTTGTAGCGGTCTTTGAAAGATGTACGTTCCTACCTTGACAGTTCGGTGTGCTTGCTCGCCGAACGTAGGAAGAGTGAACGTGTCTTGCCTGTGTGTCACATGCGGTAACATGACACACCGCTACTTGGTGCTGATTGGTTGTTCACAACTGAGTTGACAGGATCGTCATGACAACGCGTCCACGGGTGATGACGTTTGGTGCCAAGTGGCGCCACAAGCTCATACACGACCCCCTCATATACATTTATTACGCATAATAAATGTTTGACATTTTACTTGCCACCGGGCTGCACCGATTATGGGAAGTTCACTATGAGAATGCACGGATATAATTTACTCGTCTCACCCAAAGAGGGCCTTCATCTTGCTGCCCGTATGCCATGCATCGGTTGCATACATTTAACTGAGAACAGTTTGACTGTGTTCCTGCATATGATAGAAACCCACTCAAGGCCGTCCGTATAATAAAATAGTGAATGGTTATGAGGAAGTTGATAGGAATATGTTCTTCAAACTTAAAGAAGGCAGTAGAACCAGAGGACACAAAGTAGCATTAGTTAAGGAGCAGTGTAGGTTGGACATGAGAAAGTACTCTTTCTCACAGAGGGTGATAAATGAATGGAACAAACTGCCAAATGATTGTGTTAATGCTAGTAGTGTGAATATGTTTAAAAACAGAATTGACAGATATCTGATAAGGGCGGGCTACACATAGGTGAGAAAATTGTTGGACTCTCGATAAGCCAATGGCTTCCTTGTCCACTTGTCATCTGGAACTTGTTGTTCGAGATGGCAATCTTGTTAAATCTTGTATAGATTGGGATCCAAATAATGTCAAGTATTTTGGTGTAAGCGACACCGTCCCGTTGGTTTATTAAATTATGTTTAATTAAGAATATCCATATGTTTATTAAACAGTTTGTTTTCCACCTCTCCTCTGTATTTCTTTGTCTCTTTCTCTCCCTCTCCCCTCTCCCATCTCCCGCTCTCCCTCTCTGCATCTGCCTTCCTGCCAACATGCATGCATATAATACGTTGGTAATCACTTGGTAGCATGGTAAACTAAAGGGTGATTAAGCTTGCCACCCCCACACCCGGCCTCCCCTTTGCGAGATCCTACATACGTCACTGCCTCCTGATGTATAGTCAAAATGACATTGAATCGTCATATACTCGTCGTCAAAGTTTCATAGATGTCAACATTTCCGTTTTCTAGCGGGAAATACCGTTGTGTCCCTTAAGTCCCGCTTTCCCGCCTTTTGAACCAAATGTCCCGCTTGAAAAAAAATTCACTGTAAAATCGGTATGTTTGTTGCACACACATCATGCAAATTAAGGTTCAGAAACTTGGTGCTACTGGCACAAACTCAGTGATCATGCTTTCGAGCTTCCCTTGCAATTCGTATTCTTGGTCATTTATCTTTCGGAAGTCCAAGCCGAGCCTCCCGACCGCTTTGGCGTTGACAGCTGCTGTGACTGCGGAGTAACACAAGATAAACTCCAATAATTCAGCACCGATTTTCTACTTTTCATCTTTCAGGGCAAAACTATGTTCTTTGTATATGTTGCAGACATCGTTACCGCTGTCTGAATAAAAACACCTTTCGCGTGTCGGACATGATCTTTAGCTTTAGTTTCGTCCTGTACATCTTCGAAGCTTCGAGGTGGCTTCTTGCGGCTATATTCTCATTTACACAGAGAACAGCGTTCTTCAAAATGGGCTGCAGCTTCAGTAACGCGATTGTCTATCACAGGTTTTGCAAGGCAGACAACCGCTGCTGACTGGTGGACATTCACACAAAACATGCACTGACAGCAATAATTGGGTTGTGTTTAGTGAGGGGTGTGTGTGTGGCTAGAAGTGGGAGGTTGGCCGCACAAATATGTTGGAGGAGGGATTGGTCAGAGGTGGACTCTCGGAAATGGTGGGAGATTGACCCCGCAAACAGGTGGGAGATGGGATTGTTGGGAGGTGGACCCTCAGAAATGGTGGGAGATTGACCCCGCAAACAGGTGGGAGATGGGATTGGTGAGAGGTGTACCCTTAGAAATGGTGGGAGATTGATCCCACAAACAGGTGGGAGATGGGATTGTTGGGAGGTGGACCCTCAGAAATGATGGGAGATTGACCCCGCAAACAGGTGGGAGATGGGAGGTTGTCCTCCAAGAGGCGGGAGATGGGAGCTTGGTCGGGACCCTTGCCACATCCCCCTCTTTAGTCAAGGTACTAGATGGACAAGGCAGGGTGTGGGGGAGCAATTCAGAACAACTGGGGGAAATGGCAATAGGGTCTAACGGTTGTAATGCCCCTGGTTTGTACGTTAGCAATGTCCTCGCGTGAGGAACAGGTGCAGGAGGGCGCCATTTCGCGGTGTCGCGACAAATCATTTTGAATTGATAAACATTCAGTCCGAAATAAAGGGGTGTGTCCGGGCACCTGAAGGACAGCCACACCCCGGGATGCGCCCATTGACTATAGCATCTGTCAGTTTGAGAAAAAAGTGTGCCACGGTAGGTTCAGAAATAATACGTATAGATAATTTTTAATCTACATCTTGAAAATGTATTGCGTGTTACAAGCAATGGGTACACAGTGCATATTGTCTTGATCTCTGCCAAAATCTATCGATTCGACATATTTGCCTCTTTTGGCACAAATCCGAGATCCACCCGTCCAAACGTATTGAAATTTAAGCAAAACGTTAATTTTACAACTATGTGTGGTCGTGGTAAATTACTTTATGGAACCTCCACACATATTTAGCTGTAATCTGAGCAGTAAGTATATTGCCATTTATATCTATGATTGTGCCCCTTTTGACCATTGAAAGTGCCCATTTGAGACTTTGCCCCCAAGTGGAAAATCAGTAAAAAAAACCTCCCAGATATGTGCGCAGAAAAACAAAACACTCACTCTGTCAAATAAGTACGTATTACCTATTTCACTGGCTTTGTTGGAACAACGCCCGTAAAACAAAACTAATGTACTGAACTAATTGAAATTAACGTTGTCGTGTCAGGGTTGCCAACACTGAAAAAAGCAATGAGTAGATTTACTCGAAATTCGAATTGGAGGGGAGCAAAAAAGGTACGTTCTTACATAGCGCGGTATCCAGTGCTTGGGACCGCTCAAAGCATTTTACACTTCACCCCCGGCAGACCTGTTCGTTCCAACGCCATTTCGTCTTCTCTGGAGGTACTCAGTCACGCTGCAATTACGGCGCGAAGACTATTCGTTCACATACCCACATATGTATGTAACCAGGTACTCATTTGTACAGCTGACTGAACTGTGGCAACGTGGGACGAACGAAATTGCCAAAGCTTCGAAACGGCAGCACTTTAAGACGAGAGGATTCGAACCCGGTGTAGTTAACATTTTTGACGGGAAATCGTCGTATATAATAATGCGTAGGTTTGTCAGATAACATACCTATGCGTGTGTAACACGTATTTAACCCTATAAAATGCGTTGCAGAGTTGACAACACGTATACGTCAAACATGGGCGAAAGGCTACCGGCTATACACGAGTATCGGCAACTGCATGCCTTCATTGCCATTGGTTGCTGCATGTGTCGTCTGCTGAACATAACTTTCAACTTTCAAATACACAAATCACGCATTACTTTGTGAGAAGAATAAACGCGCGAACACGTCCGATCATGCTCCATGCAGCGTGTGTGAGTGCAACGAAGTCTGTCTTTATTAGGAATATAAATAAAATATAAAAAAGCAACCAGAGCACCAATAATGCAATGCGAACATGATGCGGCTTGCGTGGCGGCGGCGGCTAGCTCGCGGCGTTGACTGATCGCTCGGAGAACTGAACTGGCATAATGGGTTCTCTCTGGTAATGTCGCCTGGTAATATGAAACCCGGCCAGATCTGTAGGGGAAGGCGGGGCACAACCGCATAGCTAACGGAAAAAACAGGCAGTATAAAGCTACTGTACAATGCAACCGCCCAATATTTAGTATGTAGGGGAGACCGGGGCTAGTTGGTACAATTTTTATTTAAAGTCACTTTTTGTGTGAAAAGTATGTTAGATGCATTATTTCTGTCAACATAAACATTAAATTTATTATTTGTGTTAATAAAATACATCATACCATTGATATGCCATATTGTAGTTAGGTAAATATGGGAAGTTTCCCAGACACGGTCGACTGTAACAATTAGCCCTGTAAGTGGGGCATGTTGTTACATCAGACGGGGCATGTTGTTACAGCAAAGAACGTGTGGATCGCAAAGCAAGTGTCACTCGTACATGTTACTGTTATTACATTAATTAGATTATACACACATATTCATCTTGTACACAGTGTGCATAACAATGACGGTGTTCACAGCTTCATATATTAAGCTTTTAATTTTTAGTTACCATATGCCACTCAATCATTCCCCGGATTCATTCATAACAATCAGTTGTGAATGGAATATAAAATTAATTACTGAATGGAGTGTAGGGCACAACCTACCACATGTGTGTGTGGTTGTGCCCCGTGGGGTGGGGCACAACCTACCACGTGTGGTTGTGCCCCATCGAAATATTGGCTTTCCTATAAGTGCTAACGTATCTTGTTTGCTATTATATTCATAACTAACGGGGAAATTGTCTCTTACAGCCTAGCAGCATATCATTGACCTAATTAAGTTGTTATTCTGGTTATTCTACCAAATGTAGGCCCAAGGAAGAATAACAATAATAATACATTTATTTCCAACATTACATGTGTGCAGTGTATATGCCTACATTGCTAATGCAGAACATTTCTATACAATGCTCAATTAAATCATATATATTTAAAAGTGTGCTATAATCTTATGCTGGAAACGGAGAGAGAATTGAATTGTAAACTTATGTACTCTCCCCGTTACATTGATTTGTTATAATATGTATACATACATATATATACATATATATATATATACATATATATATATATATATATATATATATATATATATATATATATATATATATATATATATATATATATATATATATATATATATACATATATATACACACACATACATATTATTCCTCTTTTATATAGCAATCCCTTGTATGATACTAATAAAATACATATAATTAATGCATAATGTAAACAACATGTAAACAACATGTAAACAACATGTAAATAACATGTAAACAACATGTAAACAACATGTAAACAACATGTAGTCAGTTTTATAATTGTTCCAAATCATTTTGTTTGTCATTATGCAGTAAAACGATGGTTTAATTACAGCAACAAATTATATCTCCAAATTACACAGACACATGATTGTATCAGCTATACGGTTAATTTCCCCAACTGGAGAAGGTATCCGCAATCTGCACATTATTTCAGAGCGATTAACATTGACAGTCGTGATACATGGCACATCCATGTTAACATTGACGGTCGTGATACATGGCACATCCATGTTAACATTGACAGTCGTGATACATGGCACATCCATGTTAACATTGACAGTCATGATACATGGCACATCCATGTTAACATTGACAGTCATGATACATGGCACATCCATGTTAACATTGACAGTCGTGATACATGGCACATCCATGTCAACATTGACAGTCGTGATACATGGCACATCCATGTTAACATTGACAGTCGTGATACATGGCACATCCATGTCAACATTGACAGTCGTGATACATGGCACATCCATGTTAACATTGACAGTCGTGATACATGGCACATCCATGTTAACATTGACGGTCGTGATACATGGCACATCCATGTTAACATTGACGGTCGTGATACATGGCACATCCATGTTAACATTGACAGTCGTGATACATGGCACATCCATGTTAACATTGACGGTCGTGATACATGGCACATCCATGTTAACATTGACAGTCGTGATACATGGCACATCCATGTTAACATTGACAGTCTTGATACATGGCACATCCATGTTAACATTGACAGTCGTGATACATGGCACATCCATGTTAACATTGACAGTCGTGATACATGGCACATCCATGTTAACATTGACAGTCGTGATACATGGCACATCCATGTCAACATTGACAGTCGTGATACATGGCACATCCATGTTAACATTGACAGTCGTGATACATGGCACATCCATGTTAACATTGACAGTCGTGATACATGGCACATCCATGTTAACATTGACGGTCGTGATACATGGCACATCCATGTTAACATTGACAGTCGTGATACATGGCACATCCATGTTAACATTGACAGTCGTGATACATGGCACATCCATGTTAACATTGACGGTCGTGATACATGGCACATCCATGTTAACATTGACAGTCGTGATACATGGCACATCCATGTTAACATTGACAGTCGTGATACATGGCACATCCATGTTAACATTGACGGTCGTGATACATGGCACATCCATGTCAACATTGACGGTCGTGATACATGGCACATCCATGTTAACATTGACGGTCGTGATACATGGCACATCCATGTCAACATTGACGGTCGTGATACATGGCACATCCATGTTAACATTGACGGTCGTGATACATGGCACATCCATGTCAACATTGACGGTCGTGATACATGGCACATCCATGTTAACATTGACGGTCGTGATACATGGCACATCCATGTCAACATTGACGGTCGTGATACATGGCACATCCATGTTAACATTGACGGTCGTGATACATGGCACATCCATGTCAACATTGACGGTCGTGATACATGGCACATCCATGTTAACATTGACGGTCGTGATACATGGCACATCCATGTAAACATTGACGGTCGTGATACATGGCACATCCATGTTAACATTGACGGTCGTGATACATGGCACATCCATGTCAACATTGACGGTCGTGATACATGGCACATCCATGTTAACATTGACGGTCGTGATACATGGCACATCCATGTCAACATTGACGGTCGTGATACATGGCACATCCATGTTAACATTGACGGTCGTGATACATGGCACATCCATGTCAACATTGACAGTCGTGATACATGGCACATCCATGTTAACATTGACGGTCGTGATACATGGCACATCCATGTTAACATTGACAGTCGTGATACATGGCACATCCATGTCAACATTGACGGTCGTGATACATGGCACATCCATGTTAACATTGACGGTCGTGATACATGGCACATCCATGTCAACATTGACGGTCGTGATACATGGCACATTCATGTTAACATTGACGGTCGTGATACATGGCACATCCATGTTAACATTGACAGTCGTGATACATGGCACATCCATGTTAACATTGACAGTCGTGATACATGGCACATCCATGTTAACATTGACAGTCGTGATACATGGCACATTCATGTTAACATTGACAGTCGTGATACATGGCACATCCATGTCAACATTGACGGTCGTGATACATGGCACATCCATGTCAACATTGACAGTCGTGATACATGGCACACCATTACCATCAGAATCGGACAAGTCGAGTTCATCGACATCACTTAGATGTGTTGCATTACTGGAGTCTGTAGTGGATGAGTTCCTGATGGAGGAATGACCAGTAGGTAAGCAGCTGTCGAAGGTTTACGGGCTGGTCTTTTCGTCGCTTTACCTTGGGTAACGGTACGGAGTACTCGATAGGCTGTGGAGCCACATTGACGATGGGATCTCATGGTGGGAGATCTGCCCCCATAAGGGATCTCATGGTGGAAGATCTACCCCCACATGGGATCTCGTAGCAGGAGATCTCCCATTTTTCGTTGGTAGCGAATGTCTTATCCAAATTCCACAAGAGCTCTGACCTGTCTCTACTGATTGGCTGTGAAAAATGTGAACATTGGGAGGGCGGTCGACTGCGTTGGAAGCCAAACCATAACTTCCATAACCTTAACCATGTATAACCCCTTTTGACTGGTTCCAACAACTACGCACTCGACCCTATAGTGTTTGATAGAGAACATTGGTATATTTAGGGGTGGGGGCACTGGGCCATGGCCACCCTTTGGTTTAATTGGTAACATGGTAAACTAATGGGTGACTAAACTCCCCCCTTATGAGATCCTAGATATGCCACTTCAAGAGAAGCCACTTTTAGGTGGTGTTTTGTTTTATTTAGTTTATTTACATCAATAACCTATTATTAAATTATACAGAACAATTGTATGTAAACAAACTTAAGCCAAAAAGCAAAAAAATCAAAGAAGAAAAATTGTAAAAGCGGGATAATTTTTTTTAGATATTAGGAGGGTGTTTGAAAATTTTTACAAAAAAGCAGGATATTTGGAAAGTCTGAAACTGAGTACTATACATGCAGCAACATCTGTCAGAACGAAAAACTCCAACTTGCATAATTCTTAAACCCACATTACATTTAATGGAAATCTGACCATAACGGAAATGGTTTTTCCAAATGTGTAAACATGAATGTCAGGTATGTATCAATGACAACTTTATTATCATTACATGGACAACAGAACCCCAGGGGTTTGGTGCCCGCCTCGAGTAAATAATGCACAAATTAGTAATTCAAATTGCTGCAGACATATATAACATAATCTGCTGACGTATGTCACTTAATACAACACTGTAATAATCATTACATTGTAATAGTCATGTACATTCATCATGTCATGTAATAGTCATGTACACTCAGGCATGTTGGCAAAGTACCAATGAGAAGTCCTGCAAGAAATTGCAGATTGTGTTACAAACAAGAAATATTAATCCTAGTGAATCGTTAACATAATATAAGCTTCATAAGTATAATTTCCCAGTGCAGACTACTTGTACAAAATATAAACAAGGACTTCTTGTAATTGTGTAATTAATTACAAAATAATCATAACTAGCAGTTGTTTAGAATGTTCACTGTAATCAAGTTTTTTATGAAACTGTGTAATTGTCCATTGTAATGGATCCCAATCTAGGCAGCAAGAATGCATGAATTCACCTAAACCCTTGACTAAGAATTAGCAGTAATGAAACAATCTTCTTTTGTAAGACTGAACTCTTGGAACTGATCCTTTATGAAGCATTGTAATTATTTTTTTAAGTGTGGTAATCGTAAAGTATTTTTTTAAGTGTGGTAATTGTAATTTATTTGCTGAAGTGTTGTAATTGTGATTTTATGATGCTGTACAATTGTAATTAATAATTCTAATTGAATCCAGCCCTGCACATTAGTAAAAAAATATAGCATTCTGCCATGAATTGTAGACATGCAGTTCATATTGTTGTTACTTGGTAATGTGAACTCAGATGTGGCCGAGTTATGTGTGATATCCACATACAGTAACTCTACCAATCATTCATGAATAAACATGATTCAACTCTCCAATCAACATAAGAGTTTCTTGAATAGATGAGTTAATGTTCCCATCTCTTGGAATGTGAAATTGGACCTCTCAAGAAACTTGTAGTCATATCTCCAGATATTTTGTCAGTGGACAGATGTACTAGTATACCCGGTACTACAAATTCATCAACACACTCAGGTCACTGCTGGAACATCCAAAAGACAAGACAGCAAATTGTGGGGTAGCCTATGATAGAGGATGCCCAGAATGTGAAGAGCATTACATGGGGGAGACAGCGAGAACACTAGAAACAATCAATGAACACGTATCTAGTCGCCAGCCCGTCAGTCATCAGTGAACGCAAATAGAACACAGGACATCCATGTTCCATAAAGAATGTAAAAGTAGTAGACCACAAGGAGAACCGTTTTAGGAGGAAACTCAACAAAGCGATAAACAGGCACAGAAAGGAATCAGTCCTTCTCGGCTTGTGCCACATCACCCTAGTGAAGCCTGTGCCACATCACCCTAGTGAAACCCGCAATTATGTCAGTCTGCCGATGAAGGTTGAGAGATTCATCCAAAATATCACAAGAGATAACTACAAGTTTCTTAAGAACTAAGTAAAGCAATGTCAAACATAATAGTACATTTCATATATCATATTTATCCCTTCAACTCGCCATATAACATGGTTAAATTTAAACAAAAAACATTACATTGAAAGTCACGACTGCAGTAAACAGATTGCAATACACAACGCTTTTAGTGAGATACAATACATTAAACAATACATTTCACAGCGGAAGCATTACAAGTTACACACCAATCCCTATCACTAGTACACATGATACACGACTGGTACACACAATACACATCGTTTGTATACATGATACACACAGCTGGTACACATGATACACATGACTGGTACACGATATACATGACTGATACACATGATACATATCACTGGTACACATGAAACACAACCATTAACGTGCTAATCTGTTAAACAGCATGTAGCAAATTTTCACCATAAGTCTTCATGCCAGTAGGTGATAACCCTTCCTTGAACATTGTAAAGTAGCAGTCACGGCACACAGTAGGTCACAACATCAAAGGCTTCCGCCCAGTTTACACAAACGATTTATGCTCCAATTTGTCAGGCAACACGGCGCATGATAATGCGTAACTAAATTGTGTGTGCATTTAGGCAAGCGACATAACACTGCGACCTTGATCTTGATCTGCGTAACTCCCGATTTAAGTTTTGATGAAAGGTCATGACAGACGCACCTGCTGTCAGTCGCTGATTGAACACTGCTTCAAAATTGGGGTCGACTGTTAGTGACGTTGGATCCAGTGATGTTTCAACACAATCGTACCAATAACTGACCTAGCTAATCAGTCTCACGCTAGTGTTTACACGACTGATTAGTGCAGTGCGATATCATGCAACACCGTGTTGGCTGAAAAATTTGACATAGATCGCTCGTGTAAACCAGTCTTTACATACAAATAATCCTGAAGGACAATCCTCCAAACCTATCACTCCACAAATATCATCAATATTTACCCAATACAAGTTCCAAATTTGAGAATCTGAAAATACTTCAAATACACAGACATTGCAACATTGCTAACTGACAAATCCAGTTTGTCATTTTAACAGCACAAAGCAAGACTTAATGCCGTAATCCCCAAATCGTTGACTTCAGCATCTATTTGCCAGTCACTTCTCTTGATCCTGGTCACCGTGCTTTCCCCCGGGTCCTTCTCAACTGTACAGTTGTCGATTCTTGATAGAAACCTCACTTGGAATTATCTGCAGTTAGAGGAGAGAGACAATTAGTAAAGGGAACAGTAACAAGGATTAAATACTAATAAACTCTTCAGCAATAAGTTCAGATTCAACGTAAAGATTCTAAAGACCAATGTAAATACAGTCGTCGTCCTCTTATAAGGCCCCTCTATATCACCACCTCACCAGAGGCTATCATGCCATGCAGCAAATAATTCCCCCCTGACGAGAGGCCACCCCTATTACACAAGACTACTGAATATATAACAAGGATATACTGAAATAATGAAGTTTTTTTTCAAATTACTGGACAATATCCATCTTATTATTTAATTCTCCAGTTACGCCAACATATGTTGAGATTTTATCACTCACTTTGGATGTTTTGTTGAACTGTATTAAATTATAATATATAAGTATTTTCATATAGAACAATGGAAACTATTTTGTTGTCATCCTCCAAGAAATGTCTTGTTCGTTATAGGAGACAATGCGTCACTGTGAAGTACTGTTAATCTATCTATACTTCAATTGCCTTTAATTAGTTAAACAGAAAGCAACATACAACAAGTTCTTAAATTGCACAGGCACTTCTGGAAACAACATTAATTTATTTAGCAAAGCTAGACCATTCACATTGTATACTAAAGCAAACAAGAAAGCCCAAGAATGTCGCTTTAACAAAGCTAGACCATTCACATTGTATACTAAAGCAAACAAGAAAGCCCAAGAATGTCGCTTTAACAAAGCTAGACCATTCACATTGTATACTAAAGCAAACAAGAAAGCCCAAGAATGTCGCTTTAACAAAGCTAGACCATTCACAATGTATACTACAGCAAACAAGAAAGCCCAAGAATGTCGCTTTAACAAAGCTAAACCATTCACATTGTATACTAAAGCAAACAAGAAAGCCCAAGAATGTCGCTTTAACAAAGCTAGACCATTCACATTGTATACTAAAGCAAACAAGAAAGCCCAAGAATGTCGCTCTAACAAATCAGTTTATGCATCAACTCCACAACCAGTTTTCTAATGTTCTACATGCCTGGTGCTGCCACCTTTAGTGTCTAACAACAATAAAACTGACGCTCATTTTCTGACACAGACACAATATAGCAGCACTGTCTTAATTTTTTCCAACCATCCACTTGGCATGTGACTTCATCACTGATTTGGAAGACATGGAACTGCCACCTGAGCAGGGCCATGTTATTTTAGAAGGAAACATCCAAGCGAAACAAAAGTCATGATTTAGGGGCCATGCACCTAAGAGATAATAAAAACTAACCACGTGCAACTAAAATCAAGAATATCGCGCCACTGATTACTAAGAATGTGTTCTAAAAGTTGGAGATTCTGTAATTTCTCCAGTTGAGTGAGCGCCGACATGTTAACCAGAGAGATCGATAAGCGCATGCGCAGCTCTATAAAAATTGGGGTGAGCTAGACTAAAATGGCGTATAAAGGGAGGCCGGCATTCACAGAACCAACGCAAGGTATCAAACATGTGTTATATTGCTAGAAAGAAGATTAGTTTAGTAAACAAAGGCCAAAATATGTTATATAAGTTGAGTTTGGACTGAAACAGCATAGCCATATCGTATTGGCAAATATGGGAACAGGTGTATACAAATATATTTTCATTAGGCAAGTGAATTTTTTTAGACTTCGACACTCGTAACGTAGGGTTATCTAACAGTATGGCGTAGCCCATGAAATTAAGATGACGTGTGTTCAACAAGGTTTTCCTAGTAAACCACTGGTGTGATATTCTTAAAAGTTAATTGTAGTTGCAAATGTTTTTAGTAACTCTTATAGGTGCATAGGCCCAAAACCATGAATTTCGTTTCCCGTTAAATATCATTGATAAAAATCAATAATTAAGTCACTAGAAAACTGTATTTGCTAAAACTTGTGAACCACTTTTGGCCAATACGAATTACCCCTCCCCGAAGGTTTTGTTATTACATTTGAGCACAACTACATTTATTCATTGCGTTATGTTTAGAATACAGTACACAACTAGATTGAGGTTATAATTCCTTGCTAAAAAGGTCTATCTGCAGCAGATATGGAAAATTAATAACTGTCATTCTTTTTAAAAGTATATGCTCTATGCAGACATGCTGTTTGGGGTTGAAACCCCGCCAGTTATATACTTGAGAATATTGGCCATTATGATTGAAGTAATCAAATACGCTTTCCCGCAATTTTCAAGTCTTGGCCGGGCTAGTTCATAATCTGTCAACCAGTAGCACATGAACATCCCCCTGGCGAATACTGTGTTGACTAAGATTAATGCTCTGCAGAAACGGATCCATATTAAAATGGTGTTTTTTGACTAATTGCGTGGTCTTGTACAACTTGTGTTTGGATAGCGACGGATGGAACTTCCAGATGTTCGTTCGTGTTGGCTAGGGTGGAGAAATGAAGTAGGATAGGTCGGTAGTGGAAGTGCCTCGTAAAAATATGAAATTGCATATGTTTTGTGCCTTTGAGATGCAACGATATCGTTGTATTTATAACGTAAAATTCTGGGAGCCAGCCGGGCTCCAAGAGTTGGAATTTTTTTGGACCCGACAGTAAATCTAGGGGCCAGCGGGCTCCCGCTAAATTCGAACCCTGCAGTATATCTATCTGACCAGAAAATACTGTTTAGCGATATTTCATATTTTATAACAACTGTGAATTCATCTATTATTGCTTGATCGAATGACAGCAGCCAGCATGTTCTGGTCGCGCACAACAGGTAAAAATAATGTGACCAATTCATGTGGTCATTCGTCACGTTTGGCAGGTGGTTACTTTTTGCAGGTACATTGTTATTAGAAAAAATCTGTGCCTAAGATTGTGTATGCCCAAGACAGGTGGTCACCCAAGAGAGTGGTCATGCAAGACCGGCTTTTCTGTTTATATAAACAGGTAAGAACCCCATTTTTATTGCAAGAACAACAAAAATATTTATCTGTGGGTGTGACCAATGCCGCTATTGCTGTGACAAGAAAGAGATGTGTAATACCTATGCTGGACATCAAACAATGTACTGTCATCATCGTCATCTTCCTGATCCAAAGGGGTCATCTCCAAATCAGTCCCCCGTGTAGATATCACTCCATACCTCTTTGGCTTGCTTCGCCTCATTCGCAACCTGCCATACATTCACATGCAAACATTAGTGGAACAGTTTTTAATCAATCATTGTCATCTCAAGTTGTGTCCGTTGAACATGTTAATAATGAACATAACGTAATACCCTCAGGGTTGTTTGATTTAAATCATTCCAAAAAAATCATTGATTTATGATTTTTTTACTTCCGGTTTTCTTAATCGCTGATTTATATGAATTTAACACAAATAATTGTTTACAAGCATCGAGATCAACAAAGTTTTGTATGTTTTTCAATACAAAACACAAAGTGCGCACACTTGTGTAGCTGTATTGACACCAGATAGACTGATAGTCAAATATTTTATGACATTGTGTATGTTTGAGCTATTCCCTTTCTGAATGCAGTGAAGCCACACAAACTTGTCTTCCAGAGGAAGTATCTTTTCAAGTCAGAAGCCCTGAGTTAAAGTCCACTTAGAGCTTGTGCTAGTTGTTACCAATTCAGTATGTTGACTCAGTTGTTTAATACTGTACCAGTTTGTACTCTGGTTAGAGACCCTTAGAGTACACAGAGCCCTGGACAGGTGCTAGTCCACCCTCTCAGCAAACAATAATTAGCACTGCTACAGCCACAGACACACAGCATGCTTTCCTTTCCAAGACAGATTATGCAACTACAGGGGGCGAGGCCTTGTGGACATTGTCTAATGTCTTTATATAAGCAAAAATCATGCATCCTCTGTTAAGACAAAAACCCAAATCGATTTGAATAGAACACGTTTGAAAGAGTTTACAAATTTAAACATCTATATAAATGTTTATATACCAGATTTTAAAAAAATCAAATAAATAAAATCCTATTTAAATAAAAAAAATCCGATTTTTTTCAACCCTGAATACCCTAGATAAGAACCTGCTGTTTTTGGCATAATTATACACATAAAACATTCTGGTATCTGGTAGAAGATATATATTTTGCTAATTAATACAAAACTAAGTTCTGTGAAATTGTCACGGTTAAGAGTTATATATATATATCTCTGATATATACACATTTAAAATAAATGGAAAGATTTCACCATGACCTAGACATTTTCTGAACGTCTGATCATAGTACTGACTTTGACATGATCCTGTTTTTACCTAGTCCAGTTGAAAATAAACAAATGAAACCTTTAAGCCTGACTGAAATGGTAATTCGACAAGTGTTTGCACTGAAGTGGTTCCTTAAGAAAAGCAAATGATTCAATGCAAAAATTTAAATAAAAAATATTTCAGAATAATCATAATAGTAATGTTGAAAAAAATTATTTTGTGACTTTTTCCATAATTTTTTACTTTATTTCCACTTTTTCGTTTTATGTCTTGATTTATATGACTATACTTAAGTGTAAAATAACTTTGTGTCAATATTTATTCTAAAGATATGTAACAAGGTTAGTGCTTGTCAGTTTCAAATCAAGCTGGAACCATTAGTTTAATTTTGTTATCACGTGACATGACTTGTATATACGTATGGTAGATATATGTGGACAATTTTTGCAGCTGTAGGTGGTCATTTTCATGGTTACGTCAGAAAATAAAGTATCGGCCCAGGTGCTAACACTAGTGAAACCAATTTTGCATAGTGTTGTACATCGATGTTTTGAGGTCATCCCTTAATGATAATGTCTACCAAAACAGTTTCACAAATATTTCAGGCCAGAGAAAAACCAGCCGTTAGAGCCGTAGGCAAGCAGAGTTAGCAGCCTCGTTGTTTCACCCCCAGGGAATGAAAGGTGAGGATCCAGCCCACAGAAAACTAACTTTTTTGAGACTATTTGGAACATTATTACAATGCAATATACACAAGCAATAAGCACATAAATTATATAGGCAATAAGCACATATTTCAAGTCTATAACAATACTTTATATATCACTAAAGTTACTTGACAATAACCATGTATATAAATATAAAAATCATGATGTACGGCGAAAACCGTAGTGGCAAAAACCGTAGTGGCAAAAACCACAACACAATATTAGAAGACAAGCACAGGGTTGTTTGATTTAAATCTTTTTATTTAAATCATTGATTTAAATCATGATTTAAATTGCTCCCAAAAAAAAATCATTGATTTATGATTTTTTAAATTTTTTTGACTTCCGGTTTTTTTAGCCATTGATTTATATAAATTTAACACAAATAATTGTTTACAAGCATCGATATCAACAAAGTTTTGTGTTTTTTAATACAAAAGCACAAAGTGCGCACACTTGTGTAGCTGTATTGGCACCAGATAGCCTGATAGTCAAATATTTTATGACATTGTGTATACCATATTTAAAAAAACTCAAATAAATAAAAAAATCTGATTTTTTTTAAATCATGATTTTTTCAACCCTGGACAAGCATATTCATAATCAATTATTTGGAGCACATTTCTTCTTCTTCATGGCAATATGTAGATAGTATGTCAAGGAGTACACCCTTGAAGCGGTTAGCTCATGTGAGCTTTAAATCTTAAATTAGGTGACACGTATGTCAGAACTGTGAAATAAATAATTTTTTTTGCCCCATGAGAAGTACGCCCCAGGCTACAGGGTCCTGGATGGTTCAGCCCTGTCGTTTCGGCTCATGGAAATGGATGGTTGGACCCACTTTCCTGAAAATTTTATGCGGGCGGAATTCTAAGAATAGTTGTTTCAGCCCATGGCCCAATTTTATTGCGCACAGAAACATATGCACACGCTCAGCTGCTAATATTTTAATAATAATATATAATTATTACAGAGCAATATCCACCAAATAACGGAAAGTGCTTGATATAATAAAACATTGATCCAAACTGAAGTAATTAATGGCTAAAGGAAATGTTTACGAATAAAAAGTTATAATTTATTGTGTTTGTATATATATATTATATATATATATATATATGAGTCATTTCGTATCAAATCAACCAATTTTCCCAAAATAAAAAAGTTTATGTCTCAGAATTTGCCTAAATTTGAACCAATGAATAAATAACTATACCTGAGTAGTTCTACAAAAGAACTAAGCCTTTACATGCAAATTGTGTCTGTAATGCCCCGATGATGTGAACAGGGGTAAGTGCCCAAAAACGCACCTGTTATTTTTGTTTTCAAGTGCTTCAAACTTCTATGTTTACTAGCTACATATCTGAAATTTGCTGAATACAGTCGCGCCTCGTTATTACGTGCCCCATTACGCGGATTCGAATATAACGCGGTCGGTTGTGAACCCCGATTTTCTGCCGCCAGGGGAAAATGCCAACTGGGCCTGCTTAAACCTACTTAGAATTGGTTCGACAATTCTGAAGAAAAATTAGGCAAACAATGTCAATGAATGAGTATCAACGTGTTGTTTGTTTTGCGCTGTCGCCGACATCAATCGCTATCGCTGGCTTCGCTTCGACGGTTTGTAAATTGCAATTGAGATTCACAAATACCCCTCGCATAGAATCAGATAAAGAGTTTTAGCCAAATTCCTAAGCCGCGAAAATACGAATTCGTCATCCGCATATGAGACGATGAATCGATGTTAAGTGGTGTGTAATAAATTTATACTTCGGTCAAGATCAGTTGAAAGACGAAGTGAAACAATTATTAATTCTACATATTGTTGTTTTCGTTGTTTATCAGCTAACATACTACGTTTGTCAAATCATATACGTTTTCGGCTGCTCAGATCCAGGTTATTATTTTCGATTCGTAGGTCTTAGTATTGGTCCAGTACACCATCATCGTAGTAGTAGACCTATTCCATAACGGTATACGTACATGTGTTTTATTCAGTTCAAGAATCAACAGGGTGTGACATTTAAAAAATAATACATGTTGATGCTAGCATAATAAGTTCCATAAACTGCATGTTGGCGTATAAGACAGTTCTGCAAGCACGTAGGGCCTCGACAGCGTTCATGGACTTGGTGCAGCGGGCGTCGATCGCTGTTGTTTAGTAGCTCCCTGGTGGCAGATATGAGAACACCTAACGCGCCTTGCATACAGCGCGGTCCGAAGTCATGGACCCTGACTACTGCGTTATTAATAAGGCTCGACTGTATATTGATATATTGGTGCATATAAATCTTTGCAAAATTTAAGTATGATAAGACAAATGGGTACACGAAAATGGAAACTAACGTTTAAACAAATTTCTGAGAAGGATTTCAGCAGTCTGTATTTCGTTGTTGTGTTACAGTACAATGTCCAAATTGCCACCATATATTGTCAGGGATACTGACAATAACATGTTAGTTGAGTACACTTCTATTTGCTATAGTTTCAGAATAATTCAGCCTTAAATGTTAACGTTTTTTATATAAATTTCAGCACCCAAAATGAAAATGCGGAACAAGACGTGTGACCACCATTTTTTAACTGTGCATAGTTCTTTATTACGTAAACTACACATTAAAATTTCAGGATGGTTTTCTGTCTTATTTTTATTTAATTTATATAGCAGCTGAAAGTTACTGTTCTGCCAATGGTGTTTTTTCCTAAATTTCTCCCAAGTTGGCAAAAATATCCAAAATAAAAGTGGTCATAGGACTTGTCCCTCGTTCTCACTTTGGGTGCTGAAATTTATAAAATATACAAAACGTAAAAGTTTAAGGCTGAGTTATTCTGAAAGTGTTAACTGAACTAATAGGTTATTGCCAGTATACCAGACAACATTTGGTAGCAATTTGGACACTGCACTCAATGTACTGTAACACAACAATGAAATACAGATTGCCCAATCCATCTCATAATTTTTTGTAAATGTTATTTTCTATTTTCGTGCACCCAGTATACACATTGTCCTATCATTCTTGAATTTTGCATAGATAATCTGCATCAATATTTCTATATATTAAAAAAATTTCAGATCTGCAGCTTGTAAACATCTGTAAACAACAGATAAAAATAGCGGGTGCGTTTTTGGGGGCTTACCCCCTGTTTACAAATGAATGCACATCCTTAGTTTTTTTGCAGAATTGCTCAGGTATAGCTACTTATTCGTTGGATAAAACTTCTGAAACATCAACTTTTTGACCATTGGTTGATTTGACACGGAATGACGGTATACATATTGGCGTACCGATTCATTTGTATATATTTTTATGCTTAATAAAAACAATTTAATTTGTAACGCATATATGTAGGGCCTATGTTTTTAAAAATTATTTAGAATTAATTAATTCGAATATTTGTTTGAAAATGCAAATAATTTAGCGTATAACATTTTTCAGTTAGTCAAGTCTGTCAAATTATTGAAAATGATAGTAAATAAGTTTCACAGAGCTCATTTGCCAGCTAGAATATGATAGTCATTTTTGCCCATGGAGCCCACTGGCACCGGTTGCATAGCAATGCATACACAGTTGATTCGGCCCATATGAACAAGAACGCTTCACAGGTCACCGGTTGCGAAAATGGTTGGTTCGAACCTGTTATGTCACTTATGGGCCGAAACATTGAAAACCCGGGCTATAATGATAATCTCTATATGGGGCGTTTGAGTATGCTTAAACCAGCCGCTGTTGTTGTTAGCGTGTTGCAGAACAGGTTCACATAATTATGTAAGTAACCTTATATGATTCAAAGCTCACCTGAGAGTGCGGATTCCAAAATAAACAACAATAATCGCTGTGATTCCGATCAGCACATACAAAGTACGGGTTAGCATGCCTCTGTTTTCCGTAACCGAATCCATGAATCGTTTGCCATAGCCGTCAGTGACATTGGTGGAATTAACACCACCAGTAGTACTGTTCTGTGCCCCGCCATTTCGTCCCACCTCATTTGGTTGTTCGGGGATAGCTGTGCTTGTAGTGGAAAGTGATGTTCGAGTTCCGGGGTGCGAGGCATCTGCGACGACTGTGACACCAAAACTGGCACATATAATGGTACATAACAAAACACATTCCAGTCCACCAAAACACGGTTTGTCCTTCATGATGCCCTCGTACACAAGTCAAATAATGACCATCACAACAATTTGGCAAAATTTCCTCTCACTGTTTTGATTATCGCAACGCAGTTTTTGACACCGTTGCAGCGACGAATCACTTCCATGTTTGACTGTGTCACAGCGGATGTTCACGTTCCATAGCTCGACAGTCATTTATTTGCAAAGTCCAATAATAAATCGAACAACTTCATGTTTTTGTATATGATATATGAAAAAGTACGACATATGCTACACAATTAAAAAAGAACACGCAGTGAATGCTTTATAATCAAGTTCAATCACCAATTTCTTCCTTACGCAGTTCTAAAATAATTTATGATCCCTGAATTAGCTCTTCTGACAGTGAAGGTTGACTTGTGACATGCTTGTCGGGACAGCGAAGCGAAGGTGGTTGTTAGGCAAAACATCTTTTTTAGAAATAAATCCTGTCAACATTGGCATCAGAACTTGTAAAGGACTAAATGCAAAATTTATTTTACACAAATTAACCAGTATGAGTTTGCCGTGAATGTTGAACTGAAGACATCGGGCTCGGGTATCGACGGGGTCCCAAATGCCGAAATGGCAAATCTGTTGTCAGCCTGAATCGGAAGATCCCATTGGAGTTGTGTGTGGGTGCATTACAGAAGCCGATCACGGTTATTAACGTGACGTTCGGGGTGTGCGCAGCTCAATTTGATGAAGAGAGTCCTTTGTCCGCAAAACAAATAAAATACTTTATAAAACATAGTTAAAAGAATAAAAACACGGAGAAGGTTGGTAGCCATTTAATGCAACCCGCTGCCTCCCAACTGCATACGAAAAGGCATTGCCTTTGGGTGTGGGCAGGTTGATGATGTCATCTGTGAGGGTGTTCCATTCGACGACGGTCTTTACAAAGAATGAGCCTCTATGTTGGTCAGTCTTGGAAGGGGGTACTTTGAAGCAGCGGCCGTTGTTGTTTTCTTGTCTTTGTAGATTGTTGTGAGTTTCATATACCGCTCGTAGGTGGTGGGTCGGATCCTACGTCTGTTTCTGTTGGCTGCTGTGAGGAAGGTGTCCGCATGTAGGGCTGAGACCAGGCCTTGTGTGCTATCCTGTACAGCATTGTCAGCCTGAGTTGCCCGCATCATTCTTCCAAGAGTGGGAGGTTGAAGAAGTTAAGCATCCTGCCAATGCATCCAGGCTCCTGAGATTTGGAGTTTCTAGTGATGAAGCGTGCAGCCTGACGTTGAATGCGTTCAAGCTTTTCCGTGTATTGTTTGAGGTAGGGATCCCACAATACCACCCCATATTCCAAGGTGGATCTAAGCAGAGCGATGTTCGCTCTGAGTCTATAGTAGAAGTGTGATCTGGGTTTGGTGGAGAGAACATAGCACTTCTGTGCGTTGAAGTGCATCCCCCCACCGGGCTGCCCATTCCTCGAGGCTCTTGAGGTCGGACTGCAGGGTGAGCTGATCTTGAAAGGAGCGAACCTCCCGATACAGCAGGCAGTCATCCGTGAAGAGTCGTACTGTGGACTTCACGGTGTCCGACAGATCATTGATGTGGCACAGGAAAAGTAATGGGCCCAACACTGTATCTAGGGGAATGCTGGACTCTACTGCCACCTCTTTGGAGGCCTCTCCCTCCACGACCACTCTCATCATGTATTTGGTCAAGAAGTTGATCAGCCAGGAACAGTTTGGCTGGTAAAGATGGTTTGGTCAGAAACTGCGCTCACCTGCAAATGCCTACTTTTGATTAAAAACACCAGTGCAATTTACAGTTCAGTTGGAAAGGCCTGCTCAACGCATTTCCATTCAAAGCAGTTATTGAAAATAATATTGTTGGCTAAAGAGGCTAAGATATTATTTGTTTGAATAACATTTTGTAATCTCAGTGGGCTGGCTACCATACAGTCTAAGTGGCTACCTGTACTTTTGTAATCTCAGTGGGCTGGTTGTTATACAGTCTGAGTGGCTACCTGTAGTTTAGGAGTCATTTCTACCCATGATATAACCACTAGCTATGTGTTGAATTATGCCTGGATATAAATATTATAACTAGTCCCTTATATTTTTACTTCCTCTGCTTACAAAACCTTGTTTCATGCAAGTTTTGAATTGATTTCTTTTATGACATAGGGAGCCAAGTAGAAATGGATACAAGCCTACTAAAAGTGACACAAGCTTGTTACTACAGCCAAGTAGAAAGTGACACAAGCCTATTACTACAGCCAAGTAGAGAGTGACACAAGCCTACTGCTTCAGCCAAGTAGAAAGTGACACAAGCCTACTGCTACAGCCAAGTAGAAAGTGACACAAGCCTACTGCTACAGCCAAGTAGAAAGTGACACAAGCCTACTGCTACAGCCAAATAGAAAGTGACACAAGCCTTCTGCTACAGCCAAGTAGAAAGTGACACAAGCCTACTGCTACAGCCAAGTAGAAAGTGACAAGCCTACTGCTACAGCCAAGTAGAAAGTGACACAAGCCTACTGCTACAGCCAAGTAGAAAGTGACAAGGCTACTGCTACAGCCAAGTAGAAAGTGACACAAGCCTACTGCTACAGCCAAGTAGAAAGTGACACAAGCCTACTGCTACAGCCAAGTAGAAAGTGACACAAGGCTACTGCTACAGCCAAATAGAAAGTGACACAAGCCTTCTGCTACAGCCAAGTAGAAAGTGACACAAGCCTACTGCTACAGCCAAGTAGAAAGTGACACAAGGCTACTGCTACAGCCAAGTAGAAAGTGACACAAGCCTACCGCTACAGCCAAGTAGAAAGTGACACAAGCCTACTGCTACAGCCAAGTAGAAAGTGACAAGGCTACTGCTACAGCCAAGTAGAAAGTGACACAAGTCTACTGCTACAGCCAAGTAGAAAGTGACACAAGGCTACTGCTACAGCCAAGTAGAAAGTGACACAAGCCTACCGCTACAGCCAAGTAGAAAGTGACACAAGCCTACCGCTACAGCCAAGTAGAAAGTGACAAGGCTACTGCTACAGCCAAGTAGAAAGTGACACAAGCCTACTGCTACAGCCAAGTAGAAAGTGACACAAGGCTACTGCTACAGCCAAGTAGAAAGTGACACAAACCTACCGCTACAGCAAAGTAGAAAGTGACACAAGCCTACTGCTACAGCCAACTAAAAAGTGACACGACCATCCATTGAGAGAATGTCTTCTGTAAAGAAACCCGCATTCTGCATGGCCCCGCTGCTGCAGCATGGCATCCCGCGACATGAGGTGATCGAAGCCATTGTCCAAGACACGGATGAACAACTGGCTGACAACCAGAGACAGTAAGCACATCCTGCTTCATGTCATTCCTACTCACTGTGAACCATACTACAGTTTACCAGTTAAGTGACACTAGAACTCCTGTCAGTGTGGCAAGAACTCAACCTCCTCCATTCTGTACGGTTCTTGTATCGTTCCGTTCTTATTACGTCTTTGAGGCTAGTGTTCTTTTCCACCAGGTGGTTACTGATGTTGATCCAATGTAACCTCTTGATCTCTTTCCCATCATCTTCATGCTTGGTGCCACTTTTATGACATAATCATCTTCTCATCACATGACCGTACCATGTAAATGTATTAATTTTAATAATTTCTACAACTGGAGTGATCTTGCTTTCATGTAGAGATGATGATTTTGTTGTCAGTCAAATACTGTCCATATTTGTCTAGGGAATCTATGTTGAATGAATATGTGGCCTTGAGTAAATTGCTAAGGATGGGATTATCTGGCCTATACTCGCTATTAAGCATCTTTGTTTGCAGACTTGAGGAATGCGTTCGTGAGATCATTCAGATGAGTAATGATCTGACTGAAGGGGGAGACCGGTGCTGCCACCCAGTAGTTGCCATCAACAACATCATAGAGAATCGCCTTCTGGAGAAGGCAACTTGCTATGATTTAGATCCAGTGGCGATCACAAAATTACTTACGTACCTGGTGTGTATTCATTTAATTTATCTTTTTTTGCAATTGTACTAAAACATGTCATTGTCTACAAAATCACCTTGCATAATAATGTGATTCACTAATGGTGTCATTCAATTTGCTGAAAGTTTGACGTGGAAACTTGAAATAATCCGACTTGAAGTGAACTAACATAGTACGAAGTGAGAACACAAAATGGCAGATTAGTAAATAAAAAGGTCAGGCGGCCCAGACAACACATGTTTGTAACGACGATACTCATTTGCTGCATATAGCCTGCTCACTCATTCACATAATATATTCGAATAGGCCCATCACAGAGCTTTCCAAAGGTATAAATGTTATTGTATAACATGTCAAATTTCCAATTGTATCATTTGTTCCCGTGTGAGGTACTGGTGACGGAAATAATTTTTTTTATTACAGAGTGATTCCAAAATCAGCTCAAAAACCCAAAAAGGGATTGTGTTTGAAGTTGTATTGCAATAAAAGCTAGTGTAACATTACCATAATGAATGTATAATGGTTAATTATAATATTGTTTGAATTAAAAAACAGCTACAAAAATTACATTCTAGAATGTATTATATACAGGTCGTCCGCCTCTACCGCTCATGATGCTTCTTTTCAGGGCTGCTAGAGAATGTGTATGTCTACTGAGCTTGGCAGATGGAGGCCATGTTATATATATATATACATTTGGGAAGGTACATGGTTTCCCAGCACTACTGTGTCAAGCAAATTGGATTAAGTTGGAGCTGATGTTTGGACTCATTGAGATAGTGTCTGTAGTTCCTGAGATACAGCCAAAAGCCCTCTAGGCCAAAAGCCCCTTTGGTCAGAAGCCCCTAGGTCAAAAGCTCTAGGACAAAAGCCCTCACATTTTATATATATTTATCTGGTATTTTATCCTTAGGTCAAAAGCCATCTTATTATATCTTGTTTTGAATAGCCACATTGTAATGTAATGAACAGAAACATTTTTATTTGCCAACATTTATTTCCATGGAGTATATCGAACATGATAAGTACATTCATTCACATTCATAATCATGAGTTGATTCAAATCACATTCATGTTTATGAGTTCATTCAGTACAACTATAAAATATAGCATATAGAGATTCACTTCCATCTTATACAATGTCCAATGCCAGTCAGGACCAGCTTGGTTCCATAAAACATCTCAATGTGAGAGCTTTTGATTGAGGGGCTTTTGACCTAGAGGGTTTTTGATCTTTTGACCTAGCCCATATTAGAAGACATGGTAGCAGACATACTGACCAAGCTTCTATTTACTGAGAGGGTGGGTTAGCAATATCCCAGTTTTACTTTAGCCAGACTGCAAATTGTCCCAACTACCACCGACACTGTCCTTGCCACTGTGTTGTCAGATTGAGGTGCTGGAGACAAGGCCTGACTGCGAGGAACAAGTCTTGCAGCAGCTCCTCCTACTCTCCTCCCAAGACGGCTTCCTCCTCCCGTTCAGGAACGACTTCTCCGAGCCGACAAGTTCCCAGTCTCTCCTGTCTATAAACACAGCCGTTGATGAGTCGGACCAAGCCAATGACTCGCTATGGGGCAAACTTGTGATGAAACTGAAGCGGTACTTCAGCGAACAACTCGGCCAGATGACCAGGAGTCTAAACGACAAGCCTGTGAGTGGAGGAACGGAGCGCAGACAGAGGTTCGTCCAGGCTTTGTGTTCGCTGTACGTCACCAAGCAGGCATGGCAGAAATACTGCAGCCTGCGATGCCAGCAGGTGGCAGCATGTGTCGGCATCCAAGAAGATGGCGAGCATGGCTTCTGTGAAGCAGTCGGTCGGTTCGTGCAGTCTCTGCCATGTGTCACTGCAATGATCGATGAAGATGTGCATCTGTTTAACTCTGGAGTTTTCTGCGACATCATGTTGTCGACGTCCGACGCAATACGGAGCATATACATCGAGACGCTTGCAGATATGGCATCAATGATGGTGCAGGTAAATGAATTGAAATGATATGATATACAACGTGCTCGGAACAAGTATTAATTTAAATATTTAGTCAAACAGCTTTTATTCAGTTATTTTAATAATCAGGAGGTTAGCTCTTTTGTCTAAGTACTAGTAATGTCATTTTAAGTTTGTGGTACGTCTGTACAAACTGTTTTGTTATACAAATATACAGGCATGGAATGAATATCCTTTTAATAGACAAGGTGTTTGGAACAAATTTCAGTTGAAATATCTAGTCATATAGTTGTTATTTAGTTTTCTTTATAATCAGGAGGCTAGCTCTTTTATTTACTATTTATGTCTTGACATCAGTGCATGGTACAGTGGACTGGGCTTAATGGAATCACTTCGGGCCAGAACAATTTGGTTCTTTTATATGCATTCGCTTCAGTAGCCTATTTTAACAGTGGCAGCAGGGAATGACTCCATCCCAGCCAATATATTTGGTTCAACTAAATGACTGGTTCTGTTATCCGTGTTTCTGTTACATCCACTGTATGCTTGTGCAAATAATATATAATGTGTTATATTCACATAATTTGATGTATATACAGAATCTTATAAGATCTTCATCTTTTTAAGCTTGTTTGTTTCCACTGAGGAATAAGCCAACTGTGAATGGGGACAACGTCTGTGAACATGTATTTTAGTTATTTATTTATATTTTTAAATATATATATATATATATATGTGTGTGTGTGTAGTTATGATTGTATGTATGTTTTTATAATGACTTTTCATGCCTATGAAAGGGCTGGTCCCGGATATATATTATATATACACATTTTAAGAATAATAATTTATATTGAATTAATCGAACAAAAATTTCAGGTTCTCGAAGAGGAGCTGGAGGAGAAGACTGCAAGGGCGCCACTGTCAACCAAGAAGGATGTCGCTGGGCGTCTCAGGCGTGGCTCGCTTGTCGGCCCCACGAAAAAAGGACAAGAAGACCAGCGGAAAACATCAAGCGAATTAACAATCATTGGACAGTTGCTGCTTGAAAAACTGCCTTCCCCGAAGACCAGCGGCGATGATAAAGATGGAATGGGGACGTACCTCAGTGTCGTTGTCAAGTTCGTCAGCAGTATGTCACAGCTTGAGCAATATATGGACGGCATACAAGACGTGCTTGTACTGCAAGATGCAGCTGCCAGGAAGTTTAAGAGTAGGAAGAATTTGAAAAGTGAGTGTTTTAATTATATGACAAAATCACACAGACTGAGGCAAGAGTGGTATTGTGCTGCTGGGGAGTTAGTGGTGTTGTGCTGCTGGAGAGTTAGTGGTGGAAGTAAACAATTATTAATGTTTTGCCACAGAACACATTATACGTCATGCTGTTGACTGATGAAATAAAGCACTAATTTATGTAGCACATTTTGCAGATAAGAAGCTTCAATGTTTATGCTTCCCTAACAGAATATTTTCTCAGTGGATTTTTTGGGCTATTGCAGAGAAAATTACCTTTCAGCGGGCCATGTATGAGCTAAAAAATGTGAATCACAATTTTACCAGGCAAACTGTCCAATTTTTAGAAAACACATCTGGCGAATTTTTTTCTAGTATTCAGAAAATTAACTTTGGAAGAAAATATAATGGTCTGTAGACTTAATAATACTGGCTATTTGGGTGAAAATGTCTGTCAAGTTGGGAGAATAAATGAATAGAAATGTTTTTTTAACACAGTTATTGCAGTTGACTCATTGAAAACA
This sequence comes from Lamellibrachia satsuma, assembly GCA_033239005.1. Taxonomy (NCBI): domain Eukaryota; kingdom Metazoa; phylum Annelida; class Polychaeta; order Sabellida; family Siboglinidae; genus Lamellibrachia; species Lamellibrachia satsuma. The sequence continues at coordinate 1,363,072 of BSQZ01000047.1, read as the reverse complement.
TTTCAGCGACCATTTCTTATTCTGCTTTACACTCCACCCCCTAGCAGACCTTACACTCCACCCCCAGCAGACCGTACACACCACCCCCTAGCAGACCTTACACTCTACCCCCTAGCAGACCTTACACTCTACCCCCTAGCAGACCTTACACTCCACCCCCTAGCAGACCTTACACTCCACCCCCTAGCAGACCTTACACTCCACCCCCAGCAGACCTTACACTCCACCCCCAGCAGACCTTACACTCCACCCCCAGCAGACCTTACACTCCACCCCCTAGCAGACCTTACACTCCACCCCCAGCAGACCTTACACTCCACCCCCTAGCAGACCTTACACTCTACCCCCTAGCAGACCTTACACTCCACCCCCAGCAGACCTTATACTCCACCCCCAGCAGACTTTACACTCCACCCCCTAGCAGACCTTACACTCCACCCCCTAGCAGACCTTACACTCCACCCCCTAGCAGACCTTACACACCACCCCCTAGCAGACCTTACACTCCACCCCCTAGCAGACCTTACACTCCACCCCCAGCAGACCTTACACTCCACCCCCAGCAGACCTTACACTCCACCCCCTAGCAGACCTTACACTCCACCCCTAGCAGACCTTACACTCCATCCCCTAGCAGACCTTACACTCCACCCCCTAGCAGACCTTACACTCCACCCCCAGCAGACCTTACACACCACCCCCTAGCAGACCTTACACTCCACCCCCAGCAGACCGTACACACCACCCCCAGCAGACCTTACACTCCACCCCAGCAGACCGTACACACCACCCCCTAGCAGACCGTACACACCACCCCCTAGCAGACCTTACACTCCACCCCCAGCAGACCGTACACACCACCCCCTAGCAGACCTTACACTCCACCCCCTAGCAGACCTTACACACCACCCCCTAGCAGACCGTACACACCACCCCCTAGCAGACCTTACACTCCACCCCTAGCAGACCTTACACTCCACCCCCAGCAGACCGTACACACCACCCCCTAGCAGACCGTAACACCACCCCCTAGCAGACCTTACACTCCACCCCCAGCAGACCGTACACACCACCCCCTAGCAGACCGTACACACCACCCCCTAACAGACCTTACACTCCACCCACAGCAGACCGTACACACCACCCCCTAGCAGACCTTACACTCCACCCCCAGTAGACCTTACACTCTACCCCCTAGCATACCTTACACTCCACCCCCAGCAGACCGTACACACCACCCCCTAGCAGACCTTACACTCCACCCCCAGCAGACCGTACACACCACCCCCTAGCATACCTTACACTCCACCCCCAGCAGACCGTACACACCACCCCCTAGCAGACCTTACACTCCACCCCCAGCAGACCGTACACACCACCCCCTAGCATACCTTACACTCCACCCCCAGCAGACCGTACACACCACCCCCTAGCAGACCTTACACTCCACCCCCAGCAGACCGTACACACCACCCCCTAGCAGACCTTACACTCCACCCCCAGCAGACCGTACACACCACCCCCTAGCATACCTTACACTCCACCCCCAGCAGACCTTACACTCCACCCCCAGCAGACCGTACACACCACCCCCTAGCATACCTTACACTCTACCCCCTAGCAGACCTTACACTCCACCCCCTAGCAGACCTTACACTCCACCCCTAGCAGACCTTACACTCCACCCCCAGCAGACCTTACACTCCACCCCTAGCAGACCTTACACTCCACCCCCAGCAGACCGTACACACCACCCCCTAGCATACCTTACACTCCACCCCAGTAGACCTTACACACCACCCCCTAGCATACTTTACACTCCACCCCCTAATTGACCTTACACTCCACCCCCAGCAGACCGTACACACCACCCCCTAGCATACCTTACACTCCACCCCAGCAGACCGTACACACCACCCCCTAGCATACCTTACACTCCACCCCCTAGCTGACCTTACACTCCACCCCTAGCAGACCTTACACTCCACCCCCAGCAGACCGTACACACCACCCCCTAGCAGACCTTACACTCCACCCCCTAGCAGACCTTACACTCCACCCCCTAGCTGACCTTACATTCCACCCCAGCAGACCTTACACTCTACCCCCAGCAGACCGTACACACCACCCCCTAGCAGACCTTACATGCCACCCTCTAGCAGACCTTACACTCCACCCCCTAGCTGACCTTACATTCCACCCCAGCAGACCTTACACTCTACCCCCTAGCTGACCATACACTCCACCCCCTAGCAGACCCTACACTCTACCCCCTAGCTGACCTTACATTCCACCCCAGCAGACCTTACACTCTACCCCCTAGCAGACCCTACACTCCACCCCCTAGCTGACCTTACATTCCACCCCAGCAGACCTTACACTCTACCCCCTAGCAGACTTGTTTGTTCCATCACTAATTCGACTTCATTCCATCACTAATTTGGTATGACAAGCATTCTGCCCCATACATTTCTGAGTAACACCCTTATCTCGATTCATGGAAGGTGGTGTTACTGGTGTCTTGTCTCTAGAGCACCTGGCTCAGGAGCACCTGGGAAGAAAGTTGGAAGTATGTCTTTCGGATGAGACACTAAAAGCCGCAGAGAAAACATATAACCTGTTGTGCATTTACTTCATTTATCCCATTAAAAATTATCCGATTACCATAGTGAAATAAAACCTTTGCTACTATTACTACTGTTGATAAAATGTGAATACGTTTTTCAGGTGCACTAAAAAGCACTTTGAGGAAGCCGTTGGGTGAGAGAACAACGGAGCCACCCCCCTTGATGGGCACGACCAAGTTTGCAGTGACAGAGACTGTCCCCCCGACAGGTATGTATGAGAAATACAGAAAAACAGCAATGTCATAAGGACAGCCAACGTTAATCCACTCTTCCTTTGTAATTGTATATGTTTGTAATGCATTAACATCTTATCAACCTCATTTCTGATTGTTTGTAATATGTCAGTGTTTAACTCAGGTCTTGTCCAGTTTGTTTACTTTATTTGTGTTTTAAAGGCTGCACAATAACATTCTTTTTTGTGTGATGTTGCTCGTTGATTCAGAGAAAGGTGTCGTGGACATGACTAGGGTGAAATGAGTGTAATAACTAGATGCTTAAATTTGTCTCATGATTATTTTTTCTGTCTATATTGAAGCCTGAACTGTCTGCTTTCAGTGTTAAGGTCCATGTCATGTGAGGGCCTCAGATGTCGATGGCAGGACGGTTTCAGCTAACAGGTGTCTGCTTTCATTGTCAAGGTCCATGTCATGTGAGGGCCTCAGATGTCGATGGCAGGACAGTTTCAGTTAACAGGTGTCTGCTTTCATTGTCAAGGTCCATGTCATGTGAGGGCCTCATATGTAGATGGCAGGACAGTTTCAGCTAACAGGTGTCTGCTTTCAGTATCAAGGTCCATGTCATGTGAGGGCCTCAGATGTCGATGGCAGGACGGTTTCAGCTAACAGGTGTCTGCTTTCAGTATCAAGGTCCATGTCATGTGAGGGCCTCAGATGTCGATGGCAGGACGGTTTCAGCTAACAGGTGTCTGCTTTCATTGTCAAGGTCCATGTCATGTGAGGGCCTCAGATGTCGATGGCAGGACAGTTTCAGCTAACAGGTGTCTGCTTTCAGTGTCAAGGTCCATGTCATGTGAGGGCCTCAGATGTCGATGGCAGGACAGTTTCAGCGTGCTGGCAGTAGACATTGCCAGTTGCGTCAAGGTTCACATAAAGCATCTGACAGAGAGCTTCATGACACGAGAAGAAAACAAACTTCATGAACATGGGGCGATTGACATCATGCCTGTACCTGAAGAGCTGAGAGGGGGGCGTCTCGACTACCCCAGGACCATATCTAAGGTTGGTTTGAAGGGAAGTTGGAACTGACCCCCATTTTCTCAGCTGCCAGTCTCTTTGTGCTCATTTTTCTAGACCATTTGTACATGACTGATTTGTTGGTCGCAGTCCAGTGTTAAGTCTCCCGGAATCTACGCCTGCCACTAATGTTAGTTGCATGTGTAATAAAATATGTAAGCTACTGCCAATTAGTAAGGAATTTTTTTGTAATATAATTCAGGAGTAGAACAGCTTATTTTACTCCTAGACCATCTGAGTAGTAAACATCTTATTTTATCATTACCAGTCCACAGGGATATTTCTGACTGCCAAAATGTTTATATTAACATGTCATTGTACCATTTAATAGTACATGTGCAATGTATTGGGAACTAAAGCTGATCTAGTGTAACTTTTATGCATGGCATGGATGTGAAATACTCAAATACAATTCTCATGTACCCTGAGACCCTCCGATTTATGCACAGTTCTCCGAGACCCCAAGACTTTGTCACCATTATGGTATACTATGTATTCTGTCACCATGCGGTCAGGGTTGGCATGTAATGAAGTAAAATTACTTCGTTACAGTACTTGAGTAGTTATTTCAAGTAACTGGCGTGTAACAAAGTAGAATTTTGACTAAATACTTTTACTTGTAACGAAGTAGTTTTATCTAAAGTAACGCGACTTTTTACTCCGTTACTTTTATTTACTTTGGTTCTTGGTCTCAATTGACGATGCGCGTTCGCTCACGAATATCAGAATTGTGTCAGTGTGTGGGGATTATCAATACATTGTCGAAATTGCAAATTTTAATATTTATAATACGTATTGAAAACTTACTGATTAATAGTTTATATGGTGCAACGGAGACATTTGCATCGTGGTTTGAGATGGCATTCAAGCGTTGTGTGCTCGAAGTAACATTTCATGTCAACAGCCTTGACCTGAACTATGTCAATATTTGGCAGACTTCGTTCATTGACATAGATATAAAACAGTTTTATGTCATCATTGTGGTATATTATGTTATGTGTCACTAATGTGGCATGTTATATGTAACCAGTGTAGTTTATTATGTTTTCTCTCGCCAGTGTGGCATGTCTCTAGTATGTTATGCGTTATTAGTGTTTTTGTGGTCAGTGTGTCACCAATGGTCATCTGTGTCCAGTGCACGCATGAGTTGATGACCGAACTGGACAGTCTGCTCCAACTGGCCACAGTGTTCTCTGGTCAGTCGTCTGACCTGCAGCTTGTGCGGTCGGCCTTCATTGACGGCATCAAGCTGAGCCTCGGCCCTCTAGCCACAGCAATGACCACGGTCAGTTTCTTGTGCACAGCTACAATATTTTAATGAACCGCTATTTTTTACTATAATTTGACTGTTATATGTTTAAGTTGACTGTTATATGTTTAAGTTGACTGTTATCTGTTTAATTTGACTGTTGTATGTTTAATTTTAATATTTCAACTTGAATATCATGTTTACATTCCCTGCTGAGCACAAGGTTGATATTTGTAGATAGATAGTGGTCAAAGTAGTAAAAAAGTTTGGTTAATTAAAACATATTTTGGCAGTCGAAATGTTAGAATAGATATAGTTTATACCATGTAACTTTATGATAAACATTATCACAGTTTGTACCTTTAATATTTACTGATGTTTAAAATACAATCATTTGGAAATTTGCTGTTTCAAAACAGATGTTTTTCATAGTAAAAAAATATTTAAATTATACTTTTGTCAGTCAAACTGTAGTAATTTTTTCAGGATCTTGCATAGCTTTATATTGGATTTGGTTACAGTTTTGTGGCACATAATCACTATAATAACAACTACATTTTCTATGCCGTTGACATGACAATTTAAATTTTGAATGCAGAATATAGCACATGGAAACGGAATAGGTAACCTACGCCCAGTTAAGATTTTGTTGTTTTGTAGGTTAGTTCTCAGGTTAACAGACAGGTGGCATTGAAGACTCTCTACATCCTACTCTCTAATGCGGCTTACATCAGGAATCATCTACTGTATTACGATACTGAACTCTCATCAGGTGACACAGGGTATGTATTACATAACATTATCTAAAGGAGACTTGTCAGGATCTTCGGGTTCTATTACAGAAGGGCGGTTGTCATGTTATACGCTTTCATATTTTACCATAAATATGTTTGTAAGATGTTGGCTAGAGCTTAGATTGAACCTGATATACAGTATACACAATGAGTCTCCGTCTTCCAGACATTTTATAGTTGTGTTTCAATGTAAGGATGTCTTGTATTCGCCACTGATTCTTTCTTTCATATAATTGGCAGGATCCATTTGTCAGGATATTTACACAAATGGTAGTTTAGAGAAGGAGATCACCAGCTTTGTGAGTCCACAACAGGTTTTTTATTGTCTCTTCCGAAAGACGCAGGCAAAGTGGGGTAAACAAAGTTGCCCAAGCTTTGAAATGGCAGAGGTGGTCATGAACCCCGTCCCTTCGACCGAAAGCCCGACTCTCTACCACACGACCTCCACGCCCCACTTTGTTTTGAAGGAAATTATTGCTCTTTTGGAATGGCTCTTGGGTGAATGCAGAGTTTCTGACATGTCCAGTTTATTGGCAGAGTTTCTACATGATGACCCCTTGACCTTGTGTTTCTTGTTGTGCAAAAAAAACAAACGTTTATTGTCCATGTTATTCAGAATTCTGTAGACGTGAATCAAGTCACGTTTTGTCTAACTTTATGCCACACTTGGAAGTTGACACATCCAAGCATTATGTCACTTTTCTTATCCATTTTCCTTATAATGACCAACTTAGGAAGTTATATTATAGAGGGGTGGGTAAAAATCCAGCCATACAGACCCATTGTTTAGTGTAGTGGACTCCATTTAATAGATCACTTCAAGCCAGAGCAATATGATTCTATTCTGAACGACAAAAGAAATGTGAATATTTCAACATAAGATTTTGTCATGACACAGTGAACTTGGGGAACCATTGTCAACGCAGCATCATGCAGCTTTCTCGGTTAAATCTAAAATATAGTGCAGGGTGAACGTGCTATGCACAGTTCAGGGCCTGCCTGTGTATGTGGGATACAGATGTAGGTGTCACAGTGCAAACTTGAGGGTGTGCATTGTTCATTTGATCAAAAGGAATATCATTCCACCCCAACACAAGTGTTACCATTGCTTTATCTTTTTCACAGCAGCCACTGGAATTACAAATAATCAGCTGTGAATAGGATTATTTTGGGCAATAATTGAAAACAAGACCACCATATTCATCACAGTTATCTGATGGATAGGTTCCATTATGCCAATGAAACCACCCAGAACATCATTGGAAACCAGCAAAGGCCTATTAATTGGTAAAACAGCGTGCCGCCGACTGGCCTATGAAAACGTTAGAAGTTGGCCCCAAATTAACCAGGCTGGACTGTGCATAGCACATTGGCCTGTGTGAGATTTTCAACTTAATGTGGACACCACATGTACCTGCCTCATGCTGTGTTGATAAAAGTCCTGCGAGTTTACTGTTTCATGACAAAAACTGATGGTAAAACATTCATGTTTCTTTTGTTTTTCAGTATATTTAACGCCTGATTTACTTAACCGGTGCATTTTAATACAGCAGGAGTAGGGAATAATTCAGTCCCAGCCAATATATTTGATTTTACCCAGCGGCTGATTTGCTATGCTAGCCATGATTCTGTTAAGCGAGTGCCGTGTTTGTTGTTTTGTTTGACAGTGGAGGTAAGAAGTTACTGTGGCCGCTCTACCGCCAGTTCTGTGACTTGGTGGATGACATGTCCCGTCAGTTGATCGAGTACGAGAGTCAACTACTTGCTACAAGTCTACTGCAGGATGCAGAGAGCAATGACTGGCAGAGCACTAATCACTTCTATGAGGTAACCACACAGCACTACTGCACTAGTCACTTCTACGAGGTAACCACACAGCACTAATCACTTCTGTGTGGTAACCACACAGCAGTAATCACTTCTATGAGGTAACCACACAGCACTACTGCACTAGTCACTTCTACGAGGTAACCACACAGCACTAATGACTTCTGTGTGGTAACCACACAGCAGTAGTCACTTCTACGAGGTAACCACACAGCACTACTGCACTAGTCACTGCTATGTGGTAACCACACAGCAGTAGTCACTTCTACGATGCAACCATACAGCACTACTGCACTAGTCACTTCTACGAGGTAACCACACAGCACCAATCACTTCTATGTGGTAACCACACAGCAGTAGTCACTTCTACGAGGTAACCATACAGCACTACTGCACTAGTCACTTCTACGAGGTAACCACACAGCACCAATCACTTCTATGTGGTAACCTCACAGCAGTAGTCACTTCTACGAGGTAACCACACAGCACCAGTCACTTCTTCAAGATAACCATGTGATTTCACCAAAGGAGGCCTAAGCCCTAAGCTGTGGTGGAAAGGACTGCGTATCGCTGAATTATATGCTTCTTTAATCAAACGATATAGTTTGATCACCAAATAAATAAATGGCTCCTAGAGAGTTCGAATGAAATGTCTTTGTTATTTTGTATTTAGTTTGTCATGGAAAAAAGTCTTAACATTTTGAAGAGTTGATCTTAAAAAGGTCTTAAGTTGTGTCAGCCCAAAGCCCTATACACCATGATATTACATCTATGTGAGAATGGACATATTACAGACTGTCTGCATCATAACGTGTTGTATTTAGATGTGGATATATATATATATATATATATATATATACATACACTATGAATGGATGTATTAAATCTCAATTATTAATTACCTCTACGAAATTATTGTGACACAATTTAAATAGTATATAATGTTATCTTCACTAGATATTTGATAACCTTTTGGTATTATTATTTTTTCTCACTGTCATAAAATTATTGATACATAGGAATATGTGCATATGTATATATGTGTATGTGCATATGAACATCTATATATAATATTATACTACCCTATTTGTGCAAGTGGTCACACTATAAACCTTTCGGAGTTTCAAGGAATCACCAAAGTTGTAATTTAATCAAATATGATTTAAATTGCTTTGTTGTTACAACTGAATAAATCTTATTACTATTATCAGTTGGTCCATCTGTCGTGTTACAGGATGAGCGATGTTCCTTCACTGTACAGATGTGGCACGTGCACCTGTGTGGCCTGAGACATGACTTGTGGGGGAGCTGTCCCCCGAAGCTGGCCCAGTCCATCTTTGTGTCCGTCCTCCAGGACTCCCTGCATGTCCTCGCACACAGATACGCCCAGGCTCAACCCTCCTACAAGCGCGCTGCTCAGTTCAAGTCAGTTGGCTCCACTCACCTTTTATCTATGCATTTTCTCTTTAAATCTCATTTATGAGCACTTTTGGCTTGTTGTTAATCCGTGTCGCTTTTACCTCAATGACATGAAAATTGTAGAATTCACTTTAACTATTTTGTAATCATTTTAGGCTCGTTGTCGATATGTCGCTTTTATCTCAATGACATGAAAATTGTAGTATTCGCTTTAACTATTTGTATTCTTTTATGACAAGTAGTATTAATATTTCTATTTATTTATTGTCAGTAATATTTTAATAATTTAGATATCTTTTTTACATCGTAATATCCATCCCAATATATAAAATTCATGTAATAATGTTTTAGTATTTGTAAAGCATCTTTGAATAACAAAAGCGACCAGATTTATGGCTATGCTGTTATTATTTATCAGCAGTGGGTTTCTGAGATCAGTTATGGAAATGCTGGCATTTTTAACACAGGCTTTTAGTTCTCTTTATTAACTTTGTTTTCTGAAACATTTAACCCATCGTGAATCAGGTACCGTGTTGTTCATACTCTTAGCGCATAAATAGTTTACGTAATTTGTACAGTTAATTTAATAACAGAGTGCATACTTTTGTTAAAATCATAGAAAGAATGGACTTTGATCATTAGATTGGGTAACTTGTGAAGTGTGAACATCATAATATGATATTAACTATGTGTAGTCCTGTTCTAGTCCTCTACATACAATAACATATTATGTTATTGTATGTAGAGGACTAGAACAGGACTACACATAGTTAATGTTGTCCTTCAATTTTTCGGTTCAGTCAAACCAAAACTAATTTAATAGTTTGTCCGACGATTTCACTGAAACTAAATAACACATTTGCACAAACGAGCTGTAGTCGATACTAGATAGGGTAATTTTTGTGTGAAATGAGTCTTAAATGAGATTAGTAAAAAAATGGAGAAAAAGTTGAAATGAAAAATGTGTGTTACATATAGGAGCGACATCACCAGTCTCCTCCTGTGTGCCAGTGAACACCTGTTTGCGGCCTGTGATTCGCCAAGGAAGCTGCTCAGTCCGTCTCCGTGTCAGAAGCAGCTCTATGCCGTACACAACTCCTGTCTCAGTCTACTCTCGGCCCTAGCTGTTGTCACGGCCCCTCTTGAGCTGCTCTATAAGTGAGTGTTCAAATTCACACACGTATTCTGTATATTTTGTAAGCTTCTTGTACAATGCGTGCATGCATGCGTGCGTGAAAGATACATTTTATTGTGCATTTTAGATTTCAGATAATCATTTGTTTAACTGTTTATTGTCATTTACAGAGTTTTCAAGAAAGGTTTCCAGCAAAGAAAGAGTCCTGTGGAGGGAGATGTAACAGAGGGTCACATAGGGCAGTGGTTGGCATGGATACGACCTACATTACTGCCATTGCATCAATCTGGGTTAGTTGAATATTGCGGGAAATCACTACGCGTACAATACATCATATGGTGTTTCCTCAAATGTTAGAACAGTATTAGGGCCTGCCTATTATTTAGTTAATGGGAGATTTAATTGAGGAGGGAGCTTTATTTGAGGAGGGAGCTTTATTTGAGGAGGGAGCTTTATTTGAGGAGGGAGCTTTATTTGAGGAGGGAGCTATAATTGAGGAGGGAGCTTTATTTGAGGAGGGAGCTTTATTTGAGGAGGGAGCTTTAATTGAGAAGGGAGCTTTATTTGAGGAGGGAGCTTTAATTGAGGAGGGAGCTTTAATTGATTGAGGAGGGAGCTTTAATTGATTGAGGAGGGAGCGTTAATTGAGGAGGGAGCTTTATTTGAGGAGGGAGCTTTAATTGAGGAGGGAACTTTATTTGAGGAGGGAGCTTTATTTGAGGAGGGAGCTTTATTTGAGGAGGGAACTTTATTTGAGGAGGGAGCTTTATTTGAGGAGGGAGCTTTATTTGAGGAGGGAGCTTTAATTGAGGAGGGAGCTTTATTTGAGGAGGGAGCGTTAATTGAGGAGGGAGCTTTATTTGAGGAGGGAGCTTTAATTGAGGAGGGAACTTTATTTGAGGAGGGAGCTTTATTTGAGGAGGGAGCTTTAATTGAGGAGGGAGCTTTAATTGCCGTGAAACAAACTGAAAACTGTTGGCCAGCTACTTCAAATGTCAACACTGGAATGGCTGCCCATAACACTGCACCACACCTCGTGCAAAGTACACGTTGTTTCTGCAGGTACTGCGGCCTTCAGACCACTAGTGCCCTCTACATTCACCTGAGGCTTATGTTTAGTCAACCAGAATGCAACTACAACATGCTGGTTCAGGTAAACTGCTTACTTGTGTGTGCTGATCTTTGAAAGGCTGAAAGGAAGACATACCTTTGAAGGGTATGTCTTCTTCCTTGTTGCTCCCTTTATGAAGGGATGAGGCTAACCCTCATACTGCTGCACCGCCCCAGCTGTTAACCCTTTCTCCTCCCTGTCGGCAGCCTTCTCCTTCCACTTGTCGGCCTCCTCTACCTTTCTCACATCCCTCTTTATGCAGTCCTCCCGTCTAAGTTGCAGTTTGATCCTTTTCCCACGTCCTCACTGCTTCATCGCCTACTTATATTTCAGTTTATTTTTATAATTATTATTGTAAAAAAATGCATTCACTGTAAACCTTATAAAAATATACATATTATCTTCCTAAGGATTGTGAGTTTTAAACAAAAATAAATTATACACACAGATATTTTGTTTCTCGTGTAATTTCAAATTGTCGTTGTTTCTGCTCCCAGGCTGTCCTAATGAAAGACTACACATTACCCATTATGCTGCTCACCCAGACGGCCAGACAGTGGGTGGTCAGCCAGACAGACACGCAGACATCTGACCAGGGCAGCTTCCTTGACATATTTACATCGTTCCTAGACCTCCTCCTTGCATGCACGGACTTCTCTGATGCCATCGCTAAAGTCCTTGTGCCTGTCATAGAAAGGTAATTCTGGCTGCACGTGGACGTAATATCAATGGATGAAATTCCACAAACAAAATGGCTGCCAACAAATTGGGTATTAAAATTATCGTCTAAACAGATACAGAAATAACTGAAACTAAAACTAAGTGTTGTAAGGAAAAGACTGGCATTTTGGTATACTTTCGTATAGTGGTCTAGTGTCCATGGACCTTTTGCAAGTCTACAGATGTTTTACTTTCGCTCACATTCCAACTGTAGGTGATTTAACAAGGTTTACCAAGATTCACTCTCAGGGCAACAAGCTCTGGGTGGCAAGTGCACAAGGAAGCCATTGGAAGGAGGGTGCAGCAGTGAACAAGGAAGCCATTGGAAGGAAGGTGCAGCAGTGCACAAGGAAGCCATTGGAAGGAGGGTGCAGCAGTGCACAAGGAAGCCATTGGAAGGAGGGTGCAGCAGTGCACAAGGAAGCCATTGGAAGGAGGGTGCAGCAGTGCACAAGGAAGCCATTGGAAGGAGGGTGCAGCAGTGCACAAGGAAGCCATTGGAAGGAGGGTGCAGCAGTGCACAAGGAAGCCATTGGAAGGAGGGTGCAGCAGTGGGAGTCTGTGGCTAACTTCTTTCCATAGCCAGTTTGAACAATGTGCTCAGTTTTATGAAAGAAATAGTACTTGGCAGTGGTTGAAATATTTCAGTTTCAGTGTTGTATTCAACTTAACCACCTGACCAACTGCCAACTGACCAGTCACCTGTGAAGATTGTGTTTTGTCTTTAAATGGAATGTACGGCAATTTTCGTTGGTTAACCAAATGACTGAATTTATTAGTACGTATAACATCTTCATTGGTTAAATGTGTTACTGTCTTGTTTTTTCACCACTTAAAATATGCTAATTTGATGGCATGTATAGATACGTTTTTCCTGCATATAAAGGCTACCCAATAAATCTTTAGTTTTTAAGGTAAAACATAACAGATACTTTGTTAGTCCCATTTTATTCAATTTCTTATGGTGAACATACTACAGTGTACAGCAATAAAAATTAACACATGAAGTGTAACATTGTTATTTGAGATGTTCTTTGAAAAAACAAAATCTGGAGAGTTGGGTAATTTTAATAATTTGAAATCCCCAACTGGCTCCGTGTCATTGTATATTCACTTTAAGTTTGTGACACACAGACGTTGTTGTCTTTTAGGACAGACACCTGGCAGCTGTTTGACACCAGTAAAGTCCTTGGCAAGACTGACCCGGTGAGTGACCATCAGTTGAAGCAGTGGCCATTACGGGCGAGTCTGAGGCCTAATGTTACAGTGGACACTTTCTATCAGAACTCTTAATGTAAGCAACAACTTTGAAGTCCTCACTCTGCCCTGCACTGTTGTATGATAAACAGTTCCCATATGAAAGGAACAATGGATAATAGAAACAAATTTGAAATCCCCACTCTACCCTGCATTATTTTTATAAACAATTTCCATATGAAAGAACAATGGATAATAGAACCAACTTTGAAGTCCCCGCTCTGCCCTGCACTGATTTATGTTAACCAGTCTCCATATGAAAGGAACTGGATAATAGAAACAACTTTGAAATCCCCACTCTGCCCTGCACTGTTTTATGATAAACAGTCTACATAATAATGATAAGATGAAGGATAATAAGAACTTCCACTTATATGGAACATTTATGAAGCAATTTATTGTTGCCCTTTTTTAAAAGGAACATCCTTCACAAATCTCATTAAAGTTATGTTTCCGCAATGTGCTTAGCAGATGTGCCAATTCAACCTTCAAAGGCTAACAGCCTAACATGTTGAATATTATGAATCCTCACACCGCCTGGTTGGCGTGGGGGGGTTGATTAATAGTCAACATGGGCTGTTTGTATAGTAGCTGTTTTCTTGTAGGTTCCACCCTGGCTGCTAGCTGTCTGCAATAGTCTCTCAGTTATCACCAACAGGTACAGTGACATGAGTTGTCAGTAGGTGTGTCACTAAGACACAATCTTCATTGGTGTCAGAAAGTATGTCACTACAATGACATCAGATATCAGTAGGTGTGCCACTAAGATGCCACCTTGGTGGGTGTCAGAAGGTATGTCACTACAATGACATCAGATATCAGTAGGTGTGCCACTAAGATGCCATCTTGGTTGGTGTCGGAAGGTATGTCACTACCATCTTAGTTGGTGTCAGAAGGTATGTCACAAAGATTGTAGCTTAACTGTATAGTTATGTAACTGTATACATACATACATACCACAACAATTTCATAGCATCAGCGATTTAACAAGATTTAACAAGATTGCCATCCCAAACAACAAGTTCCAGATGGCAAGTGGACAAGGAAGCCATTGGCTTATTGAGAGTCCAACAATTTTCTCATCTATGTGTAGCCTGCCCTTATCAAATATCTGTCAATTCTATTTTTTTAAATATATTCACACTGCTAGCATTAACACAATCATTTGGCAGTTGGTTCCATTCATTTATCACCCTCTGTGAGAAAGAGTACTTTCTCATATCCAACCTACACTGCTCCTTAACTAATGCTGCTTTGTGTCCTCTGGTTCTACTGCCTTCTTTAAGTTTGAAGAACATATTCCTATCAACATCATCACAAATCATTCTCGTATAAACTTTTATATTCATATGTAACATATAGATTTAGTATTTCAAAGAAGACAAGCATTCATTATGGCTCAGGACGACTCCTACTAAGGCAAGGCTTGGTCACTATCATAGGAGCTACACTGTTTACAGTATCTCGTTGTTTAATTAATTGTTTACAGTATCTCGTTGTTTAATTAATTGTTCATTACAGCACATTACAGCACATTCTCTAAAACTTTGCAGTATATGTTAGTTGATATTAAAGAGTATTTATTAAATAAGTGGGCTAGAAGTTTATTCGTCCTATAGGGTCACTTCTCTTTCCAGGGCGGTCAAGTGTGTGGTCAGCTGTCTGCTTGAGCCGGTCAAAGCAGTCAATGACAACCACCTGCTTAGTGGCATTCTCACAGAACTGCCCTGCGGCTGTGAACTGACCACAGAGACTGACCCACCAATGGTCAGTGATAAAGGTGTGTGAACAAAGACATGGAAACTAACAGAGCGTGACAGTTGTAGTTACAAAGTCTGATTTTTTTTATCGTAAAATCATATCATCAACTTGCATAGTGTGAATATCCTTGTTATGGGATGTAAAGGTTGACAGAGGAGGAGGCCCTGGTCAGTAAGGCCATGTCCACTGTGGTCAGTCAACAGGTGAATGTCTCATTGTGTGACAGGAGGAGAATGCTCATTTTAGTAAGGCCATGTACACTGTGGTCTGTTAAATGGTGAATGTCTCATTGTGTGACAGATGATGAGAAGGCTCTCTGAAAGAGGTTATAGATGCGTATGTTTAAATGCAAGGAGCATAGTAAATAAGAAAAACGAATTAAACATTATGGTAGAGGATATTGACCCTCACATAATTGGTATAACTGAATCATGGGCCAACACAGACATAACAGATGCTGAATTAGGACTGACAGGATACGTAATGTTTAGGAAAGATCGAATAGGAAGAAGGGGAGGGGGAGTTATTTTATATGTTAAAGAATCTATTCAGGATTATGAAATAAAACTAGAAAGGGAAGCAGATTACGATGAAGTTGTTTGGTGCAAAATTGTTTCAGGAAATTCAAAATTAACTATTGGATTAGTTTACCAAAGTTCAAACATAAACGAGGAGGACAACACAAAAATAAAAAACGCTATAAAGGAAGTTAGTAAAGGGGAATGTATTATAATGGGAGATTTTAACCATGGACACATACAATGGAATTCTCTAGAGAGCACAGGGAGTGAGGACCAACAATTTCTATTTTTAATCCAGGATAGCTTTCTTACTCAGCACGTGCTAGAACCAACCAGGGGAGAAAATGTATTAGATATAGTTTTGTCATCACAAAAAGAATTAGTGGACAATGTAAAAATACTTGAACCATTGGGTAATAGTGACCACAATCAAATACATTTTGACATCAATGTAAAATCAGAAAGCAAAAATAAGAAAACGTACAAGAGAAACTTCCACAAAGGTAACTACAAAGATATGAGAAAATACTTAGCAAAACTAGATTGGAATAACATGCTGATGAATAAGACCGCAATTGAATGTTGGAATATTCTAAAATATGAAATTGAGAGTATCATCGATAAATTTGTTCCCTTCCAAAAACAAGGAAAATGGTGTAGAAAGAAACACTTGTCAAAAGAGGCTATTAGAAAAATAGCGTTAAAACAAACTATGTGGAGGGTTTATAGGCGTACCAGAAAGGAAGAAGGCTATGCAAATTACAAAGAGGCACTTAATGCAGCTACAACTGAAATCAGATAATCTAAAAGAAGCTATGAGCAAAAACTAGCATGTAACATAAAAAAGGACAGCAAGAGTTTTTATGCATATGTCAGGAGTAAACAAAACGTACAAGACAAGGTTGGACCTCTAGAAGACAGTGCTGGAAATATAATATCACAGGGGTTTTTAATGGCGGAAGACCTAAATGGTTACTTCAGTTCAGTGTTTACCAAAGAAGATATTAGTTCATTATCAGTTGCTGATACTAAATTTCAGGAGGCTAAATCTGACTATTTAGGACCGTTAGTTGTAACTCCAGAAATGGTAGCTAAGAAAATAAAGGCAATGAAGGATAATAAATCACCGGGAGTGGATGGGATTCCTCAAAAATTACTAATGGAAACAGTAGAACAAATCAGTATACCACTTGTAAGAGTATTCAACTTGTCATTAAAAGAGGAAGTTGTTCCGTTTGAATGGAAAGAAGCAAACATCATACCAAAGGGTTTGAGAAATAAGTCAGAGAATTACAGACCAGTGAGTTTAACGTCAGTGATTTGTAAATTATTAGAAAGGTTAATTAAAGACCATATGGTGGACTTCCTCATTAAGCATAAATTATTAATACAAGAATTCCTTAAGTGAGTTCATGCTTAACAAATATGTTATGTTTTTTGGAAGAAATCACGTGGATCGCCAGTAGATATTATTTACTTAGATTTTCAGAAAGCTTTTGACAAAGTGCCACATCAAAGATTACTACTTAAATTAAAAGCCCATGGTATCGGGGATAGCATAACTGACTGGATAGAACAATGGCTGACTGACAGAAGACGAGTTGAAGTAGATGGAGAAGTTTCAAATTGGAAATCAGTTTTGAGTGGGGTACCTCAAGGATCAGTATTAGGACCTATATTATTCTTAATATATATCAATGACTTGGTCGACATTATAACAAGTAACGTACCGAAATTTGCGGATGACACAAAACTGTTTAGAAAGGTTAATACTGATGGTGATAAACAACATTTACAAAACGATCTAGACAGATTAGTGAAATGGTCTGAGAAATGGCAGATGCTGTTCAATTTTGGGAAATGTAAATGCCAACATACAGGACATGGGAACTTGGGTGTAAACTATAAAATGGGAGATACTGTTCTGGGTACTACTGTAAAACAATCGTAAGAAGGATATAGATACGCTTGAACGCATACAAAGGAGAGCAACTAAAATGATTCCAGAACTGAGAGACCTTAGTTATGAAGAATGCCTGAAAGAATGTGGTTTAACAACTCTAGAGACAAGGAGGTTAAGAGGAGATCAGATTGAAGTTTTTAAGATATTGAATGGGTATGAAAATATTGATAGAAATATGTTTTTCTCACTCAAGAAGGATAGCAGAACTAGAGGACATGAGCTAAAATTAGTAAAAGATCAATGGAGATTGGACATCAGGAAGCACTCGTTCTCACAGAGAACAATAAATGAATGGAACAAATTGTCTACAGATTGTGTAACTGCTAGCAGCGTGAATATGTTTAAAAACAAGGTTGACACATATATCAGGAGGGCAGGTTATAAGTAGATGAACATTGTTGTACTCTCGTTAAGCCAATGGCTTCCTTGTCCACTTGCTATCTGGGCCTTTTGCTTGGATGGCAAATCTTGTTAAATCTTGTTGTCAAACCACATTGTAATAAGCGACTTTCGTAACTAAGGTCTCTCAAATCTGGAATCATTTTAGTTGCTCTTCGTTGTATTCTTTCTAGCTTGTCTATGTCCTTTTTATGATATGGCCTCCATGCTTGCATACAATATTCCAAATGTGGTCTAACTATTGCTTTGTACAGGGGTACAATTAGCTGTTTCTCCTTATACATGATAGTTCTCCTAATTAGCCCTAAAATTTTATTTCCTTTCGAAGCAGCAAACCCACATTGCTCTGAAACTTTCATGTCAGCACTAAATGTTACTCCTAAGTCCTTTTCTTGTGTGGTTCTACCTAGTACAGCATCCCCCATTTTATATTCTTCGTCCATGTTTCCATGTCCTATGTGTATACATTTACACTTCCCAAAATTGAATAACAGTTGCCATTTTTCTTACCATTTAACTAATTTATCTAGATCATCCTGTAAACTTTGTTTATCTGTATCATTAGTAACCTTTCTGAATACTTTTGTGTCATCTGCAAATTTGAGTACTTTGCTAGATATGTCATCTTCCAAATCATTATTAAAAACAGTATATGGCCTAATACTGATCCCTGTGGTACCCCACTCAAAACCGATTTCCAGTTCCAGAAATCTCACCATCTACTATTACTCTCTGTCTTCTGTGTGTAAGCCACTTTTCTGTCCGGTTGATTTACATCATTACCTATACCATGGGCTTTTAGTTTAAGTAACAATCTTTGATGTGGCACTTTATCGAAAATCTAAGTAGACAACATCCACTGGTGACCCGTCATCTACCCACTTTGTAATTTGTTCAAAAAACATAAGAGATTGGTTAGACATGACCTTGCTTTTAGGAACCCATGTGGAGATGTATTTATTAATTTATGTTTCACAAGGAATTTCACCATGTGGTCTAATTAATGTTTCGAGTAATTTACATACAGCTGATGTTAAACTCACATGAGGAGAAGGTTCTGTTCATGCCATGTGTGCTGTGGTCTATCAACTGGTGTGACAGAGGAGCAGAAGGCTCGGTTCAGCATGGCCATTTACACTGGTCTATCAACTGGTGAATGTCTCATTGTGTGACAGATGAAGAGAAGGCCCTATTCAGTAAGGTCATGTACACTGTGGTCAGTCAGCTGGTCAGTGATGTCTACACTGTGCCCGCTGCACTGGTCACTTTCTTCAAGACTGCCCAGAGGACTGTGGCTGAGAAAGGCATCCAGTCGCCGCACAACTGTCTTGGACTCAAGGTAAGCTTTATCAACTAGGCGTAGTTCACAACCCCTGTGTAGGCAACTACCGCCTGATGGGACCTGATTAGTCCTCGTGGGACATGACCCCTGACTCTCAGCTGACATACCTGTCGTGTCTCAGTGGTGATGAAGAAATGGAACGTAGCAATTTATATTTTCTGAACGAAATATTAAGAATGTGAAAACAAGGTTGGATACAAATAGGTGAAGCGATCATTCGTAGATTTAACACGTAACGTTGTTGCTTCAGGTCATAGCGACTGGCATCAGGACCCGCATACTCGAGGTGGCTGCTTCGAGAGTCGACCACGCCGACCGACTGGAACAGGTTGCTGAGTGCACATATCATGTCCTCACCTCCACCAACTATGGTGAGTCATAGCCAATGGGGCGGTTTCAAACTGGAAATCAGTTTTGAGTATTAAGACCCCATTTTTTATCCATGTCGGACTCAGACTTGGGGGTCAATTATTTTATACCAATTCCAATTACAACTAAGGCAATTCCAGAACTGAGGAACCTTTATTATTTAACAAGATTTAACAAGATTTGCCATCCAAGCCAAAGGCCCAGATGGCAAGTGGACAAGGAAGCCATTGGCTTATCGAGAGTCCAACAATGTTCACCTACTTATAACCCGCCCTCCTGATATATGTGTCAACCTTGTTTTTAAACATATTCACGCTGCTAGCAGTTACACAATCTGTAGACAGTTTGTTCCATTCATTTACTGTCCTCTGTGAGAACGAGTGCTTCCTGATGTCCAATCTACATTGATCCTTTACTAATTTTACCTCATGTCCTCTAGTTCTGCTATCCTTCTTGAGTGAGAAAAACATATTTCTATCAATATTTTCATACCCATTCAATATCTTAAAAACTTCAATCTGATCTCCTCTTAACCTCCTTGTCTCTAGAGTTGTTAAACCACATTCTTTCAGGCGTTCTTCATAACTAAGGTCTCTAAGTTCTGGAATCATTTTAGTTGCTCTCCTTTGTATGCGTTCAAGCGTATCTATATCCTTCTTACGATATGGTCTCCATGCTTGTATACAGTATTCTAAATGAGGTCTAACTATTGCTTTATAAAGAGGTATAATTAACTTTTTCCCTTGTATGTTATGTTTCTTCTAATCAATCCAAGAATTTGATTACCCTTTGAAGCTGCAATACCACACTGCTCTGAAACTTTCATATCAGCGCTTATTGTAACTCCTAAGTCCTTTTCTTTTACAGTAGTACCAAGAACAGTAGCTCCCATTTTATAGTTTACATTCAAGTTCCCATGTCCTGTATGTAGGCATTTACATTTCCCAAAATTGAACAGCATCTGCCATTTCTCAGACCATTTCACTAATCTGTCTAGATCGCTTTGTAAATGTTGTTTATCACCATCAGTATTAACCTTTCTAAACAGTTTTGTGTCGTCCAGAAATTTCAGTACGTTACTTGTTATACTGTCGTCCAAGTCATTGATATAAATTAAGAATAATATAGGTCCTAATACTGATCCTTGAGGTACCCCACTCAAAACCGATTTCCAATTTGAAACTTCGCCATCTACTACAACTCGTTGTCTTCTGTCAGTCAGCCATTGTTCTATCCAGTCAGTTATGCTATCCCCGATACCATGGGCTTTTAATTTAAGTAGCAATCTTTGATGTGGCACTTTGTCAAAAGCTTTCTGAAAATCTAAGTAGATAATATCTACTGGCGATCCCTCGTCTATCCACTTAGTGATTTCTTCCAAAAAACATAACACATTTGTTAAGCATGACCTCGCTTTATGGAATCCATGTTGAGATGAATTTAATAATTTATGCTTAACGAGGAAGTCCACCATATGGTCTTTAATTAACCTTTCTAATAATTTACAAATCACTGACGTTAAACTCACTGGTCTGTAATTCTCTGACTTATTTCTCGAACCCTTTTTAAATAATGGTATGATGTTTGCTTCTTTCCATTCAAACGGAACAACTCCCTCTTTTAATGACAAGTTGAATACTCTTGCAAGTGGTATACTGATTTGATCTACTGTTTCCATTAGTAATTTTGGAAGAATCCCATCCACTCCCGGTGATTTGTTATCCTTCATTGCCTTTATTTTCCTAGCTACCAATTCTGGAGTTACAACTAACGGTCCTAAATAGTTAGATTTAGTCCCCTGAAATTTAGCATCAGCAACTGGTAATGAACTAATATCTTCTTTTGTAAACACTGAACTGAAGTAACCATTTAGGTCTTCCGCCATTAAAAACCCCTGTGATATTATATTTCCAGCACTGTCTTCTAGAGGTCCAACCTTGTCTTGTACGTTTTGTTTACTCCTGACATATGCATAAAAACTCTTGCTGTCAGTTTTTATGTTACATGCCAGTTTTTGCTCATAGCTTCTTTTAGATTGTCTGATTTCAGTTGTAGCTGCATTAAGTGCCTCTTTGTATTTTGCATAGTCTTCTTCCTTTCTGGTACGCCTATAAACCCTCCACATAGTTTGTTTTAGCATTATTTTTCTAATTGCCTCTTTTGACACGTGTTTCTTTCTACACCGTTTTCCTTGTTTTCGGAAGGGAACAAATTTATCAATGATACTCTCAATTTCATATTTTAGAATATTCCAACATTCAATTGCAGTCTTATTCATCAGCATGTTATTCCAATCTAGCTGTGCTAAGTATTTTCTCATATCTTTGTAGTTACCTTTGTGGAAGTTTCTCTTGTACGTTTTCTTATTTTTACTTTCTGATTTTACATTGATGTCAAAATGTATTTGATTATGGTCACTATTACCCAATGGTTCAAATATTTTTACATTGTCCACTAATTCTTTTTGTGATGACAAAACTATATCTAATACATTTTCTCCCCTGGTTGGTTCTAGTACGTGCTGAGTAAGAAAGCTATCCTGGATTAAACATAGAAATTGTTGATCCTCAATCCCTGTGCTCTCTAGAGAATTCCATTGTATGTGTCCATGGTTAAAATCTCCCATTATGATACATTCCCCTTTACTAACTTCCTTTATAGCGTTTCTTATTTTTGTGTTGTCCTCTTCGTTTATGTTAGGACTTCGGTAAACTAATCCAACAGTTAATTTTGAATTTCCTGAAACAATTTTGCACCAAACAGCTTCATCGCAATCTGCTTCCCTTTCTAGTTTCATTTCATAAGCCTGAATAGATTCTTTAACATATAAAATAACTCCCCCGCCCCTTCTTCCTATTCGATCTTTCCTAAACATTACGTATCCTGTCAGTCCTAATTCAGCATCTGTTATATCTATGTTGGCCCATGATTCAGTTATACCAATTATGTGAGGGTCAATATCTTCTACCATAATGTTTAATTCGTTTTTCTTATTTACTATGCTCCTTGCATTTAAACATACGCATCTATAACCTTTTTCAGAGATGTTTTTCGGATGATTTAATATTGGTTTATCTGTGCTAGTGGCCTCTTGTTCTGCTTGAGACACCTCTAGGTAACCCCCCTGCACTTCTAGTTTAAAGAATGTTTACTTCCAAAAATATTTGTCATTGTACCCAAGTCGCTATCTACTGCTGCTGAAAGTTTGTCCGCGAATACTGCCGCCCCCTTTCCACTTAAATGAAGCCCATCCTTCATGTACATATCACCCCTCCCAACAAAACTTTCCCATAAATCCACAAATCCAACTTCCTCTTCCCTACACAGCCTCTGGACTAACATGTTAATTGCCATCCCCCGACAATTTCGATATTTATGACCCCTCCTGCCCATCACAGGTAAAATACCTGACAGTATTACCTGCTCAACCCGCGTCTGTTTTAGTGTTCTGACCAACTGCCTATATTTCCTAACTATTATTATGAAAACAATTGCATTAAAAATGCATTAAACACATTTGGGGGGTCAAGATGTTACATTTGAGTGGTCAAGATGTTACATTTGAGTGGCTAATATGTTACAATACATGTAGTTTATACTACTTAATATGATCAGACTAAGCAAGTGGACAGCGTGGTGTACTTGTGCGGAAGAGTGTGTGAGGATGGAGGAAGTTGCAGCTTGTGTATAGGGACTGAGAACACTAGCACTGACAGAGAGACAGGAGAAGCCACTGGTAGTAGGAAACAACTGGGTTTGGAAAAAATGAAGGAGAAATGAGAAGGAATTAGCGGAAGTAATCGGGATGAAGAAACACCTGAGGAGGAAGGTAGTGGGGAGGATGAATGTAGTGGGGAGGATGAATGTAGTGTGGAGGATGAAGGTAGTGGGGAGGATGAATGTAGTGGGGAGGATGAATTTAGTGTGGAGGATGAAGGTAGTGGGGAGGATGAAGGTAGTGGGGAGGATGAATGTAGTGTGGAGGATGAAGGTAGTGGGGAGGATGAAGGTAGTGGGGAGGATGAATGTAGTGTGGAGGATGAAGGTAGTGGGGAGGATGAAGGTAGTGGGGAGCAGACTGCGATGGGCAGGACACATACAGAGAATGAGTGAAGAGATATTGACAAAGAGAGCATTGAATTAAAGCAGAAGAGGTGGTGGAAGAGGGTGGTGGAAGAGAGTGGTATAAGAGGGTGGTAGAAGAGGGTGATAGAAGAGGGTGGTAGAAGAGGGTGATTGAAGAGAGTGGTAGAAGAGGATGGTAGAAGAGGGTGATAGAAGAGGGTGGTATAATGTGGTAGAAGAGGGTGGTAGTAGAGGGTGATAGAAGAGGGTGGTAGAAGAGGGTGATTGAAGAGAGTGGTAGAAGAGGATGGTAGAAGAGGGTGATAGAAGAGGGTGGTATAATGTGGTATAAGAGGGTGGTAGAAGAGGGTGATAGAAGAGGGTGGTAGAAGAGGGTGATTGAAGAGGGTGGTAGAAGAGGATGGTAGAAGAGGGTGGTAGAAGAGGGTGGTATAATGTGGTAGAAGAGGGTGGTAGAAGAGGGTGGTAGAAGGTGGTAGAAGAGGGTGGTAGAAGAGGGTGGTAGAAGGTGGTAGAAGAGGGTGGTAGAAGAGGGTGGTAGTAGAGGGTGGTAGAAGGTGGTAGAAGAGGGTGGTAGAAGAGGGTGGTAGAAGGTGGTAGAAGAGGGTGGTAGAAGAGGGTGGTAGAAGGTGGTAGAAGAGGGTGGTAGAAGAGGGTGGTAGTAGAGGGTGGTAGAAGGTGGTAGAAGAGGGTGGTAGTAGAGGGTGGTAGAAGGTGGTAGTAGAGGGTGGTAGAAGAGGGTGGTAGAAGGTGGTAGAAGAGGGTGGTAGAAGAGGGTGGTAGTAGAGGGTGGTAGAAGGTGGTAGAAGAGGGTGGTAGAAGAGGGTGGTAGTAGAGGGTGGTAGAAGAGGGTGGTAGAAGAGGGTGGTATAATGTGGTAGAAGAGGGTGGTAGTAGAGGGTGGTAGAAGGTGGTAGAAGAGGGTGGTAGTAGAGGGTGGTAGAAGAGGGTGGTAGAAGAGGGTGGTAGAAGAGGGTGATTGAAGAGGGTGGTAGAAGAGGATGGTAGAAGAGGGTGGTAGAAGAGGGAGGTATAATGTGGTAGAAGAGGGTGGTAGTAGAGGGTGGTAGAAGGTGGTAGTAGAGGGTGGTAGAAGAGGATTATGGTAGAAAAGGATGGTAGAAGTGAAACTTGGCCGAGCCGAGAGTGGGAGAGAATGGCAGAAGATCACGATGGATGGATACGTCTCTCTTCTAGAGGGCGAAACATCAAATGATGTGGTTCCCCCCGCAAGGGACCATGGGGTAGAAGGAGAATATGACCGGACTTCGTACATTTAAACTGTGTTTGTGATGATGTGTGTCTGTAGGGGCAGTGGCTCAGCGGTAGAACGCTGGACTGTCAATCCTTGGGACCGGGAGTTTGAGTCCTGTTGCTGTTTCTAAACTTGGGCATTTCATGTTGGTGCCTATGCAAGGGGAAGTAAAAGATCTCACAGAGTGGGTAAATAGGTAACCTGTCATGGACTCACTAACTCTAAAGAAGGAAACCTCTAAACCATGCTATAGGAGTTGTGAGAGAAATATAACGGTGAAGCCATTGTGATTCGACGAAACCCACTCAACAAATTTCCATTTGTCTGTGTCTGTAGGTCGTGGCAGTTGCTCGCACCGGGCTGCCAGTCACTTCGTTAAGACCAACAGAAACTGGTTGTTGGAGCAGGTGGAGACCATCTCAGACCACTTCTCTAATCCGTACGTACACGATACTAGGATTTGGTTGTTGACAGGTAGTGTTGAAGCAGGCAGTCGAATACTCACCAATCATCAACTGCTCATTTTGTGTGGTCTGAAACAAAACATGTTTGATACAGCTGTGTATATTGACATAACAGCTATAATAGTCCTGTACTGTGTATATTGACATAACAGCTATAATAGTCCTGAACTGTGTATGTTGACATAACAGCTATAACAGTCCTGTACTGTGTATATTGACATAACAGCTATAACAGTCCTATACTGTGTATATTGACATAACAGCTACAACAGTCCTGTACTGTGTATATCGACATAACAGGGTTGACAGTCCTGTACTGTGTATATTGACATAACAGGGTTGACAGTCCTGTACTGTGTATATCGACATAACAGGGTTGACAGTCCTGTACTGTGTATATTGACATAACAGGGTTGACAGTCCTGTACTGTGTATATCGACATAACAGGGTTGACAGTCCTGTACTGTGTATATTGACATAACAGGGTTGACAGTCCTGTACTGTGTATATTGACATAACAGGGTTGACAGTCCCGTACTGTGTATATCGACATAACAGGGTTGACAGTCCTGTACTGTGTATATTGACATAACAAGGTTGACAGTCCTGTACTGTGTATATTGACATAACAGCTATAACAGTCCTGTACTGTGTATATCGACATAACAGGGTTGACAGTCCCGTACTGTGTATATCGACATAACAGGGTTGACAGTCCCGTACTGTGTATATCGACATAACAGCTATAACAGTCCCTTACTGTGTATATCGACATAACAGGGTTGACAGTCCCATACTGTGTATATCGACATAACAGCTATAACAGTCCCGTACTGTGTATATTGACATAACAAGGTTGACAGTCCCGTACTGTGTATATCGACATAACGGCTATAACAGTCCCTTACTGGGCAAATTGTCGCGGTAGTGTTGTGGTTAGAATTGTTGCGGTAGTGTTGTGGTTAGAATTGTTGCGGTAGGTGTCGGACTCTTGATCAAGAGAACCCAGATTTGAATCCTCTTGTTGCCATTTAAAAATTTTATTCACCCCACGTTGCCACAGTTCCCCCCACGTTGCCACAGTTCCCCCCACGTTGCCACAGTTCACCCCACGTTGCCACAGTTCACCCCACGTTGCCACAGTTCACCCCACGTTGCCACAGTTCACCCCACGTTGCCACAGTTCACCCCACGTTGCCACAGTTCACCCCATGTTGCCACAGTTCACCCCACGTTGCCACAGTTCACTCATCTGTATAAATGAGTACTTGGCTATAGACAGAAGTGGATATGTGAACAAATAGTCTTCATGCAATAATTGCAGCATGGCTGAATGCTTCCCTGGAGAAGTCGAGATGGCTTAGAATGAACAGGTCTGCCAGGGGGTGAAGTCTAAACCAGTTTGAGGAGTCCTAAGGACTGGATACTGCTCTGTAAAAGAACGTACCTTTTAAATTAAAATATCTCAACAGTAGACAGTCAACAGTCTGTCTAAAAGGAGCATGACTCCCATTTCATGTTTAACCTTTCTCTTACCCCAGATACATTCCTGAATATTTCACTGCTGTATGAATAAAACCGGCAACTGCATATGCCCCCTAAGTCAGTTTATTCTGTGTCTCTGTCAGGGTGTTTGAGCTGGTTGATAGTCACCCCTTGGAGGAGGATGTCATAGATTACGCCGAGAACTACCTTTTGTCTCTCACCAGCACCATCCTCCATTCATCCTCAGGTGAGTCAGTGTCATCCTCCATTCATCCTCAGGTGAGTTGGTATCGTCCTCCATTCATCCTCATGTGAGTCAGTGTCATCCTCCATTCATCCTCAGGTGAGTCAGTGTCATCCTCCATTCATCCTCAGGTGAGTTGTATCATCCTCCATTCATCCTCAGGTGAGTGGGTATCATCCTCCATTCATCCTCAGATGAGTAAGTGTCATCTTCCATTCATCCTCAGGTGAGTTTGTATCATCCTCCATTCATCCTCAGGTGAGTCAGTGTCATCCTCCATTCATCCTCAGGTGAGTCAGTGTCATCCTCCATTCATCCTCAGGTGAGTTGGTATCATCCTCCATTCATCCTCAGGTGAGTGGGTATCATCCTCCATTCATCCTCAGATGAGTAAGTGTCATCTTCCATTCATCCTCAGGTGAGTTTGTATCATCCTCCATTCATCCTCAGGTGAGTCAGTGTCATCCTCCATTCATCTTCAGGTGAGTCAGTGTCATCCTCCATTCATCCTCAGGTGAGTTGGTATTATCCTCCATTCATCCTCAGGTGAGTCAGTGTCATCCTCCATTCATCCTCAAGTGAGTCAGTATCATCCTGTATTCATCCTCACATGAGTCAGTATCATCCTGTATTCATGCTTCTGAGTCAGTATCATCCTCCAGTCATCGTTAGGTGAGTCAGTATCATCCTGAGGTGAGTTAGTATCATCTTCCTTTCAACCTCAGGTGAGTCAATATAATACTCTCATCCTCAGGCGAGTTAGTATCATCCTCCACTCATCTTCTGGTGAATCAGTATCATCATCTACTCATCCAGTGCGACTAAGGAATGATTCCATCCCAACCAATATATTTGATTCTTCATAACGGCTGATTATTGGTGTCCAGGCGTGAATCATTGTTACCAGTATTTTATATACTAGCCAACTTAAGTCAATTTCAGTTCACTAATTTAGTGAAGATGGCCCTGTAATGTCAACCAGTACATCTGTCTGCAGGTGAGAGAAACCTGACAAAGGTATACAATTACCTGCACAACAACATAGACTGGGCCATATCACAACTTGATATCACCCCACTGCTGGGAGAGACCTGTTCCACCCCCACCACATCCGTGGTGCTCAACACAAGCCCAGGGACTGAGGAGGCTTCCTTCAACCCCTTGGCGGAGTATCAGAGGATTGGCCACTGCAAGTTTGACCATGTAAGATGTTACTGCCAATTTAGTGTCAACATAAACTTAAAACTGTCTCATTTAGGCCACCACAGATCAACACTGATGTTCAGGTATGTAGGGAGTGAATAGTTTAAGTAATATCAGGTATGCAGGGAGTGAATAGTTTAAGTAATATCAGGTACGCAGGGAGTGAATAGTTTAAGTAATATCAGGTACGCAGGGAGTGAACAGTTTAAGTAATATCAGGTATGTAGGGAGTGAATAGTTTAAGCAATATCAGGTATGTAGGGAGCGAATAGTTTAAGTAATATCAGGTATGTAGTCAGATCAAGTAACTTGTGAAAGTATGAATAGCATGTGAATGATCGTCAGATCAAGTAACGTGTGATTATGGGAATACAGAGACCACTTTTATCCATTTCTGACAAATTTTACAGGATCTGGTCAAAATTAAAACTACGTTAAATGAGTGAACCTTAACTGTAAAACTGACCAGTTCATGATAGGCTTACATTTATTATCACTGGTAGGTTGAATTGATTACATGTTTTAATACGATTTTAATTCTGAATTGGTGGCACCCAGTGTTCAACCATGTATTGAATGTTGATGTTTGCTTTAGGGCGGTTCACACATAGATCAATAATCGTTGGACTCTCAATAAACCAATGGATTCCATGTCCATGTCTTTGCTTTGGAGGGCAATCTTGTTAAATCATGTTTGACGCGTGCTGACAGCATAGCTGTGTCTGACTGCAGAAGGCGATAGAAGACTTCGGCTATGACTGGAATCGTCTGCTGTGCGCTGACCTTGGCCTCACAGAGACGGGATTGCGTAATCTGCTGAGTCATCGTGATGACGTGCAGAACAGTGCCTACCTAAGTGAGACTGAACAGAAACACATCAACACACTCAAGGCCAAATTTCACCTCTGACAACACACTCAAGGCCAAGTTTCACCTCTGACAACACACTCAAGGCCAAGTTTCACCTCTGACAACACACTCAAGGCCAAGTTTCACCTCTGACAACAAACTCAAGGCCAAATTTCACCTCTGACAACACACTCAAGGCCAAGTTTCACCTTTGACAACACACTCAAGGCCAACTTTCACCTCTGACAACACACTCAAGGCCAACTTTCACCTCTGGCAACACACCCAAGGCCAAGTTTTGCCTCAGCTTTTGTTGAATCAAAAGTTTTCTTATTACGATGACTTGCTGTGTTGTGAGTTTTCTGTTTTGTAATGTGATTTTCCTAGTTTGTTTCCAGTATTCAAAACCATTCTATTCACTGACTGGTCTGTACATACCATAATAAATTATTATTAATATGTTGTAGTTACTAGAATCTGATGGTCCTGTGAGGACCTATGATGGTCCTCATTCAACTAGGTCATCTAGTATTGTCAAGACTTTCTACGTTGACGCTGAGGGTCACTGCCAGGGTGGTCACCGCCATGGTGCATGGCATCCTCAATAATTATTTTACGTCCCCAATAATTATTTTACATCCCCAATTAACGAGACAGGACTGACATTAATGTGATCATCTGATGTTGAGAGCCAGGTTTTTACATGCTTCTTCCAGGTCTTGAACCCCAAACTCGTGACATGTAAAGTAGATGTGCTAACCACTACAGTATAGCATCTCTCAAGTATAATGACTTGAGCACAAACGTTGCCATTCCTTTGTGTAATACTTTCACCAGTATAGACTCATTGCGCCGTGCACGAAGCCTAGTTTCACACGTGCACGCATGGAGTACTTGAGTGAAGGAATTAGATTTTTGCAGTGCTGCTGTGGAGACAGTAATTACACATCTAACTTTACCAAGCTGGCTGCTCACAGTTGCCCTTTAAAAAAACCTTCTCTATTTGACAAATTGTTGTTATAAAGTAAAATCTAATGATATGCAGGAGATTAAGTGAGCTTAGAATGTGTAGTTATGTATCCACCTCCCGCCTCATTACTATGACATCTTTGTGTCAGGCCTGGCAAGTACACATTTTTATTTGTTTGTGATGTTGACAGTTACCACATTCGTTCTGCTATTGGTTTTTCTGTCTGCCTGCTTGACGTTAGCTTGTTGTCATAGTGACCAAGACTGTCTGTTAGCTTGTCACAGTGACTCGAAAATTGTCAAATTGACACAATCATTGTGTTGCTGTGATTATTGTTATTTTATTGTTCCAGTCACCATTCTCTTTCGTAGCTGCTGATCACTGCTATATTTATTTCCAGCAGTGACCTGTTTTATTGCTCATTGTTCCTTTGTTAATATTGTATTATATTATGTAATGTGTTGATATTTAAAATGTCTAAGTGTTACACATATCTAAGTCACAATTGTAGTAAATCTAGTATTGTTGAAATGCAATTTTAATTTAATTATTTGTTTAAAATGTTTGCAAGAAAGTGTGATCACAATAGGACATTATAAATGTGAGGATATCGTGTATGTTTATCATGTATATGTATACATATATATATATATATATATATATATATATATATATATATATATATATATATATACATATATACATATATATGTATACATATATATGTATATATATATATATATATATATATATATGCATATATATATTTATTATATATATGTATACATATATATATATATATGTATGTATACATATATATATGTATATATATATATATATATATATATATATATATATATATATATATATATATATATATATATATATATATACGATGAGGAGGAGGAATTGGCGATGTATTAAGTTATTTAATGGTTGTGTGTAAAATTACAAAATAGTTTTCTTGCTATGATCTATATTATAGTTTTATTTGAGCTATTTACATAGTCTACGAGTTGTATATGACACGTTATTGAACATCTGACCTCACCTTTTTTACCAATTTATTAATGTTATTATGTAATAAATGCATGTTACATCAGTTGCATTTGTATGTAGGTATGTATATATGTACGCACGCAAGCCAGTTTCTCTGGAAGTAATTATGCTAGCCAAATAAGGTTTGTTTTGAGTGTTTTATTTGGGTTATTCTTCTCTACCCAGCTAGCAGAACACATTATCAAAAGTTTGAAAGTTAAATATGTATTTGCTGCCAAAAAATAAGTATCTTTTTCGGAAGTTACAAAAAATATGTTTGATGTTTTCTGCCAGCTGTGTAATAGGGTGTATACTGATGGTTTGGCAACTATTACAAATAGTGGCCCATTGAGAATCAGTGCCATTTTTGTTTAACAAAGATGTTAGAATAATTAATATTATGATATCTTCGTTAAATAAAAATGGCATCGATTCTTAATTTGCCAATATTTGTTCAAAATGGCTGCAGTTTTGTTTGCTACAATGGAAACGGAGGTCTAGCAGAAAACTGTTCAATATATATTTTACTCAGTAAGACCAACGCAAATAAATAAATCCTATCGACCTGCCGTGTCTCACCT
Source organism: Lamellibrachia satsuma (assembly GCA_033239005.1). Lineage (NCBI taxonomy): Eukaryota > Metazoa > Annelida > Polychaeta > Sabellida > Siboglinidae > Lamellibrachia > Lamellibrachia satsuma. The sequence continues at coordinate 1,331,149 of BSQZ01000047.1, read as the reverse complement.
TAATTTGTCTAAAAGAGTGCACTTCACCTGAGATACACGTCACAAACGCGTCACTGAAACCCGTAATTTACGTCAGACAAAGTGAGAGTGGCTTCTCGGTGAGTTGTAAAGCGCTGTGAAAATGCACCAATTCTACTTTGACTGGCAGCAGTTGAAACAGTCCTTACGTAACGTGGTTTTGGCGGCGATACCCGTCGTGTTCGTCGAGGAAGTGGCCTCGGCACTGTTCCCATGGACATTTTCCGGCAACAAAGATGTCGAGTTCATTGCTTGGCTGTTGCTAGCAACCGTCTTCGACGCCCGGTTCATGCCGTTCCGACGGGAGGGCGCCTGCAGGAAGATCTCGCGCCATCGCTGGGATATCTGTCGCTGTGTGTTTCTTTGGCTGTTGTTCCTGGTCTGCACGCCCGTCAGTGACCTGGTAGCGAGCATGGTGTCGGACTCCTTCCAACTGTCCAGTGACGGTATCTACCAGTGTTTCTTTCTGACGGTAGCAGTCGCCTTCTTCTGTGGCTCCGTCGTTTGGTCGCGTCGACTGGCGACATGGGAAACACCTGACCAGCACACATCGTACCCCGTGTCGTTAAACCCCGGCACACAGAGATGCGTCGATGGGGCCGGGGAGAACGCCACACCATATTCTGTCTCTCGCCACAGCAGGTCTGTTGAACTTAATACCCGTGGTATATCAAGGATCTCGCAAAGGGGCGGCCAAGGCAATGGGGGTCAAACTGAATCACCCGTTACTTAAGGGAAACCAACAAATAAGCCCAGTGTTTGATTTAGACAAGCATTGTCCCAGTGTTCACGGAAACAGATACACGAGGAACACGATTATTGAAATATTGTAACGACACCGGAGCAGTAGACATAATATCACCATAGAAGCCGATGGGGTCGCGTCTGGCAATTGATATGTATTTAACAAGATATAACAAGATTTGCCATCTAAGCCAAAGGCCCAGATGGCAAGTGGACAAGGAAGCCATTGGCTTATCGAGAGTCCAACAATGTTCATCTACTTATAACCCGCCCTCCTGAGATATGTGTCAACCTTGTTTTTAAACATAATATTATTCACGCTGCTAGCAGTTACACAATCTGTAGACAATTTGTTCCATTCATTTATTGTCCTCTGTGAGAACGAGTGCTTCCTGATGTCCAATCTCCATTGATCCTTTACTAATTTTACCTCATGTCCTCTAGTTCTGCTATCCTTCTTGAGTGAGAAAAACATATTTCTATCAATATTTTCATACCCATTCAATATCTTAAAAACTTCAATCTGATCTCCTCTTAACCTCCTTGTCTCTAGAGTTGTTAAACCACATTCTTTCAGGCGTTCTTCATAACTAAGGTCTCTCAGTTCTGGAATCATTTTAGTTGCTCTCCTTTGTATGCGTTCAAGCGTATCTATATCCTTCTTACAATATGGTCTCCATGCTTGTATACAGTATTCTAAATAAGGTCTAACTATTGCTTTATAAAGAGGTATAATTAACTTTTTTCCCTTGTATGTTATGTTTCTTCTAATCAATCCAAGAATTTGATTACCCTTTGAAGCTGCAATACCACACTGCTCTGAAACTTTCATATCAGCGCTTATTGTAACTCCTAAGTCCTTTTCTTTTACAGTAGTACCCAGAACATTTTATAGTTTACATTCAAGTTCCCATGTCCTGTATATAGGCATTTACATTTCCCAAAATTGAACAACATCTGCCATTTCTCAGACCATTTCACTAATCTGTCTAGATCGTTTTGTAAATGTTGTTTATCATCATCAGTATTAACCTTTCTAAACAGTTTTGTGTCATCCGCAAATTTCAGTACGTTACTTGTTATACTGTCGTCCAAGTCATTGATATAAATTAAGAATAATATAGGTCCTAATACTGACCCTTGAGGTACCCCACTCAAAACCGATTTCCAATTTGAAACTTCTCCATCTACTACAACTCGTTGTCTTCTGTCAGTCAGCCATTGTTCTATCCAGTCAGTTATGCTATCCCCGATACCATGGGCTTTTAATTTAAGTAGCAATCTTTGATGTGGCACTTTGTCAAAAGCTTTCTGAAAATCTAAGTAGATAATATCTACTGGCGATCCCACGTCTATCCACTTAGTAATTTCTTCCAAAAAACATAACATATTTATTAAGCATGACCTCGCTTTAAGGAATCAATGTTGAGATGAATTTAATAATTTATGCTTAACGAGGACATCCACCATATGGTCTTTAATTAACCTTTATAATAATTTACAAATCACTGACGTTAAACTCACTGGTCTGTAATGACTTGTTTCTCGAACCCTTTTTAAATAATAGTATAATGTTTGCTTCTTTCCATTCAAACGGAACAACTCCCTCTTTTAATGACAAGTTGAATACTCTTGCAAGTGGTATACTGATTTGTTCTACTGTTTCTATTAGTAATTTTGGAGGAATCCCATCCACTCCCGGTGATTTGTTATCCTTCATTGCCTTTATTTTCTTAGCTACCAATTCTGGAGTTACAACTAACGGACCTAAATAGTCAGATTTAGCCCCCTGAAATTTAGCATCAGCAACTGGTAATGAACTAATATCTTCTTTGGTAAACACTGAACTGAAGTAACCATTTAGGTCTTCCGTCATTAAAAACCCCTGTGATATTATATTTCCAGCACTGTCTTCTAGAGGTCCAACCTTGTCTTGTACGTTTTGTTTACTCCTGCATAAAACTCTTGCTGTCATTTTTTATGTTACATGCTAGTTTTTGCGCATAGCTTCTTTTAGATTGTCTGATTTCAGTTGTAGCTGCATTAAGTGCCTCTTTGTATTTTGCACAGTCTTCTTCCTTTCTGGTACGCCTATAAACCCTCCACATAGTTTGTTTTAGCATTATTTTTCTAATAGCCTCTTTTGACAAGTGTTTCTTTCTACATCGTTTTCCTTGTTTTTGGAAGGGAACAAATTTATCGATGATACTCTCAGTTTCATATTTTAGAATATTCCAACATTCAATTGCGGTCTTATTCATCAGCATGTTATTCCAATCTAGCTTTGCTAAGTATTTTCTCATATCTTTGTAGTTACCTTTGTGGAAGTTTCTCTTGTACGTTTTCTTATTTTTGCTTTCTGATTTTACATTGATGTCAAAATGTATTTGATTGTGGTCACTATTACCCAATGGTTCAAATATTTTTACATTGTCCACTAATTCTTTTTGTGGTGACAAAACTATATCTAATACATTTTCTCCCCTGGTTGGTTCTAGTACGTGCTGAGTAAGAAAGCTATCCTGGATTAAAAATAGAAATTGTTTGTCCTCAATCCCTGTGCTCTCTAGAGAATTCCATTGTATGTGTCCATGGTTAAAATCTCCCATTATGATACATTCCCCTTTACTAACTTCCTTTATAGCGTTTTTTTATTTTTGTGTTGTCCTCTTCGTTTATGTTTGGACTTCGGTAAACTAATCCAATAGTTAATTTTGAATTAACCGAAAAACAATTTTGCACCAAACAGCTTCATCGCAATATGCTTCCCTTTCTAGTTTTATTTCATAAGCCTGAATAGATTCTTTAACATATAAAATAACTCCCCCGCCCCTTCTTCCTATTCGATCTTTCCTAAACATTACATATCCTGTCAGTCCTAATTCAGCATCTGTTATTGCTATGTTATTGCTATTTTCTTTGTTGTGCATAGTTTAACAATGTGAATTGTCGTCAATTAATGAAACACAATTGAGAATTTGAGCATTTTAATAGTACGAAACCACCCTCATCTTGATGCGCAGCAGTTAACCAATGAAAACCGCCACTTTAATAGATTGTCTGTGTGTGTGACAGCGCTCGCTGGAGCAATGACACACTCGTGTCGTGGTCAAGTCTCGCTGAACCGACGACCTCGGGATCGACACTGAACGGCTCCGTAGCGCTTGGCACCGACAGCCAGGACGGCTGTGGGCGGTTCTCCAGCCGGCCGGACGACTGGACCGTTTCCTCGGACGAAGAACAGCCTACAATTCCACCCGCCCCACCTGTTAACCCCTTCAAGCTGCCCTTTGTGCCCGCCCCATCCCCCGAGCGGCTGTCTGCCATGGTGTTAAGGTCTCGCATCAGGAACGATTCGTCCGACATATAAAATAACCAAAAATAACCATTGAACTGTACATGTTTAGTACTTCTTAACTCACTGGCTCACGGGAGCTCCAACTGTTGTCCGATAGGTGGCGTACTATAAACAAACAGGATTAACTGAAATGAAATATGAATAAACTATGTGCATTATATACATGTGCGTTGTGACACGGGTTGTATTGTATAAGTTGGGTATTGGGCCATAGCCTCTTGGCTTAATGTTTTGATTTTGTAACCTGTTGCTCCACTACATGTAAACACATGGATGACTGTCATCCCTTGCGAGATCCCAGATACGCAACTGAATATAAGGCAAGACATTTAAGCACTGACATGGACATAAATAGGGCTCACCCATTGAAAAGAAAATACCAATATTACGCGACAGACCTAGGAACGGAACGTACAAGAGAAATCTGGAAGTCCATAGCATAGTTGCCGGAGGACAGCCGCAGCAATGTCATTAGTACAGCAGATCATTGCACTATTGAAACTTTTGGTATTGCACTTTTGACAGAAGTACGAAACTGTGCACATACTTAGAAGTCATCAAGATGGACAAATTTAGACCCTGGGCCGTATTTTTTTCTCAATATTTAGGTTTTCCGGGGAAACGATTTCAAATACGGCGAGCACTCGATAAACTTGGCAAGCGACAGAAGCGTGCAGTCACGTGCAAAGCCAAACAGAAACATGTATTCCTGGTAGATGCACAGACAGCTGCTATTCCTGGTAACTCTGACCTATTTGGTCCTTAATTTGTGAATGTCATTCTTGGACGCCGACAGAACACTGGAAAAAGCATAATGAGTGAGCGCCGTGAACACGCCAAGGGCGGCTTGCGTGTGCACGGGCAACAACGTACGACTTGCACAAGGCCGTATGACTAAATGACTAAAGTCGCAGACTCGACACGGACGGACTGTCCTGTAACAACCAGCGCACGCAACAGCACGATCAGCTGTTATACAAGCTTTGAAGGATGACGTGGAACACGAACTTGGCGATCCGCGTGTTACAATGAAAGGCATAAACACGAACATAAATTGTTACGACTAACGTAATTCGACATTGACGTAACAGAGATACAGGGAACGTAAGTCTCGTGACCTAGTTTTAGCTCAGGAGTCCACTGGCGACCTCGGCTGTTTCGATGCCTATGTAAGTAAAGGATAGGATTATATTTTGTTTTTGGGTGTACTCACAGAACTGACACCAAACATACATACATACATATATAAGAATGTTCACGGTAATCGTTTGAGAGTTATTTACAACTAGATACAACATAGCACAATGTATATGGATAATATGCATAGTAAATATGTTTACTCAAGACAGTCGGTTCGAAGACACTAAAGCCGGGCATACGCTTCACGACGCGATACGTCTGCGACAAGTATTGGTGTCTTCGACGCGTCTGCGATGATTTGTCGTGACGTGTATGCACCTCTTGCGACGTTTGTCTTGAGGACAGTCTTGATCGCGTCGTACAATATCAAACATGGTTGACATTAAAGACAAATCGTGGCGTCGTGACGTGTATGCCGGTACGATCCCTGTCGGCGACATATTTTTGCCTTCCGAAATATGTTGAGGCACTTAGCCAATCAGAAGCTTCCTAGAAGTCAAGGGACTGTCCATAATACACGGAGAAAATGGCGCAGGTTGCAAGCACCGCTGGGCATGTCGATCTCGAAGAGAAACTACAATAGTTGTGGCAAGAGAAGCCTTGTTATTAAAGACCCCTTTCTTGTCATGCCTTAGTACCCACTGCTTGGTCCAGCATGAACGACGCACTTCAAAGCGAGAGCTCTCCATCGATGAGCAGACAAACCCACCATTTTCGAATAATTTCACGTGATTCCGCTAGGCAGTGGCGACAGTTCCAGCCGCTACCAACAGGAGTACATGCATCAATCTGTCGCAGTCGCGTGTGCCCCACCCCTCATCGACAATTCGTCGCAAATAAATCATCGGCGACAAACTGTTGCGTCGTGACGTGTATGGCGGGTTTAAAACTTGTCGCAGACGAGTCGCGTCGTGACTTGTATGGCGGGTTTAAAACTTGTCGAAGACGAGTCTCGTCGCATCGTGACGGGCATGCCGGGCTTAACTGAAACTGTTAAACAAGTCGAGATTGAAAGTCACCTTTATTGCAACGTTCATATTTGGCAGTACACAACTAGTTGGTGTATTCTTATAGATGAACATAATAAAATTATATTAAATACAGCACATTGTAAACAACAATCAGCTATTAGTTCTTTTTTTATAAATTAACATTCATCAGCATATCACCGTACCTCAATGATATCTTGCAAAATAGCATGTTTCAACAGAAAACGTAGCAACGCAAGCATTCGATGCTTTTATATTACAGTGACCCCTCGCTATATAGACTCCTCGTATCAGGAGCTGCACCAAAACAACTTTGAAATCACCATTTTGTCCAGTACTGTTATACCTTACATAATATAGTCACCCCACGTCGTAACCATGGATACAACGAACATATATGGAACAATTTGACCAAGGCCCAACACGTTCCATACAGCGAGAGTCCGCCGTATTTTACTTTAAATAATTCTCACTCGCCCTAAAGCATATTTAGTTGTCAGAATTCCGCGACGGCTGTAAAGGCCCCATAAATTATCTGTGCAAGAAAACAGCCCTGCTTTGCAAGCAGCGTCCAATAGTCACTACCTGTGTACCAATGTCGACACGAATGATAGTATGGCGATCTCAATACATCAGATAGCATGAACTGATATACGTTTAGTCACGTCACTTCCCACGGATTGATACGAGACTCCTCACTAGAGGAAGTTGTCCACCAAATCACGGTAGGCCGCAGCATACATCTGACGTGACCAGGAGGTTGTGCCACGAAAAACAATTTCACAAGCGAATAATGCATGCTTACAACACTGCTATTAACATCTGCCGGCGTACGCACATTACTACCAGCATATTCCACGTAAATTGGCAAAAAAATAATAATAAGTAGAAATACTGAAACGGAGAAAGCTGTTTGCACTACTTCACACGCTGGTAATATGACTGCATACCTGGTATAGCATATCAAATATAGTACAATTAAATAAGCCATTCTAGAATAATCGCATCGCTGAAATGGCTTCCCGATATCGTCCGCCTCCGTGAGTCTACAAAACAATGACATGGCACAAACTAGCAGCACATACTGGCAACATGTAGCAAGCATGAAGAAAATAATAAATTTTACACGCGTCTCGTTATTTCGCTAATGACAGTAGCATCATCTAGCGTCAATGCATATTTTGTAGGGTCGCGGTTTGAGAAGGTCCCCGAACACTGGCGACAAGTCTGGTTCATATCCTTCTGGCAGTCGTATCGTGCACTTGTGGAGTATCGTCACAAATAGCATAAGCACTTGCATCCGGCCCAGCACCTCGCCTATACAGCGCCGTCTGCCGGCACTGAACGGCAGGAACCGGTGCGCCATCTGGCGATTAACGACGTAGCCATCGGCGCGCTTCGTGAGGAAGCGATCCGGTCGGAAGTCGTTGACGTGATCCCAGACGCGCGCGTCGTGGGCGACCGACCACAGGTTGATGAGCACGAGCGTGTCGCGTGGCACGTCGTATCCTTCGAGGGTGGCGTCGGCGACGGCGCAGTGCGGCAGCGCGAACGGCACGATGGTGGAGAGCCGCATCACCTCGAATATGGTCGCCTCGGCGCGCGGTATGCGCAGACACTCGGCGTGGGTGGGCGGGCCTTCGCCGCTGACGACAGCGTCGATGTCGCGTTGGATGCGACGCTGCTCCTCCGGGTGCACGGCCATGTAGAGCAGCAGCCAGAGCAGGGTCGTCGACGACGTGTCCGTGCCGGCCGAGATGAACTCGATGGTCGTGCTCAGCAGATGGTCGTCCGTCAGACCGACGAGTCGTTTCTCGTCATCGCTCACCTGGCCCGTCGCCCGCATCAGGATGTCGAGCATGTTGCCAGCCTCGCCGTCTCCTGTCGCCGAGTGCTCGCGTCGCTTGCGGGCGTTCAGCGCGACGAGTCTAGCCATGCGCTCGCTGAACTGGCGACGACGGGAACGGCGCCAGAAGAGACGGATCCACGCCGGCAACAGCTCGACCTGGTTGCCGGCGGCGAACAGCTCCGTCGATGGGTTCGACTCCGCCACGAACTGACGGTAGTCGGCGTCGTCGCGGATGTCGGCGTGTCGGCCGAAGCAGAGCGAATAGAGCACGCCACCGACCGCCAGCGTCACGTCGGAGGCCGGGTCGAGCGGCCGGGCGTCGACCCGTCGCGTCCACAGTTCGACGAGACCAGTCGCCTCACGTCGCACAACCTCCTCGGCGATGTCGTCCGCGAGCAGCGTGCGCAGCCCGCGGGTCGCCAGCTTGCGATGTAGCCGAAACATGGCCGTGTATGGCTGGAACGAGATGCTCTTGCCGTCCGCGTACTGCTGGAACGACGAGAAGTTGGGCCGACTCGCGAAGTCGTCCAGCTGCTTGACGAGCGCCTGCCGTACGCTGCTCCAGCCGTTGACAACGACGGCGGGGCAGGCGCCGAGCTGCAGGCGGAACACATCCCCGTAGACGCTGCTCAACTCCGTCAGACGGACATGCGGCGCATCGCCCAGCTGAAACAGGTTGCCGACGACCGGCCAGCCGCGCGGGCCGGGCGGCAGGTGACGCCGCCGCTTCCCGCCGTTACACAGCCGTGTGGCGCCGACAACGGCGAGCAGGAAGGCGAGGAGACAGAGCAGCGAGCCGTGAGGATCCACGGTCGACAGCAGCCACGCAGCCGCCGTCATTGTCGTCGAACCACCGGGTCGTCGTCCAAGCTATCGCTTCGTCAAACTGATGGCCTGGACGAGTCATCACTGCCGACTGGTGTCACATCTAATAATCAAACCTGCAAAGTCAGCACCTCAATATAGTCAGCATTTCATAAATTGTATTATAGTCATTACAGTAAGCTCTTAAAATTAACAATAGTCTACAACCCTACAAAAAAAAATAATTAACACAAGTCATGACGTCGCACGAACTTCATCCCCAGCAGGCTCCATCGAGTCTAGCGCCACGCAGCGTGCACGAAAACCGCTGCTTGTGCCACGAGGCAGTGTCCAGCAAAATAATTCTCAAAACTATGCCCAAGATTCCACTGCAAACATCTCCACTCTTGATGCAAGTAAACCAGGCCACTGCGCGTGAACGTGACCGCTCGCTCGAACCTGCGAACTGCCAGAACCTGCATTGCGACGATTGGCGTACGCACAATAGCTATTTTTTTCTTAATTAATCGCCGAGACAGTCGAAGCCAATGATTTGGCATTAACGACTCTCAATACGGTCACCGGCGTGTTCTTTATAGATATAATTATTCTAGTGTAGCCTCGCTCGCCCAAACCCGTCGTCTGCGAACGTACCCATTGCCGCTGCAGACCTCAGATATTATATCTTGCGGACCTTCTAGTTATCCTACATATTCCTTCGGCAACGTTCCATTAACTGACTAGTCAGGATATTTGTTGTAGTTCCAAGAATTTGACGGTCTCGTGAGACTTAATTCAACTAGTCAGCTTTTTTCCGAACCAAGCCGACCTTTCCATGTTGGCCTTAAGGGTTGTCACTGCCAAGTTGCCTGCGTGAAGGTTATTCAGTCATTCTCTTATAGACGGCTACCGAAATCCAGATACGACTCATAAAAGGGGTCCCGTAGGCATTTTCTAGTAACGCATGCCAACAAGGTTTAGGATGATTTGGGTGTACGGAATCCCAAAAAGTGATGTTGACAAACTGTGGAAGCGGTCTTTGACTCCCTAAATGGAATCATTATTATACTGCTTTACGGACTGCCCGAGACGCAGCTGCAGTTGTTTATTTTAACTTAATTAATTTATTTATTCAACTTCTTTATTTAATTCATTTATTTGATTTATGTTTATCTGCCTGTTAACCACATTTTTTATTTTTTTATTATTTAGCAATGTTTTGTTAGCGCCTTTGAGCTGGTTTTTAACCCAGACACATGGCGCATTATAAATGTATAACAATTAGAAGGATGTTCGTCTATTCTGTGGGTAAATTGGATGCCGTTTTTATTTATTTAGGGGTGAAGGGCCCCTCCCACAGTTCGACAACATAACTTTTTGGATTCAGCACACACAAATCACCTTAGAAAAGTTTGTCGGCTTCGCTAAAAAATACCTTCAGGGCCATTTTTGGATTTCAGTAGCAGTCTATAAGACATGGTTTGCCAAAATCAAATTCCTGACCCACCTGTACTGACAGGTGACCACGAACACACCAAAGGCAAAGCCCCAGACGTTGTCATCCGCTCACCAGCTGTCTCATAAATTGTTAACTGGTGTCACTGTGACCTGATCAGGGTATCAGCAACAGCACATTGCCAAGGCCCTCCCAGAAGCATATGTGCTAGATAACCTAAGACAACAAGACTGATAAAACTATGGGGGCACTTTACTATCTCACACTGGGTCAGCTGTTCAACTAGTTAATGATGTGAAAGGATGTGCAGGAATCTATGAGAACTGTGCTCAGATGAATAATAAATTTGCATTATTTACTGATCTCTTAGAGGCACTAGTTGTTGTGTAGTTATCTACATAGAGAAAGAAATTCACAAACTGGGATGATGATGGAGCTGCATAGATGCAACTGAATTATTATTATTTATATCAATGCATTAGGAAGTTGCTCTAAAACTGCAGTTTTGTATATTAAACTTATAAATAATCACATATCATATATATTTTATCTTAATGGTAAGTATTGCAACTATAATGTATCTAATGTGCATTTGCTTCTGTAAATGATGTACTCAAGTACATATAAATGTAGACTCCAACCCTGCTATCAGCAAACGAGAACTTTGAACCTTCTGTCTGTTTCTCACACACATTAGATTAGCTGTACATAATCTTGAGAGAAAATATGTCTTATGTTGGACCTTGGTTGTTGTGGAGCCGTCCGCCCGGCTTACTGCTGCTAAATGTTTAGTGATTACTTCATTTTGATATACTTGGCACAACTGTGTAATACCATGGAGTACATGAGTGCTGGTATGTTGAAATAATTCCACATGTAATAACTATTTTTAGTTCATATTCAGTCAGAAGTTGAGTGGATACCTCACAAGAGGGCATCACATTGAAAATTAAACACGGCTTTAAATTAAAGTGAAATCAAGTATTGTTTTGGGCCGATGCACCTACAAGAGTGCCTAAAAACTAACCATTCGCAACTATAATCAAGAATATCAAGCATGTGGTTTACTGAGAATCTGTTCTAAAAGTGCGAAATTCTGGTCTAATGTCATTTTTTGTGAAGGCTGACATATTCATCAGTGTTTGCAATTTTTACCAATCAGTGACGAGCAGCCCCTTAACCCTTAACACGGCTGTGACATAGGCTGTGCATATAGCGTGTATTTTTAATGTAGTTGACATGTGCAGCATTTTTAGTTGCTTTTATATTGGATTTACACACAGCAAAAACTCTTACAATGCTATACTGTGCAGCATCCAGATGTAAACATGATTCAGTGAGGTATAGAATTGTCTGTTTTTATTTCCTCTGGAAAAACAGACAATAGTGAAGCAATGAATTCACAATTGCGAGCGGGCTGGTTTGAAGCCCACGCGACATGCTCGACTTTGTTCGGCCGTTTTGAAGTTGATATATTTTCATCAACTAATGGGTCAAGGTCTTTCAAAACATCAGAAACGGAGAACGTTAAAGCTTGAAGCAGTACCGACAATTTTCCAGCATGTACCTTAGCCGAATGCTTCGACAGAACGCAGACACTCAATCAAGAGAATTGTCAAATCAGAACGTTCATTTTAGACGCAAACAACATGTGCAAACTTACTGGCAAGTATGTTACTAAATTCGTCTACAATCAGGCGTTTCAAGTTGGAGTTGTGGTAAATTTAGCCAGCACTATTGATGTAGGGTTCTGAACAAATATGGCGCTGCCCACGTAGAAATTTTTTTTATATTCTTGATTATAGTTGCAAATGGCTAGTTTTTAAGTACTTTTATAGGTGCAAAGGCCTTTGGGTTCACTTTAAAGGTGCCTCCTCAAGTCAATTTTTTTTGCTTGTCACAGAGGGGTGTGATTTTTGAAGCGCTGTAAATGTTGTCATTGTGTTTGTGATCAAGTGCTGACAGTAATTGACAGTTGTAACTAGGCCTAACCCCAGATGCTGTCTACCAGGATTGCTGGGAGAACTGAAAGTTGCTACTCAATTAAAATTGTCCAGAATCAAACTGATAGAGTATCGAGTACGACACGTTAGCTCGTTTGTACAAATCAGTTGCTTAGTTTTGGTGAAATCATTGATCAAACAAACTAATAAATTCTTGCCTAACACTGTCATAAAGCTATTCACACCTTCACAAGCCACCCGATGTAACAATCAAAGTAAATTTTTTTACGATTTCAGCAAAAGTACACACTGTTTTATTGCGCCAACTGCACGTATTAATTAAAAAACTATCCACACTACAGTTCTGAACATCCCAAAAAAAATTTGCGATGAGCTAAATCAGTTGAGGAGAGTAACGATTAGACGTTTTATGATCCAGTTTTGCAGTCTGAGAGCATAAGAGAAACACAAAACATATCGTGAGTGGGGCAATCACAGGATCTTGTGCGGAGGGGGAGCATTTTAGGCTTAGCCTAGCCCTAGGGTAGGCAGATCAAACTCCACTAGTGGCACTGCAGTGGATGGCCCTTTTTGTTAACAGGAAGTTGTGCACAGCCATCTTCCCACGGTAACTTCAGATGCTTGTAGTTTTTCATTCATAAATTCTATGTAAATGAGCCCTGATGATCAGATGGTCCCAACATCAGTCAGCGGAGTTATGCTTGCTGGAACTAAAGTAGGTAAATCCAAGACGGTGGGCAACCGGGTTCACAGATGGATTTTGTTGATTCTTACAGAGATTACGGCCAGGCACGGCAGGTAAATGACTTCTTGGGTAACGATAATTTTTAACTTCCAAATATAAAATAAAGATGTCTATTAAGTGTGGTGTCTGATATAGTCGATGCTGGAGCTAAAGGGGAAGTTAAGGCACCTGAACCTGAGAACACTGCCATGCCCATACTATCATTGGCTACCTTTTCAAGTGCTATCACTAATGAAACTTTTTTCTTCAAATAATGTAATAATCAATTAATTGGTATAACTAATGTTGAAGATCTTCTGATCAAAACATGTAGCATAAATGTGGTAAAGTGACAAGCAGCTGTTAATAAACTAAACATGTGATTTCTTGAATTTAGGAAGTTAACTTTTAACGGATACAATAGGTTTCAACCAATTTTAGTTTAACTTTAGTAGCCATTTTTATTTATTGTTTCTTTCAGTCTTTCAAGTCTTCAGTTGCTATTGATGGAGAAGATCCATATTTCATTGGGAATTGTTTTAATAGCCTAGGACTAAGCAAAGAAAACTTTCAAGAAAGTTGCTGGACTTCAGCCAAATGACCTGAAAATGCCCAACAAGTTCAATCAATATCAATAAGTCAATCTTTTACCTCAGACAAAAGAGTATATGCATATACATTATGTCCATATACTATTTCAAATAGTAACAAGACAATAAAAAAGTACATAAAAATGTACCATTACTAATATTCATTAATAAAATGTGTTTTTGCAAAACATATATTGTATTGGCTTTGTAATGAATTCAATTCACAGAAGTGTAACTCATGATTTTTCATAAATCGATCTCACTGTCCAACTCCAAGAATCAAAATCGGATGAAATTTTACAAACTAGGAAAGCTCAAAAACACCCTTGTGAATTCGCATGCCGGAAAAATATTTTGTACACAGACTAACTAAGACATCTAGAAGAAATCACGAATCATATGGATGGAATCATATATAGCTTTGTCTGCTAAACTTACATCAGAAACACACCTATGTCATCTAATCGATGTATCTCACATTAATTTTGGTTCAATTTTAATAAAAAACAGACGACCATGAAAAGGAACTTACCGTTGACCCAACATGCTGCTGTAAGTCGCGGAAAGGAACAGAAACAGCCGATAATACAGGATGTAAAACAAAAGGAGACCCTGTGTTCACAAGCCGTTTAGTGGATTTTGTTGAAGTGCCTACTTTCAGAGAGTCAATTATCACAACTTTTTTTTAATGATGAAGACAAAAGCGATAAAAATGTCTAAAAGTTGAATATCTCTGGATTGGAATAGTAAAAATTTTTTTAAGTATTTTATTTGTTATGATATGCTCTATCTAAATTTCTATGGTTGAAAGACAAACTTAATTTTTTTCTTGATCTGCCCACCTAGCCCTAGCTTAGGCCAGGGCTAGGCATACCCCTAGGGCCTAGCTAGCCTTGCTCTGTATCAGTGACACAGTGTATGCAGTTCGTGAATGCATATCATACGAGGGGCAGTATCATAAACCTCTTGAGAAATCCGCGATCAGAACTTCTGTCTGTTTTATCAACAAGTCTTTGTGACTGTACAAATACAGCGTCGGCAGTGCCATTGACACAACTCACAAATCACTGACAGTGACTGAACGAGACTGAGAAACTGACTTAAGTTAGCTGCGGGAAAATCAACCGTTGTTAACTTACAAATAAGTACTTATTAAATTATACTGTTAATACGCCATGATAATCAAAAATGTGACGTCTACCCACACGAAAGCTGATATATTTGTGTAAATATCATGCTAAAGCCGACCAGTAATGATTGCGACAACGCCGACGCCGATTTTGCCGGTAAATGCAATGTCATCCGAAGGTCAGGGACGTTTATTAGCTGCGCCGGCTTTCAAAACGAAGACTTACAATCGCTGGAAACATACCCCACGGTCGGTGTCTGCAATGTCCAGGTAGCATCAGCAATCCTTCGTTTTGTCCGAATTTATTCTAACCAAATGACCAATTGAACCTTTCGAAATGCCACGCATATTTTGTCATCGAGTCTGCACAGACAACGGTCCGTTCTGTGTTTACGCTGCGCCGCTCACATGCACGAAAAGGAGTTCACGAACCGGCCGCCCACCAATCACACGCTAATCGCGTGCATGGCGTTAACTAGCGTCAGGGCCGAGTTCGGCCGTTCGACCAATACGATCAGCGGTTGCAACAGTCACGACCACCGCCAGCCGAACGCTGTCCAACCTGACCCAATTTACTGGAAAAGCGGCTTGGATAGGTTTTGTGACCGCAGAGGCGCTTCTGGTAAAAATGTGTACTTCTGTCTGTACGAAACACCGACAGGTGGCAACACTTATTGCTTCGTTGTCACCTACCGGGTTGTTTTTCGTCTAATGTGTTTTTTTCTAATTACGATTCTGGTGAAGTTAAATTATGCTGCAGCCAACGCACTTCTGAGCTGAACTGAAATTTTATTAGACCAATAATTACAAGTACATATTATAATTTAGTATATACAATAGGTCAGGAGATTCCCGTTAAGGCATTTAAATGCCGCTACCACGAGACCCACCTTGAATAATAATTGTAGTATAATAATAGTAATAATACATTTACAGAGTAATTTAGCTAATAATACATGAACATGCCATAGGCATAGTAAAGATTACAATCAAAAGTTCATATAGCAGCTGCATGACATATACATGTGAACATATACACATATAAGCAACAACAACAACAAAACTAAATGCATCAATAGACATATGATAAATTTATTTTAAAGACGACATTTAATCTGTCAAAATATAATTAGGTAGTAACTACAAACTACAAGGCGACGTATACATAGGGGTTTAAGTTAATTATCTTCCACACATATAACAGTTAATAATAGTACTAGCATTTTGATACCTTTCAATAATGTATCTTTTAATATAGGTGGACAATCCATGGATACTGTGGGTGAATATTTTATTAATAAAATGATATCGGGAGAATTATCTTTGCTATGCTGAACCTGATGTTTCTTTTTGCGAATTCGTGATTGACTCTAGGGATAAATACATTTGTGCATGCCCTAGTGGCATGTTGATGGCGCTGGGTATTGTAGGTTTTGAGTGAAATAATCAGGCAGCTGCTTGTTGACCAATTTGTAAATAAATTTGAGTAGTTTAATTCTATCAAGCTTTAAGAGGTAAAGTTTCTTAAAAATTGGTTCACTATGAGCCAGGTAATTACTAGAAGTTATAATTCTAACTGCTCTTTTCTGTAATTTGATAATTTTATTATTTAGGTTACTCTGAGTGCCCCAGACCAACACTCCATAATTGAGGTGGCATACAATTAGGGAATTATAGATTGTTCTCAGGATGTTGTTTGATAGGATGTGTTTGAGACTATTTAACACTCCTATGGTTTTTTATATTTTAGAAGCCAGTGCATCTATATGACTAGCCCAATTTAGGTGTTAATAGTGATACAGAGAAAATTAAAATTATCTACATATTCAATATTTGATTCAGATGTTCGAAGGAGAGGAAGCTGAACCTTTTTTGTGGCATATGAAATATCATGGCTTTTGTTTTCTTTACATTTAGTGAAAGTTAGTTCATTTTGAGCCAAATACTTATTTTTTCTAATTCGTTGTTTAGTCTTTCATTGTGAATATCATAGTGTTCATTAGAATTTATTGTAGTGAATAATGTGGTGTCATCTGCAAACATTATGAACTGAAATGAATTACTAAAGTGAATGATATCATTCATATATATAATGAACAATAAAGGACCCAATATTGAGCCTTGGGGTACACACTTTGTTATATCGGCCTTGAAAGATTTAACATTATTAATCTGAACAAACTGTTTCCTGTCTGATAAGTAGTTTTTGCCAAATTTTAGTGCCGAATTTGTAAACCCATAAAACTGTAATTTAGATAAAAGAATATTATGGTCAAGGGTGTCAAATGCTTTTGACAAATCAAGGCATACATTTATTGGAGTGATACATTGATCAAGTTCCTGAGATATTCTGTCGATGAGTTCAAGTGCAGCTAATTGAGTGGAGTGTTTTTCTCCAAAACCATATTGTCCATTGTAGCATAAATTATGAGATGAAAAGTACTTGTGAATTTGATTGAACATTACTCTTTCAAAGATTTTGGAGATTGCTGGTAATATGAAGATTGGACGATAGTTATCAAGTGTCCTGTCGCCTTTTTTATAAAGTGGTATTACTTTTGCAATTTTTAGGGGGTCAGGAAAAATGCCAGTTGCTAGTGACTGATTAATTATGATGGTGAGAGGTTTGCAAATTTCTTGTTTTATTGCTTTTAATAATTTAGTGGAAATGCCATCATTGCCACAACTAGGTTTATGTTTTAAGCTATCTAATATGTTTATGGTAGTTCCTTCAGAAATCGGTTTGAATGTAAAATTATGTAATATTGGATTTTGTAGGTAATTAATGAAATTTGCATTGTTTGTATTAGTTATTTCAGCTGCTAGATTAGGTCCTACATTTGTAAAGAAACAATTAATTTTTTTAGCAATGACACTGGTATCACTTATCAATTTATTGTCAATCAGAAAGTGATCAGGAAATTCCAATTTCTTTGAAGTCTGATTAATAACTTCTTTGATAGTACACCATGTTTGTTTAATGTCATTCTTACATTTTTCAAAACGATTTTGATACTATGTTTTTTTGGCATTGCGAATTAGTTTTTTCAGAATTCGTTGATAAGTGGCAAAGTTAGTTTTACGATTTATATATTGCTCGGAATCTGTAGGTCTTTGTTTTAATTTCATGTATAATTTGTCTTTGTAAGCAACTGACTGGATTATACCTTTTGTGATCCAGTTGCCTGTCAGAAGCCATGTGATAGCTTACATAGGAAATTGTCTATGAGCATATAGTTTCTGCTTGAGAGCCTGGTGGGTAGTGTACTTTTAGGGAAAAAACCTTGAGCAACAACAGAATCAAAATATTCGCCAAATATTGCATTTTTTTAATTTGCAATAAGTCAATATTGTAGTCACCAGCAATGATGACTTCACTTTTACATTTTTGGAGATGATCAAGTAGAGGAATAAATTCATTAATAAATGTCTGACATGTTTCATTGTTATGCCCGGGTGGTCTATATATATTTCCTAATATAACTTTTTTGTCAAGATGCTTTCCTATAATTTCATTAAATTGTTCTTCCCATACTTGTGAATTCTGATAGATGTTTACTGAATTATAATCATATTTGTTGTATAGGTAAATTGCTAATCCTCCATACACAGAGCATATTTTACCTTGCGAAATTAGAATGTATCCATTAATCATAAAACGTGATGTATCTGAATTATCTGTTAGCCACATTTCTTGTAAGTAAATAGTGCTGAATTCATAACCGTTATTTTTTTAGCTCTTGTAATTTAATGGATGCTTCATTTCACAGCATCCAAATGTAGGGATGTTACTGTCATTATGAGTGATATCCGTGGGTAAAAAAATTTTCTGCACATCAGAACCTTTGCAAGTCATCATGGCATCTCTCCGATCAAATATTTTGGGCAAATTACTCCTAATTTCTACAATTTGAATATGTCACTAGTAAATCCAGCAAAACCCAGTGAAATATAGGAAACCTGTCCACCTTTATTGTTTTTATATGTTGAGATCAACCAAATAAGTTTATTCTAAGAAAACTTATTATGTTACACGATAGTCTTTACAATGTTGCATATTTATTAAACATAATTACCTCTCAAGAAACTTAGTGTTCGTTCTGAATATTTCAACTGTATCTCGCAGTCTTCTTCAGCAGACTGATGTTACGGATGTGTCACATGTGTCATGTGACACAAGCTGGAGTAGGACTGGTGGGAGCTCCTGGCCAACGTTTCGGTTCAGCGTAGGTTTCTCTTTGTGGATGTTAATCGCCTCCTTTATTTTTCTCGTGTGCCAGTTCTCCTCGTGGTATAGAATATTAACGTCCTTCATAGAGCACTGATGGCCTGTGTTCAGTTTGTGTTCACTTATAGCTAATAGGGGTTGGTGACAAGATAGATGTTCTTTGATTCTTGTGCCAAGTGTTCTGGCTGTTTCTCCTATATAGTGTTGGTCACATTCTGGACATTGTATGTCATATACTACCCCACACTTTGCTGCCTTTGCCGTTCTGTCTTTTGGGTATACCAACAGTGACCTCAGTGTGTTGATAGGTTTGTGGTAAACCGGGATGTTATAGGACTTCAAAATCCTTGCTACTTGTTCTGATAGTTTACTAATGTGGGGCAGACCTATGGCATGTTGTCTTCTGCTGGTTTCTGTAGTGGTGTTCTCCTTCCTTCTCATTGGTTGGGTGGTGTTAAACATCCAAGTTTTGTAACCATTTGCTTTCAGCACTTTCTTGATGTGGTCCACCTCTGTGTTCTTGTCCTCCTCTTCTGTTATCAGGTTTTCTGCCCTTTGGAGGAGTGTCCTGACCACTGATCGTTTGTGTTCTAGGTGGTGATTAGAATCCCAGTTCAAATATTGGTCCGTGTGGGTTGCTTTCCGATATATCTTGACCTTGGTTGATCCATCATCATTCAGGCATACACACGTGTCTAGAAAGGCTAACGTATTGTCCTGTTCTGGTTCTACCATGAACTTAATGTTCTCGTCCACTGAATTCAGATGGTGTGTAAAATGTTCTACTTCGCTCTCTTGTAGCACTGTGAATGTGTCATCTACATACCTCAACCAGATGTCTGGAGGATGAGGTGCTTCTCTGATGGTTCTTTCTTCAAAATGTTCCTACTCCAGCTTGTTTCACATGACACTGGTCATGTGACACATCCGTAACTTCAGTCTGCTGAAGAAGACTGCAGTTGAAATATTCAGAATGAACACTAAGTTTCTTGAGAGGTAATTATGCTTATTATTAATAACCAAGAAACCGGATCATCTATCCATTCAAGAATGTTACATATTATTACATTCTGTGAGCTCGGTCAGCTGGTTATACATGTATGTAATATAATAAGTATTTTAAACAATACTTAAAGACCAAATGTATTGCTTGTTGAGCGGCAGTTGAGGGATTTTTAACTGGGCATCGGTCATTCAGTACCACAAAAAATTGCTCGAGCGGTAGGACATTTTGCTTTAAAATTAGTTGGAGCATCGTGCTGAATAGTATCCCTTTTGGGCCAGATATTAATCCTTGTCCACTGCTGTGAATTTCAGTAAATAACACACATATATACTTACGTGTTGCACAGAATGTTTAACAGAACTTGCTAAACATTTGGTTTGCATATATTTCAGTTTGTAGACCGCTGGTCCTAGTGATGCAAGCTAGGACATCAATGGAAATTTGGACAGTTTATTTTACATACACTCGCTAGCTCGGAACATTCGCTTAACTTCCATTATACATAACATTATATTAAAATATATATTGTGTATGTGTATATAGTACAAGGCTTGTTAACAAATGCATGTAAACGCATTTGAATGCAAATGCAAATGTTTCACTTGATTCAAATGCAAATGCAAATGCCATTTTCAAGGGATGCATTCAAATGTAAATGTTTTGGGGTCGCACACAAACGCAAATGTAAATGTCTTGGGGTCGCGCTCAAACACAAATTCAAATGTCTTTGTTACACATTTGCAAATGCATTTGAATTAATTTCAAATGTTTTCGCTTTATATTAACGTTTTGTTTCATTTGGATTTTTAGATGATTTAAATAGGCGGAGGGATGTTTCGCAATTTTTTCGCCACAAGGCTCATGTGCGTAGTAATTTATGCAGAATTTTTTTTAAATTGACGGGCATGGCACGTTCAGGCATTTTAAATGAGTTAGAAGTATGATACTTTGACTAAACTCGATCAGCATGTCAATGAGATGATGGCAACGGCAGGTAAGAAGTTTCAGAATTTATGATGGTTCCGTTTTCTTCTAATCGTGCAAATCGTTAACATGGTCGTCAATGGGAAATGCAAAAAAGACACCATCACTCAAAATTGCTACCCCTTAGGTGAACAACATTGCAAACAATTTTACAAATAAGTTTCTTAGGTAGGCCTATACCACTTTTGTAACATTTCTCTGGAATTTTATTTCACTGTATGACATTTATGCGTCATTTTCTTTAAATTTTGGCTAGCTATGCTGGACCATTTTGAGATAATTAAGTTATGCAAAGTATTATACATCGTTGGAAAGGACTATTATTAAGATACATCATGGTGTCAGTTGTATGGCTGTATGTTAATTAGTTTTCATTTTAGAGCACTTTAAAGACATCCCCCGTCAACGTTTTCAAAACATGTTTTTTTCTATTTTGATCAAAAAAGTGTACCTGGTCTAAAAAATTTACTAATATTAATGTTAATGTATTTTTTTTGACACACTGTGGAAGAACTCAATGTTCTCAACCTGTGTGGGGGTCATTCATACCAGTGCATCCATTACTTTTGTTGCAAGAGAGCTGTAAACAGTGGTATTTTTCACTTATTTTGCACATTTTTACAGGGGCGGTTGGTAAAAAGTAAAAAACAACCACAGTATATACCCTACAGATATATATTTTAAACTTAGTATCTACTGCTAAGCATGTTTGACATGTAGAGGTCATTAGCATTATTATATATGTGAACAATATTTTTTACAAGATTTTTTAAAACTGCAAACTTTTATGTATCTTTACAGAAGCATGTTCACAGCTGAAGACATGCTGATGCAAGATGAATATTTGACAAGTGTATCATGTAGGATGATGATCATTGGAAAGATATTATTATTAAGATACATCATGGAATCAGTTGTGTGGGTGTAGGTTAATTAGTTTTCATGTTAGAGCACTTTAAAGACACCCCCGTCAACATTTCCAAAACACGTTTTTTCTATTTTGATTAAAAAAGTGTACCTGGCTTAAACAAATTACTAATATTAATGTTAATGTATTTTTTTACATGTTGTGGAAGTACTCAATGTTCTCAACCTGTGTGGGGGTCAGTCATACCAGTGCATCCATTATTTTTGAGCTGTAAACTTATTTTGCACATTTTTACAGGGGCGGTTGGTAAAAAGTAAAAAAAACAACCACAGTATATACCCTACATATACATTTTAAAACTTGGTGTCTATTTCTAAGCATGATTGACATGTATAGGTCATTAACATTATTATGTATATGAAAATATTGTTTACAACGTTTTAACTGCAAACTATTATGCAGATTTTGACAGAAGCCTTTTCACAGCTGTATCATGTAGGATGAAATGTAAGCTTTTATTGTCATACCTATTGCATTATCTGGGTGTATTAGTAGTTAAAATAAGAAACAATACTATAAATATGTACGTCATTACAAGTATCATATCAATGTGTGTGGATCGTTGAGTGAATAACCATTCTGACACAATATTGCATACCAACTATCAGTTGTACATCATTTTTGGAGTTTCATACATCTTCACCCATCATCTAGGCCATCATCATATCCAAATTAGATAAATTTGGCATAAACAAATATTTACATTACGACTAATACTAGTCATTAGTCACTATACATAAGTCGTATCCACAGTTATGATAGTACTTATAATGAAAAACAATCAGAAAGCACAGTGTAAATCATATTAACATTCCAAGTGTAAGACTGTCAGCTTTGAACTAATGTGAGTAATGGATGCCTTTCTTCGTCTTGTCCACTGGGACATCGTTTGACAGGTCAGTCACCCTGTCACTGCAAGTTTGTTTACATGTTTTATCTCCCGCCAAAATTAGCAAAACACCCTCCAGAACATCAAACATACACTGCTACACGATAATATAGTTAGATAGATTTAACAAGATTTAACAAGATTGCCATCTCGAACAACAAGTTCCAGATGGCAAGTGGACAAGGAAGCCATTGGCTTATCGAGAGTCCAACAATTTTCTCATCTATCTGTAGCCCGCCCTTATCAGATATCTGTCAATTCTATTTTTAAACATATTCACACTACTAGCATTAACACAATCATTTGGCAGTTTGTTCCATTCATTTATCACCCTCTGTGAGAAAGAGTACTTTCTCATGTCCAACCTACACTGCTCCTTAACTAATGCTGCTTTGTGTCCTCTGGTTCTATTGCCTTCTTTAAGTTTGAAGAACATATTCCTATCAACATCCTCATAACCGTTCACTATTTTAAACACATCAATTTGGTCTCCTCTTAGTCTCCTGGTCTCTAGTGTTGTCAAACCACATTGTAATAAGCGACTTTCGTAACTAAGGTCTCTTAATTCTGGAATCATCTTAGTTGCTCTTCGTTGTATTCTTTCTAGCTTATCTATGTCTTTTTTACAATATGGCCTCCATGCTTGAATACAATATTCCAAATGTGGTCTAGCTATTGCTTTGTACAGGGGTACAATTAGATGTTTCTCCTTATACGTGATAGTTCTCCTAATTAGCCTTAGAATTTGATTTCCTTTCGAAGCAGCAATCCCACATTGCTCTGAAACTTTCATGTCAGCATTAAATGTTACTCCTAAATCCTTTTCTTGTGTGGTTCTACCTAGTACAGCAACCCCCATTTTATATTCCTCGTCCATGTTTCCATGTCCTATGTGTATACATTTACACTTCCCAAAATTGAATAACATTTGCCATTTTTCTGACCATTTAACTAATTTTTCCAGATCATCCTGTAAACTTTGGTTATCTGTATCATTAGTAACCTTTCTGAATACTTTTGTGTCATCTGCAAATTTGAGTACTTTGCTAGATATGTCATCCTCCAAATCATTTATATATATTAAAAAGAGTATAGGGCCTAATACTGATCCCTGTGGTACCCCACTCAAAACAGATTTCCAGTTTGAAATCTCACCATCTACTATTACTCTCTGTCTTCTGTGTGTAAGCCACTTTTCTATACAGTTGATTACATCATTGCCTATACCATGGGCTTTTAGTTTAAGTAACAATCTTTGATGTGGCACTTTATCGAAAGCTTTCTGAAAATCTAAGTAGACAACATCCACTGGTGACCCGTCATCTACCCACTTTGTAATTTCTTCTAAAAAACATAAGAGATTGGTTAGACATGACCTTGCTTTTAGGAATCCATGTTGAGATGTATTTATTAATTTATGTTTTACGAGGAATTTCACCATGTGGTCTCTAATTAATGTTTCGAGTAATTTACATACAACTGATGTTAAACTCACTGGTCTGTAATTTTCTGGCTTCTTCCTCGATCCCTTCTTAAATAGCGGCGTAATGTTTGCTTCTTTCCATTCTGAAGGAACTATTCCTTCTTCTAGTGACAAGTTAAATAAGTTTGCAAGTGGTGTAATAATTTGATCAACAATTTCCATTAGCAGTTTTGGTGGTATCCCATCAACTCCAGGTGATTTATTATCTTTCATCTTCTTAATTTTCTTTGCTATCATTTCAGGAGTTACAAATAACTGCCCGAAATGTTCTGATTTATTGCCCTCAAATTTAGTCAATAGAACTGGAAGTGAGCTGATATCTTCTGTGGTAAAAACTGAACTGAAATACTCATTCAGGATCTCTGCCATTTGGAACCCATCTGAAATTATGTTTTCACTGTTGTTTTCCAGTGGTCCGACCTTATCTCGAACTTTCTGTTTACTCCTTACATAAGCATAGAAACTCTTGCTGTCATTTTTTATATTACCTGCCAATTTTTTTTCAAAGGTTCTTTTAGATTTTCTAATTTCAGTTGTAGCTAGGTTAAGTGCCTCTTTGTAGTTTGTGTAGTCTTCTACATTTCCAGTGTGTTTATAGACCCTCCACAGCATCTGTTTGTGAGCAATTTTTCTAACAGCTTCTTTTGACAGGTGTTTTTTCCTGGATCTTTTCCCTTGTTTTCTTAATGGAATAAATTTCTCAATAATGCCCTCAATCTCATATTTTAAACAAGTCCAGCATTCTGTTGCTGTCTTGTTCTTCAGCAAGTTATTCCAATCTATATTTGCTAGATATGTTCTCATCTCTTTATATTTGCCTTTGTTGAAGTTCCTCCTCCATTGTTTTTTATATGTATTCCCTGTTTTTACTTTTATATTAAAATGGATTTGGTTATGGTCACTTGAACCCAAAGGTTCGTGTACTTTAACATTGTCAACTAATTCATTTTGAGAAGACAAAATTAAATCTAACACATTCCTACCTCTGGTTGGTTCCAAGACATGTTGAGTAAGGAAACAATCCTGTGTTAGAAGTAGAAACTGATGGTCGTCCCCTCCAGCACATTGTATATGGCCATGGTTAAAATCACCCATTATAACACATTCTCCCTTGCTCACCTCCCTTATCGCCTTTTGTAATTTTACATCTTCCTCTTGTCCTATGTTAGGACTACGATAAACTACTCCTATTGTTAATGTTGAGTTCCTGGTAACTATGTTACACCAAATTGCTTCCACACTATCTGCTTCACTTTTCAGTGTAATTTCATATGCTTGGATAGATTCTTTAATATACAAAATTACTCCACCTCCCCTTCTTTCTCGTCTATCCTTCCTAAACATTACATAGCCTGTCAGTGCTAACTCAGCATCTACAATATCTTCATTTGCCCATGATTCTGTGATGCCTATAGATAGATCAATTACTACTTACACACGTACTTGAAGAATGGATATTTATGAACTTTCAACAACTACGACGAGAAAGACGAACTTAAAACAACAGCGGCCTAGGACATCGCATAATTTATTATTCTGACATGTGTGTGGCGCCACCTAACGTTCAAATAGCTAGATAATTCTTGGCGTCAGTGCATAGTGATAGGGGGTTGTTTTAGTTGTACAGTACATTACTAGCCAGACCTAGCCAAAAAAAAATATTTTTGTGTTAATAAATGATCAATGAAAGACATACAATTGTTTTTTTCGTGAATCAAGGTGAATCCCGGATTTGCGAGAATCGTGAAATTTTCACCTTAAAAAACAAAATACTTTCACCTAAAGAAATAAAACAGAATGTACATCAGAGTAAAGAACGTTTATTCAGCTTTACAGGCATATGCACACTTTTATTATGCGTGGTCTATATCAGCTGCTATGGACCGTTAAAGGCACCCCCTATAAACGGGCCTCTCTGGGTATACGTTTTGGTCGACTTGCCGATCATAGCACTACTAGCGCCGCCTAACGAGCTCCGGCATTGCTATTTTGGCATTCCTTCATAAATTTTGCTGCATATAACCCGGCATAAAACCACGCAGAAACGCTTCCACGCTATGTAAGTACCGCTTTTATATGTACTTTATTGCACTTACATAAGTAATACAGTTTTAACTATGCAGAAATGCTTTTTGCTAAGTAAGTACCGCTTTTATCTATATATTATCGCACTTACCTATATATATGTATAACCGTTTGCTAAGTACGTACCTCTTTTATCTATACAGAAACAAAACCTGCTCGTGAGGTGTCATCTCGTGGGTGCCTATGTTTATTATCAAAAGTCACGGTTCCGGTTGCACATGCCCGACTTCTGTTTTGGAGAATGTTCTAGAATTCCATTGCACTGACCAACGTGGTGTTTTTTTACAGGTCACTTGTAACATTTCTAAAAATTATTAACTTGACCAACTAGCAACCCTGGCGACCAAATATGCAATAATTGTACTCATATTTTTCTAAAGTAGGGCCCTCTACCGACCAAATATGCTATAACTTGACCAAGCTCTCTCAAGTAACGCTCCCTACCGACCATATATGCAACAACTTGACCCATATTTCTTCCAAGTAGCGCCTCTAGTGTTCAAATATGTAATAACTTGACATGTATGTCTCCCAAGTGGACTAAAAATGAAAACAAACATAACTTCTCGACAACATTTCAAGCAGCAAATTAGTGAAGTAGCGAAGTAGCGAAGCAGTGAAGTAACGAAGCGAATAAAAATCAAAGCACCAAAGCAACGAAGTTACATTTTTTTTAACTTTGTAACATTTTCTTCAAAAGTTAAACATTTTCCTTAAAAGTTTCTTTAAATTTAACATTTTCTTTAAAAGTTTATAATTTTTCCTTAAATTGTAATGTACCTGCCTACTACTTGCGTACTTTTGCTAAGATCATCGAAATAATTGACTTCGATCGTCAGATCTGCGGAGAAGTTACTGTGAGAGTTTCAGCAAAGTAAAATACCCAGTGACAGTTAAATACATTTGACATAGTACACTAATATAATGGTATAATCTTCTCAAAATGAGGCCGCACTTATTGTGAGAGACAAACGTCCGTACATAGGTCATTGGAACTGTAACAGTTTTGAACTAACGGACGGTCTTTCACAGAATATTTATTCTTATGGACTATGAATACGCAACAAAATCGAGGCATAATAAATAAACAATACTAAATAAAACGACATTTTATATGTTTATTTGACGACAGAGATTACATTACATGTCATGGTTTTCACAGTTAACAATAAACATTCGAGACCAGTGTAATATGGGCCAACACTTATGTATATATTTTAACAAGTCTATCGTTTGAAAATATTTACCGAAACTGTTACCATTGTGGTGTGGTCTGATTAAGCTAGGCGGAAAACGAATACACAATTCCTATAGGACGCTTGAGCTTTGTTTGATAAATTAAAATAACATATTATACTTCTTGTACAGATACTTTGAACGACCGTGCAAGATACATCAATATTTAAACAGTCTAATACCCGTTTAACAAACTGAAAAAGACATGCGGGCAGGCGGGCGGGCGGGCGGGCGGGCGGGCGGGCGGGCGGGCGGGCGGGCGGGCGGGCGGGCGGGCGGGCGGGCGGGCGGGCGGGCGGGCGGGCGGGCGGGCGGGCGGGCGGGCGGGCGGGCGGGCGGGCGGGCGGGCGGGCGGGCGGGCGGGCGGGCGGTAATACATACATAGTAATAATTTACATACATACATACATACACGTTTGTATGTTAATAAGCGACATGAATTAATAGATTACGCCAAATAAGGATCCAGATTCTAACAGTTTGAACGAACAAAATATATCTATACATTTACTGAGTAATGATAATGTTACAAGAAAATTGGCTGCACCCTACCAACAATATTACACATAGGGTTACATAATACACCGAAATAATTGTGCACATATGGTTCAATTAATTGATTAATTCATTTATTTGTACAAACAGTCATATGTTTTTATTAAGTCATTAATTTATGTATTTATTTGTACAAACAATCATATAGTTGCATTATTTATTTATTGTACTTTTCTGTTTTAATAATATTTTTTTAAGTTGTCTCACAACTCTTGACTGGTCTATGTGCACAATGCCTGCTATGTGTATAATGCATATGTGTTTTGTTTTATAATGCATGTGTACAATGAGTGAAACGTAACAAAATATTTACTTACTTACTTGCTTACATACTTACGTACATACGTACGTACATAGGCTATACACATTATATAATTAAGTGCGCCAGTACATTCTTATTATATCAAACATTAAACCATATTTATACATACGAAATAACAACATGGTTTCATTTTGTGTACGTGTCAAGCCACCAGACAAGTTTGATATCGCTAGGGAAGTTTGATATCACCATGGAGGTTTGGTAATACCAGGGAGGTTTGATGATAACACGGATGTTTGATAACAACACGGATATTTGATAACATCACATAGATTTGATAATAACAAGAAGGTTGGAAGCTTAATAAGAACATGGAGGTTTGATAACAACACATAGCATTGATATCACCAGGGAGGATTGATATCACCAGGGAGGTTTGATATCACCAGGTAGGTTTGATATCACCAGGGAGGATTTATATCACCAGGGAGGTTTGATATCACCAGGGACATTTAATATCACCAGGGAGGTTTGATATCACTAGGAAGTTTTGATATCACCGGGGAGGTTTGATATCACCAGGGAGGTTTTATATCACCAGGGAGGTTTGATATCACCAGGAAGGTTTGAAATCACCAGGGAGGTTTGACAACAACAGGGGGTTTCATAACAACATGAATGTATGATAACAACAACAACAAACGTCCACAATTATTGGGTGCTCCCTTGAGTGGCACCCCCATTATTGGGTGCTCCCTTGAGTGGCACCCCCATTATTGGGTGCTCCCTTGAGTGGCACCCCCATTATTGGGTGCTCCCTTGAGTGGCGCCACCATTATTGGGTGCTCCCTTGAGTGGCGCCACCATTATTGGGTGCTCCCTTGAGTGGCACCCCCATTATTGGGTGCTCCCTTGAGTGGCACCCCCATTATTGGGTGCTCCCTTGAGTGGCGCCACCATTATTGCGTGCTCCCTTGAGTGGCACCTCCATTATTGGGTGCTCCCTTGAGTGGCACCCCCATTATTGGGTGCTCCCTTGAGTGGCACCTCCATTATTGGGTGCTCCCTTGTGTGGCACCACCATTATTGGGTGCTCCCTTGAGTGGCACCTCCATTATTGGGTGCTCCCTTGAGTGGCGCCACCATTATTGGGTGCTCTCTTGAGTGGCACTTCCATTATTGGGTGCTCCCTTGAGTGGCACCCCCATTATTGGGTGCTCCTTTGAGTGGCACCTCCATTATTGGGTGCTCCCTTGAGTGGCACCTCCATTATTGGGTGCTCCATTGAGTGGCGCCACCATTATTGGTGCTCTCTTGAGTGGCACTTCCATTATTGGGTGCTCCCTTGAGTGGCACCCCATTATTGGGTGCTCCTTTGAATGGCACCTCCATTATTGGGTGCTCCCTTGAGTGGCACCTCCATTATTGGGTGCTCTCTTGAGTGGCACTTCCATCATTGGGTGCTCCCTTGAGTGGCGCCACAATTATTGGGTGCTCCCTTGAAAGGAGCACTAGCTAATGGTGGTGCCACTAAAGGGAGCATCCAATAATGGTGGTGCCACCATTAGTGAGTGCTCCCTTCAGTGGCGCCACCATTAGTGGGTGCTCCCTTGAGTGGTGCCACAATTAGTGAGTGCTCCCTTCAGTGGTGCCACCATTAGTGGGTGCTCCCTTGATTGGCGCCACAATTAGTGAGTGCTCCCTTCAGTGGTGCCACCATTAGTGGGTGCTCCCTTGAGTGGCGCCACAATTAGTGAGTGCTCCCTTCAGTGGCGCCACAATTAGTGAGTGCTCCCTTCAGTGGTGCCACAATTAGTGAGTGCTCCCGTCAGTGGTGCCACCATTAGTGGGTGCTCCCTTGAGTGGCGCCACAATTAGTGAGTGCTCCCTTCAGTGGTGCCACCATTAGTGGGTTCTCCCTTGAGTGGCGCCACAATTAGTGAGTGCTCCCTTCAGTTGTGCCATCATTAGTGGGTGCTCCCTTCAGTGGTGCCACCATTATTGGGTGCTCTCTTCAGTGGTGCAACCACTCCAGTCATTCTTCCAGAACCTCACATGACTTGGCTGCAACTCGATCTCTGCCGCTGGGGTGTTTGATCTTCCGTTCAACCAGTATTCTCCCACGCCCTGCCGACATATTGCCAAATATTGGATCGGTACATAGCTTTATAATCCATCGACAATAAATAAATACTATGATCCCTAAGTCTTTTATATTTAATTTGAAATGGTAGTTTGCAATTACCAACGTTTTTGGCATCACCCAACATTCTGCCAAAAGGTTAAAAGACCGTTAATGATACAAGTCTAATCATGTTTTGTCATAAACTCATTTTAGTAAGCAGTGTTAAAAAAGTCTCCCAAAGTCCAACAAGTTGGCATCTATGAGTAGCCCGCCCTTGTGGGATATATGTCAAAACTGCTTTCATACATATTCACACTGCTAGCTTCTACACAATCAGTAGATGAATTGATCCATTTAATTAATGTCATCACCTAATACTCTTTGATATACAATCAGTATATTTCTTTTGCTAAAGCATTTGTGTCGTCAAGTTCTTCTACATGAAATACAATGTAGTCTTTATGTCAGCTATAGTAAACCCATTGCATTTCATTACGGTGCATCGCAAGCACGTACGCACGCATGCACTCACGCACTCACGCACGCACCCATGCGCGCACGCACGCACACACGCCTAGAATATATATATATATATATATATATATATATATATATATATATATATATATATATATATATATATATATATATATATGAAAGTTTGTTTGAATACTAACTCTGGTAGCTGCATCTTTTCGTTGAAACAAGAAGTCGTCCCGGCCTTGTCTCGTCACAATGTCACGTGTAGTGTTGCTGACGATGATGCGGCCGACTGCCAACAAGTAACAGGAAGGGAATTATATATTACATCTTTGAAGTTTCAACAAAAATTACCGAGGAACGGGGCGCATGTTTGAATATGCGGGGCGTTTATTCGTGGGTCGGTCGGTCGGTCGGTCGGTCGGTCGTTCGGTCGGTCAGTCGGTAATAGCAGGCGTGTTTTAATATACTGTATGAACAACAACTTACATGTCGTTCAGATTCATGCTGTGCTGACATGTGCACAGAGAAACAACACACTGCACCATATGTTTAAATTTAGGACACGACACATGTTTTATTTGTAGCTATAGAAAATATGCAATTCTTATTGTGTTCCACTGAAGTAGCAGTAAGTACTTGCTTTGTCCGTGTTGCAGGATTTCGGACGTCTGGTTGAAGGCGGTGCCGGTGACGGCTGTAGTGAGAGACCGGCCGTTCCACGATCCACTCACGCAGTTCCCTGAACACAGACAAGAAGCAACGTGAAACTACCAAAAAGGCGGGCCGTTGGGTGGGCTGGCGGGCGGGTGATCAGGCATGCACGCCGCCAGCCAGTCATTCAGCCTGCCATTCAGCCAGTCATTCAGTCAGTAAGCCAGCCAGCCAGCCAGTCGACCGACCGACCGACCGACCGACCGACCGACCGACCGACCGACCGACCGACCGACCGACCGACCGACCGACCGACCGACCGACCGACCGACCGACCGACCGACCGACCGACCGACCGACCGACCGACCGACCGACCGACCGACCGACCGACCGACCGACCGACCGACCGACCGACCGACCGACCGACCGACCGACCGACCGACCGACCGACCGACCGACCGACCGACCGACCGACCGACCGACCGACCGACCGACCGACCGACCGACCGACCGACCGACCGACCGACCGACCGACCGACCGACCGACCGACCGACCGACCGACCGACCGACCGACCGACCGACCGACCGACCGACCGACCGACCGACCGACCGACCGACCGACCGACCGACCGACCGACCCGACCGACCGACCGACCGACCGCCGACCGACCGACCGACCGACCGACCGACCGACCGACCGACCGACCGACCGACCGACCGACCGACCGACCGACCGACCGACCGACCGACCGACCGACCGACCGACCGACCGACCGACCGACCGACCGACCGACCGACCGACCGACCGACCGACCGACCGACCGACCGACCGACCGACCGACCGACCGACCGACCGACCACAAAGTGTGTCAGCGAGTTACTCAGACATAAAATAAGCCAGTTAGAGAGAGAGACAGTGGAAGAATAAGGCCGATACGGTCTTAACCATTAACTCACCTGTGTTCACGGCTATACGAATGCAGATCTTGCGGTAGGGGGAGCACTTGTAGTTGTTCTTCGTCGCGGCAAGGATGTCGAGAGCGAGACAGACGACGTGCTCGGCGTGCTGCTCCTTCGTGCCGTCGTCTCCCGACACACCTGCAAGTCGCCCAACGAAAGATATCATCTCCCTCTCCTTCACCCGCTCCAGCTCCCACTCCAACTCCATATCCAGCTCCCTCTCCCTCCCCTCTTCCTCTCCCTCCCCTCTCCCTCTCCCGCTCCCTCTCCCCTCTCTTCCGTTGAAACGTGTTATACAGAGCACTGACAAATCGCCTACACCTGGCATTTGATAAGATTGAACATATTTAATCAGATCACTTCGGAAGGTGCCCACTAGACACCTACTAAACGACAAACTTACTTATAGTCAATTACTTGGAGCACATTTCTTCGGCTTCTAGGTGTCAATACACAGATGGTATGTCACGGAATACGCATGTAAAGCGCTTAGTGAGCGTCAGTTTTAAAACCTAAGTTATCTGCTTCGAAACGGATGTGTGTCGCAAGTGCGAAATACACGAGTTAGTTTCACGTTTGACTACGCCAAGAAAAGGCCCAAACGACAATCACCTGCTACGGCCATCAGAGTGTTGCCACAGGTCTGGATTATGCAGATGTCGCCGTAAAGCGCGGCCGTGTCGGCGAGGAGAGCGACCAGCTCGTCGAAGCAGGCTATCACCTCCAAGACATTCAGCTCAGTCGCCAGCTGTCTGAAGTTAGCGACATCCACGAACATGACAGTGACGTCTTCGAAGAAGGCCGGCTTTACCGTTTCCTGGAAAGATAAGCGGTAGCTCTGTAGCCATACAGCTTACTGTGATACACTACTGCTACTGTCGGAAATAAATACTTATGTTATCTTAAATAGTGTTACAACTTAGTACTACTAAACGCAAAGAGGCCACTCTACTGCATGACTTCATGCTACAGTGGCGGTGGAGTTCATCAACATGAACCATGAACAATACGTCTCTGTTGGAACCACTATAAGGGTATACGGCAGATGGGGCCGGTTTATTGCTACGTTAGCTGCATTTTGGTGTAATACTAACTAGTTTGGGGACACGTAGACAGTAAATGTAAATGCATTACAGTTGTTTTTTTAAGTCAAAGGTATTGATCAGTTATGTAAAGTGTTATTACATTTGGTTGTTCTTCAAGTGAAACGTGTTCAGATTCTATTACACATAATTCATGAAACATTCCAACATAACATAGTTATTATCTGAAAAGTCGAAAGAAGACAATACCATCAAACGATCCAAGAGTATTTTAGTTTTGTTGGACGAGCACGCCACTTGACAAAACATAAACGGACGGTGACCACTGTCTTCTGTACGTCATCGCGTTTCTCCGTGTTGAAAACGAACGGATGCCAAAGTGGCCGACCCCCTTTTATTAACGTGGCAGGGCATACATGCAGCCACCCGCAGCATCGTTCAAACCACGTGACCACTATCATACACCACGTGACAACATCACTGCTCCTCGAAATGCTCACCTTCATTTTGACCATTCTGGCAACCTTCGGGGTGCACACGGTGGAAAACAGCGAGTCGACACGAGATCTCAGACGGTTGATGCTCGTCGTCGCTGTCACGCTAGAAGTGACACGAACCATTTTATTTTACCTGTGGCGTATCCAGGTATTTATTTAGTTAGTTTACCAAATATATTTGTGTTCATATAAATGTTGCGTTTGTGAGACAACGCTCTGAACTGCATAAATCCAAACCGACAAACACCAATATTATCATTACTGTGTTTTATTGTGATATGTTAAATTTGGTTAAACGTTTCCTCAAGAAAAACGCCCGAAACAAGAACAAAATACACCAAAGTAACCGAATACAATATTTTAAAATGCTGGCCAGGAACTGTACAATACGCGTAAGTGCAAAATCAAATGGTCACAGAAGCATCAAATAACAACGAGCTGAATTCACCAACTGGAAAAAATTACCTTGTTAAGCAACTGAACATACAAGTTAATGCTACTACCCGTAATAATGAAGCGATGTCGTGCCACTTACCTGTCAGTAGTGTTGTCATGAATGGAACAGATGATCTTGTAGATATGGGAAAGGAAGAAGGGCGAAATAGCGACACTCAGCACAATGAGTAAAGTCTTGCCAACTATTGCGATGACCATCCAGTAGGTGCGAGTCTTGAACTGTTGCATCAACTCCGTCGCGAGACTGTCCTGGACGGTGGCCATTGTGTCGATGAAGTCCGTCATGTTGCTGTACCAGAAATGCTCGTCGTCGATGTGACCCGCAGCGTGGTTCTGTCGGAGACATGACGAAGTAGGTATCTCAATATATCTACATTTGTCTACTCTTCAGTACCATTTACGGGGTCAAATACATTTCGTGTGCCCCATACTCGACAAAAGGGGCTCGTTGTGGCGACGGTGCACCGGGGTTATAATAGATCCAAAACACAGCTTAGAATAGATCCAAAACACAGCTTAGAATAGATCCAAAACACAGCTTAGAATAGATCCAAAACACAACTTAGAATAGATCCAAAACACAGCTTAGAATAAATCCAAAACACAGCTTAGAATAGATCCAAACACAGCTTAGAATAGATCCAAAACACAGCTTAGAATATATCCAAAACACAGCTTAGAATAGATCCAAAACACAGTTTAGAATAGATCCAATACACAGCGAATTCCATCAGCGAGCAGATGATTTCGTAGGTTTGTGCAGTCAGCCTTCCTCTAAAGACTTGGCGGAGGTTGCAGTTGTAAACCGATCACACTGATGACGTAGCAGGTTTTATTTGTGACGTGACGACACACGAGGTGCCCGTGACCTTGGGAGATCGGACACTGACCCATTTTGCTGGACATGTGTCCTGACACAGTTAAATGTCAGTATGACATGGACAACCTCTGCTCCCGACAGTCCCGCCCCTAGACGACCAAAACCGCGCTCTCAGTCGCCATTATAAAGTCTGTGCATGAGAAATAATGACGTTCAAAGTCAATATTGATTGATTTCTGTTTGCTGCGATGTTAGTCTTGACAACTGCGTCAATTTAAGAGCGAAAACGAGGCAAGCGCATAGTCTGCATGTGCGGAACCTGTATTACACATATGGCCAGAGCAGTTGATTGGAAATTTATTCAGCATCACAGGCAGCTAGTACTTTGCCAATAAAGGTAACACCCCCAAAACCATAGAATTATGCAGCCTGTTTTATGTTAGCAAATGACAACATGACAAGTTTCTTATTTGGCTCAGTATATAAACTGGTAGATATTGTTGTAGGGTCTTGGTATTTCCATAAAAATGACTAAGAGTAGCAATAACTAATGACACGAACGTTTCATAGCAGTGTGGTATTGCAGCTTCAAAGGGTAATCAAATTCAAGAACTGAGAGACCTTCATTATGAAAGGCGCATAGAAGAATGTGGTTTAACAACCATAAAGACAAGGAGATTACGAGGAGATCAAACTGAAGTTTTTTTAAGATATCAAATGAGTATGACACATTATTGATGGAAATGTTTGTTCTCACGTAAGACATATATAAAAACTAGAGGACACGCCTTGACAGGTAGTGAAGAAACAGTGCAGATTATATATGAAAAAGTACTAATTTTCGCGGAGGACAATAAAAGAATGGAACAAAATGTACAGATTGTGTAAATGCTAACAGTGTGAATATGTTTAAAAACAAAATTGATATTCAGAAGGGTGGGTTACACACAGATGAAGAATTGTTGGACTCTGGATAAGCCAGTGGCTTCCTTGTCCACTTGCCATCTGGGCTTCTTGCCTTGGCAATATTGTTAACTTTTGCTAAATATATGTGTGTTTCACCTCTGACGGCGTGGAAAACCGGCTGCGTTAAGTCTTGTCGTGGGAATTGGCGTGGCATACAAAAGAATATGAGTCACTGTCTTTTATTTTATCACATCTTCTTGAGTTTGTTAAACGTGTATCAGAATGTTTGAATATTCATGTTTTACACTTTCATTCAAAGTGTCTTTCCTAAACCAAGAAATATAATATGTTATATTACTTTAGCAAACAAACTTCAAACGTCGATAAACCAATTGCTTCCTTGTCCACTTGTCAACTGTTTTTTTTGCCTTGTATGGCAATCTTGTTAAATATGGTTAAATCTTGTTTATTTGAAATGCTAAGATAGAGCTTATTTGTATCTGTATTATACATTTGAAAATACAACGTACTTGTCTTAGATCAAACATGTACCCGACCGCAACTCTGGTTCGTTTGTACATGGTCATACCTGGATCATATCCGTGTAGGCGTCGACGACGCCTAACAAGTCGTAGCCGGTTGAGCTCTCCATCTGCTCTTTCAAGTCCAACGTCATGACGAGCGGCGAATACGTCCTCGCCAGGTTGTAGTTGACACGAACCGGCCACGCCACCTGGCGTTTGAAGAGGACAGGTATGTGAATAAAATTGCAGTGTTATCATAGTGACAAGAGAAAGCTCGCATCATTAATCAGTCGTAGCAACTAAGCGTTAGTGACAAAAGTACATTTTTCAAAATTACTTAAGTCTTATATCAGAATTTCATAAACACGTAGTTGTAAGGCAATATTTATCACAGTTATTAAAATATGTCTGAAAGATACGGCCCATCCTTTGTACAAAATCTATATTTTTCGCTTTGAAAGTAGTAAATGCCTCATAATCGGCAATGTGTTTGGTACAGAGGGCTGTTCAGCGGGCGTCCGTTCGTTGCAACTCTTCCGCAATAACCCACCTTGTTGAAGTGTTCGTAACCCTGGTGATCAGGGAAACCATACGAAGAGAAGTAGATGATGCCCAACGATCGCATCTGGCCGGCGTATTCCGTGCAGCCGACGAGCTCCAGGTAAGACACGATCGTCGTCCATGTCTTGCCGGGGTCGGACTCCTCGATGGAGTCGTACAGCCACGTCAACATCATGTCGATACTGCGAGAGTAGAACTGGATCTCCTTGTAGGCGTCCTGGTCGGGCAAATCTAACACCTGCGGCGGTGGTCAGGTGTTATATGTTATTTAATGGTCTTGGTGCGTTGCGTGCGTGCGCAATAATGCACTGTGTGTGAGTGTGTATGTGTGTGTGCGTGTTGGTGCGCGTGTGCGTGTGCGTGTGCGCGTGGTGTGTGTGTGTGTGTGTGTGTGTGTGTGTGTGTGTGTGTGTGTGTGTGTGTGTGTGTGTGTGTGTGTGTGTGTGTGTGTGTGTGTGTGTGTGTGTTGTACTAAATATATAATAACATTTCATAAAGATTATGACCTAATGTCTAATATCAAAAAGTGTGTTCGTCTGAACTGCAATCATAAATATAAATTTGCTATAAAGTGCAAAGCGTTTTTTGTAATGGTGTTTGTCGGTTAAACATAGACAATACAGTGCCCTGAAATAAAACAACGACTGCTTTATTCAAGAGCGTACACTACATCCTGTGCAAACGTTCGTGGACCGGTGCCAACGTTCTGGGAAGGGGTGGACAAACGTTCAATTTGGTCAAAACTTAAGTTATCACAATTTTCATCTGTGAACCTCTCTCCCCACGACAAATTTTCTAATTGCTAGTAGGCCCTACCTACCTTGTGGTGTAGAATGAGGTGCTTCCGGAATTTCTCGCGAGTGGTGAACTCCTCGGCGAAGTCTTTCATCGCATTAACAGGCCACGTCTTTAGCTCGTAAAGGGCCCGTGCCGTCTTCTGTTTAACAACATTTATCCAGCTTTAACATTATAGCCACGTAATAAAGTTACATGGCGAGTGGATAAGTAAACTTTTTTAAATTGACACCTCGGAACAAATTACACCTTTCACTTGGCTATATGCAAACGTCAGCCGTGCCGTTCAAAAGAGTTTGTTATGACTGCGGCAAGATGG
Source organism: Lamellibrachia satsuma (assembly GCA_033239005.1). Taxonomy (NCBI): domain Eukaryota; kingdom Metazoa; phylum Annelida; class Polychaeta; order Sabellida; family Siboglinidae; genus Lamellibrachia; species Lamellibrachia satsuma. Next base: position 1,292,586 of record BSQZ01000047.1, on the reverse strand, counting down.
CACCCCAACGATGTCCGGTAAACTTGGCTGCACAAAGCCGGCCCCAAAGTCATCTATTTTCAAAGTAAGAACCATTACATTGTTATGGTATGACTTTATAATGTACATGTTAGCTAACAAAATCATGTGCGGACGTTGCTATGATTTTACGTCACTAATCTTTACATTAACTTAGACGTGCACAACATTGTAGTGAAAATAAAATGAATCGTCTTGCGAAGATTTATCTACCTGGTAGCTCTCGATAACCGGTAACTTGGTACATCCGCCGGTGAGGTAGAGAACCGACACGTCGCGCTCTTTCTGCAGATGATAGATGACGTTGGCGAACTGCCTGCTTTGTTGTATTACGCTTCCCAGCTGCCGATGAAAGAGACATGCTTAATTAACGGAGGCTTCAGGACACGGTTACCATGCAGACGCTGGGTGGGAATTCATTTTAAATAGGTGTTTCGTGTAAAACGCACTCACGCACGAATGCATGAATGCTCCAAATCCGTGATCCACCAGTTTCCTACCAAACATTAGTATATATATACATATATATATATATATATATACATATATATATATATATATATATATATATATATATATATATATATATATATATATATATATATATATATATATATATATATATATATATATATATATATATATATAACGTTAATTTGCAACTGTATTTAACAGTTGTGCTTTTAAAAACAATGACAGCGAGATTAATGGAACACAACCGTGTATCATGCGTCCGGATAGTATTTAGGAGCTGCTGGAAATAAATGATGACGATGTTGAGGCAGAATCAAGAAAGAAATGCTGTTAATATGAGTAAATAACGTGCGTGTGCGTGTGCGTGTACGTGCGTTCGCTCGTGTGTGCGTGCGTGCGTGCGTACGAGAAGAGTTCATGTGCCTATGCGAACAACCTCCAGAATGAAGAAGACGATTGAAGACGAACGAGGAAGAGGTCTTGAGATGTGCTTACCGAGTTATTCTGTGTATTCTGTTGGATGTTGTCGATGATGAAGTAGAAGGCGATGCCGAGCAGCACGGCGACAGGTATCGACATCAACATCATCACCTTCACCTTCAGGCGAAGTCTGCCTGACTTCGTGTATGGTTCTGTCTTCCACCATCCTGCAGGAGAGTATCATTTTGTATACAGAGATGCATCGTCTGGGGTGAGGAATGGATAGGTTGCAGTGATTGCATCCACTGTGCAGAGCAAAACAATTATTCGATAAGAGATGAAACGTGAACTTAAAACGTCAACAAAACAATATCGTTTGGAATTTGATTTATTGACTTATTAATCAACTAAAGGTGTACCTCAGCGAAATATCGACGAATTTCGTTGGACAAAATTATTAAGTAAACTATAACAATACTCGGCATTGACAAATGCATTGTACATCTCAATTTGGTCGCCATATTGCATGGTTCCTTACCCTGTGGTACTCTGGAGGTTTTCACGTATTCGCTGAAGCGATTCTCTTCAGATTCGACGGCACGGCGCACATGGAAGGCAACGTCTTGGATGTTTCGCTTTCTGGAGCTTGTCGCTGTCTGCTTTCTCTTATTACGTGTCGTACCCATCGTTACCGGAACCTAAACCAGCCAACACGCACCTCTTTACAACGCACTACCAAGTGCTAGATTGACCAAACTGATTTGCGTAAACATTGCTATTGAACTGACTTACTATGGAATGGCTCGTGAATAATCCGACTCCGGCCGACCAGTGATGACGATGACGATGATGATGATGATGAAACACTTGATAACAGACTTTAAAAACTGACACATAGGGCATAATTGTGTTGCAATAAGCACTGCAACATATCCTGCGACAACAATAAAACGTTTAGTCTCGTACATGGTCCTACGACATCTGGATTAACAACCATACACCTGCATTCTCGCCATTGTTGTTGAACACATGTGCACATAGAGCCCCGAATTCGGGGCTTGGAAAAGGAGGGTTCGGGCGTACACAATAACCAAGGGGTTTCTGGGATAGTTCTGAAAACCGTTACAGTTACCCCCCCCCCGAATATATAGCATAATATATCACTGATATACCATTGATATATCACAGTCTATCGGCGGTCTTCTCGGTTTCGAGTGTGACATTAACATCGCAAACCGTTCAACGTGTTCTCGCACAAGCTCTTTCATGGGATAGTTGGCCAATACGAGCCGCCTATTTCCTTCCGTAGTATCGGCAAGTGAACTCTGACTGCTGATTTGTTCGATTTGCAAGCACGAGCGCACGTTCATGGCGGCGTTGTCGTTTGACTTCAGCATTGGTTGCTCTTTTGGTTTCGGCTTTTGCGGCTTCTTTTTTGACGGCCGTGCGCCATGCACTCGGTCGGTCCAGGTAAGTTGCCTGCTTAGAAGCTTTGCCTCGATGCTCGGCATATAGGCACGTTGTAGTATTTCATTGTTGGTCACTCGGTATGACCACCTGATTCCGAGGATGGCTCGTGAGTGGCGTGTATGGATGACAAGGTGACAGCCCGGTAAACATTTTGTTACAAACTTGATGTTGTGTTTGTTCCATAATCGTTCGCGCAGTCGTCCGAACGCGGCAGAAACCGACTGAATTCAAGCCGACAGTTTTTTTTAAGGCTGCAGTTGTTCGTGATGGTGCTCCCAAGATCGTCGGTGCTGTGTACGGTGTCCCGGGAGCGGGTTGATGCAAAACTTCAGTTTTTCGAACATTGATAGAGAGTCCAAAAGATACAGATGCGGCGGCAAACTTCCTCGCGATTCTTCGGTGACGCAAACTTCTCCATGCCGGTGTTACTCGGTTAATTGCATTATTTCTTTGTTTTTATTAGTCTATGAAATTGGTATCCTTAACACAAATACGTCTGCTTGACTCCTACATGCATGGGTCTACTACGCCAATAATTAATTAATTTGATGCGCCCGTGTTTAATTATCACGGATAGCGGTGTTATGCGCAGTAAACAATTCCCAGAAGCGAAGACCCGCAACAGTTTGGCGACAAGCCGGGGTGAGCCAGTGCCTCTTGGCAGGACGATTGTTGCTGGTTAACTTGTTGGCGCAGCCTGTATATCTCTAGATGTGAATCATATGTGTGAGTACGACAAATGTCAGGGGTCGTCTCCCCGTCAATTGCGTGAAGTCTCCGTCATTTTGACATAGCCAGAAAATCCCTGTCCCTTAAATTTTAAGCTCCTTCATTTGATGTTCAATGGACAAACAAGTGAAAACATGTGTTTAACACTTAATAATAATATAGTAGTAATAAAAGTATTTATATAGCGCCTGATCAATCAAGATTGCTCCCAGGCACTCTACATACATGCAATCATAACGTATACAAATATTTAATATTACTAAACATATTAAGTTATTATTAATCATATAAAAAATAAATATACTAAATATATAAAATATATTACAAATACAAATATATTACTTTATATTAAGTATATTAAAAACAATTATAATAATAAATATTTCAAAATATAGTCTAAATTGTCCTACCACATATGTATATATATATATATATATATATATATATAATTATAATTATAATTATATATATATATATATATATATATATATATATACTAATAATACAAATATTAAATGTATATTTGTAATAATAGAATAGTAATAAATGCATATAAAAATTTTCACATCTGATATCATAAAAAAGCTACTCTTAAATATGTGTTTTTAAAAGTGTTGTATACTGCGGCAATGTCACCGTTTATTATTCGTGAATCGTGCTGCCTATGCGTAAGGCGAACTGTTTCAGTCGAATGAAAAGATCACGGCAAGTGGCAGACACAAAACATCAACTACACAGCCATGTACGTTCGGGGGGGGGGGAGTCGGCAGCCTGGCTTCAGGAGCCCATCCACATGCAGACTTGATATTTAATTCCATAAGTATCCGGATCAGTGGCGTATCTAGGATATCGCAAAGGGGGAGGTCAAAGGGGGAGGTCAAAGGGGGAGGGCAAAGGGGGCAAGCCTAGTCACCAGACCAGGGGCCGATGTACTCTATACTCGTGCACATTTTGAAGTACTCGTGCTCATGGAAATGATGGGTTCTGTACTCGTACTCGTGCTCATGGAAATGATGGGTTCTGTACTCGTACTCGTACTCATGGAAATGATGGGTTCTGTACTCGTACTCGTACTCATGCTCATTGTACTCAGACTTATGAGTACATCTGAGCACTTTTGATAATTATTTATGATTTATTTACGAGTATATCAGGTATTTGTAATTTACAGAATGAAAATATTTTTATTTAAATACTTCCATAAAGTATCTGAAATGTGTAACTACACTATTGCTGGTTGATGTAACACAATTAACTAAAGGCTTCAATAAAGGCAGCATCTTTTCCCATTCAGAAAATCATAGTTAGTCTTAAGCAAACAGTTATGCTAGTAACCAGTTGAGGCGATAATCCTTGTGTTTGTTTAATTAAGCCAGGAAGTCCATAATGAAGGGGTCAATCATCAGTTAGCCTTAAAATGCCTTTGTTGCTCCTACAAAGGACAATGTTAAGAACTAGCTGAATCTATTTCTATAGTGACTCAAGTCACAAAGCACCGTAATATTTATTCAAATTTATCACACAACCCCTTTGTTCCAGTTTGGACAAATCTTCTCACTAGTAGACTCAATACATTGATTACATAAGTAATTCTGGGGTGAAACCAATACATAAGTCTGATGAAGTACTTGTCTAATGGTTATATATTTTTTATAATAAATAAATTATTATTGTTAGATTATGCACCTGATGTCCTGTTTTATGTTATTGCTTAATAAGCCTCATGCAGAGTTTACATTTTCTGATTTGTATATCCAGTTGCATAACATGTGTTTTGTAGTGAGCAGATCATGGCTCATTACAAAGTCTACAAATCAGAAGGTGGTCAGATGATAAGTGCAATTAACAGTCAGGTGCTATCAAAACATGCACGGATTGCGGATTTAGAAAACAAAGTCGAAAACCTGGAAAACAAGCTGGATGGGTACGAGCACTATTACCGTCGGTCAAATCTGCGCTTTCTGGGTATTGAGGAAATCGTCAGTGACGAACAACTAGAATTTTATTGTAACATTTTTCAAAACAAGTTGGCCAAAGGTGGTAATGGAAAAGAATTACATAGGCACATTAGTATCAAACTAGAAATGCCAGGTCTTTATTTATATATGACGCTTTTTTCTCTCTCTCCTCTTCCTTTTTATAGTATTTTTATTAGTAGAACTTAGTCCAATTAATTACTGAAACTTATCTAAACTATATAAGTGATTTCCTCGAGGTATTCTCACCTAAGCCGTAAGTGATTTCCTCGAGGTATTCTCACCTAAGCCATAAGTGATTTCCTCAAGGTATTCTCACCTAAGCCACACGTGATTTCCTCGAGGTATTCTCACCTAAGCCATAAGTGATTTCCTCGAGGTATTCTCACCTAAGTCACAAGTGATTTCCTCGAGGTATTCTCACCAAAGCCACCCGTGATTTCCTCGAGGTATTCTCACCTAAGCCACACGTGATTTCCTCGAGATATTCTCACCTAAGCCACCCGTGATTTCCTCGAGGTATTCTCACCTAAGCCACCCGTGATTTCCTCGAGGTATTCTCACCTAAGCCACACGTGATTTCCTCGAGATATTCTCACCTAAGCCACAAGTGATTTCCTCGAGGTATTCTCACCTAAGCCACACGTGATTTCCTCGAGGTATTCTCACCTAAGCCACAAGTGATTTCCTCGAGGTATTCTCACCTAAGCCACACGTGATTTCCTCGAGGAATTCTCACCTAAGCCACATGCAATGACGTTTCTTTTACTGCTGTATTATTTTTTATATTAAAGCAGTGCATGTTGTCCTGTTCATGCTACATTTTATCATGTCAAAATCTCAAAACTGCAAACAGTAATGTATCGACATTTTACTTTCACATAAAATGCTCAGCTATACGAATTGGTATCACACAATATTAGCCAAATGGAACAATGCTATATGCAAATACATAATAATTATTTATAAGGTGAATGACAGATTCAGATGATTTATTTTTACAGTACTGTGGAGGTGTCCATAAAACTGCTTAAATAACATTCTGCATTCTACAAATGATGAAACCAATGAAAGCGACAGTTTGCCAATAATGAAAACTTCATCACATTATGATACCGATAATTTTAAATGATTGGTAAATATTAAAACTGATAGTTTTGGCATACTTAGTACTAACATCCAATCCATTAACGCTAAATTCAATGTGTTAGCAGCCTTTATAAAAAATTGTACCTACTTAACAATGACTTTAGTATTATATGTATTCAAGGAAGTTGTTTACAGAACAAGATGATCTATCTCACATCCAATTACAAGACTATACTTGTATTTCCTTAGGTAAAAATAGTAGTACCAAGGGATGTTTGATTTTGTACATTCATAATATATATAATTATAAAGTATTACAATGTGTTAAAAATAAAACTTGGGAAGGACAGCTAATTGAAATCACTGGGGTGGTCTCGTAAAACCTGTGATAGTCGGTAATATATACAGACCAACTCGAGACCTAAACATTAGCTACAAACAATTTATTGAATAATTTTCATTATTATCATCACAACTTAATTGCAAAAATTCGGAAGTTATTATTGCTGGATATTCCAATATAAATTTGCTTAAAAGTAATGATAAAAATATTCTAGTGAGTTTATGGCATCTTAAGAGGATTTAGTTTCTTTCTTAAAATAATATTCCCAACAGATGTTCTGACCTAACTGGCACATTAACTGACAATTTATTTGGTAAGCTAAGCCACATTATGCTGCAGTCAACAGCAGGTATTTTAATAAAACAATTTTCAGACCACCAGCCATATTTATTATTTGTCGAAACTGTTCCAGCTAAAATGTATCACCCTAAATTAGTCAAAACACATTTACAAAATGAAAAAGCTATGTCAAATTTTGCATATGAAATAATTAATTCAAATATTATGGAGAAATTAGATCAAAATCCTTTGTCTGATCCAAATAATAATTACAACATACTCATGGATGTACTTGAAAATGCAAATGTTAAACATATGCCGTATAAATTAGTAACATTTAACAAATATAAACATTAAAAACTTATTATGGATAACAAAATAACTGACACTGTAGAAATTGCTAGTACAATTAATTTATTCTTTACAAACACAGGACATCACCTTGCAAACAAAATCAAACTCACAAGTAGCAAAAATCAAAGTTTCTATCTGACAGCACATTCTGAATGGTTTTTGCAAATGCAAGAAATAAATGAAGAGTCATTAATCAAAATACTTGACTCATTCCCTGCAAAAACAATAGTGGTCATGATGGAATTACATTGAAATAATTAAAATATGTTAAACTCATTTTAATTAAACCCTTAACATTGCTTTTTAGTGAAAAATATAAAACTGGAATCTTTCCAGACAGGATGAAACTTGCAGAAAGCTTTCCTATCTTTAAAAATTATGATGAAACACCATTCTCTAACTACAGACCGACATCACGATTACCTGTAATCTCTAAAGTTGTTGAAAAAGTTATGCATAATAAGATATATTCATTTATTACAGAACATTCACTTTTCATTGCTAGCCAATATGGCTTATCTTATAGTCACTCAACTGAATATGCCATTATGGAAGTTATTGACATAACTATAACTGCACTGGATTCAAATGAAACACGTGTCAATATATTTTTAGATCTGTCAAAATCATTTGACACCTTAGACCATAAAATTCTATTAAACAAATTACACATGTATGGAATATGCGTTATCGCTCTAGAACGAATGGAAAGCTACTTGAAAAATAGAAAACAATACGTTACGTATAACGATAACATTTCTGAAATTCTGCCTATTACTACAGGTGTGCCACAAGGCTCCATAATAGGCCCACTTCTTTTTGTAATATACATTAACGCTTTACCAAAGTCAAGTAAGACCTTTAAATATGTAATGTATGCAGACGGTACAACTATATTTACTACAATCCAGTATTTAAACTCATGTACTTAAGATATCAAATAACATTTAAACACATAATTAATTAAAGTAAGCGAATGGCTGAACATTAACAAAATGTCTTTAAATATAAAGAAATCGAAATACACAATACATAAATTGAAAAATAAAAATTTAATTCCTTTTCTGCTCAAGATAGATGAAACAAAAATTTAAAGAGTTCAAAACTGTAATCTTCTGGGTGCCGCATTACAAGAACATCTAAGATGGAACAGTCATATAAAGCTATTTCTATCATATGTAAAACATTGAATATAAAAGTCACTTTGTACGACTCATTAATGTTGCCATATATAAATTATGGCCTAATGATATGCTGTTTTAAATTTAACAGAATTATTAAAGTTACCCCCTAATATAGCGCATTATCCAGTCCTCGGGACTGCTCAAAGCGTTTTACACTTGTCTCAAAGCATTTTAAGAGCCTATATCCGACAAAACGATATAATATTGAAACGTATATTTTACTCACGACTGGTGCAGCACTGTTCTCTCAATCAGACATCATCTACACAGCAGCGTCCAGAGTACAACTGACAAACCACTCTACGGAGACCACCGCCACCGCGATTCTTCCGTGATGCAAACTTCTCGTTTGGTTGATTGCATTATTTCTTAGTTTTGATTAGTATATTAAGTTGGTATCCTGAACGCAATTATGTCTGATTGACATATCGCTGCATGGGTCCACTACGACAATAATTATTTAATTTGACGCGCCCGTTTTTAATTATTACGGAGAGCGGTGTAGCGTGCAGTAAACAATTCCCAGAAGCGAAGACAGTTTGGCGACAATCCGAGGTGAGTCAGTTCCTTTTGTAAGGACGATTGTTGCTGGTGAACTAGTTGGGTCTGCCTATATATATTTAGATGTGAATCATAGGTGTGACTATGACAAATGTCATAGGTCGTCTCCCCGTCATTCGCGTCTCCGTCATTTTGACTTAGCCAGAAAATCTGGCTAAGTCAAATTTAAAGTAGATTTAAAGCTCCGTCGTTTGATGTTCAACGGACAAAAACATGTGAAGACACGTGTTTACTACTTTCCATTTATTAACCGTGAATCGTGTTGCTTATGTGTAGAGTAGCATGGGGCATAACGCAAGTTTTGGGGCATAAAGCCCATCCTCTAACTAGTTTCACAGCGCGAAAATAAGAATTTCGAGATAGCCAAATGAAGCCACATACAGTCCTTCACATTTGGTTAGAATACGGTGGCAGAAAACGAAATTCACGCGATATTTTTGTTTACGTCAAACTTTTGACTCTATAAATTATAAAAATGGTCACCCTAAAAGTCGTTTTGAGGGCAGTAACCATAAGAAACTAAGACAACGTGTTGAGTGTATGCAGTAGACAAATATGTAATTATTAATGTTGTGGATGCGAGTGATAAAAGCCAGTAATATACAGATGGTGACATTTTAATATCGAACATGTGGGGCAAAAAGGCCAACATCAGTGGGGGCAAAACGTACTAGACGATTTGATAAGTTCCGCCTGCGTATGACAGTTTATAATAAACATATACACTATAATGCACTTGTTGAATTTCAGAGAAAAGGAGCTAATTAATTAACTATTTCAGTCACAGTTCTTAATAAAATTATAACAACAAATATTACTATGATGTGACGCAAGGTTTCGCTATACTGAAGTGTACCAATAATACCATCACTTTGGTAATGCGAAATAAGTAAACTAATATTTAAATTAGGCTGATTAATGCATAACGCCCAGGGGCGGGCGTTTTGCCCCACCCCTGGGGCAAAACGCCCATTTTCAGGACCTCTGCTAAAACGGCTATAACTTTTTCTGTGATATTGAACATCGAAAATGTCAACACAAGATTTTCAGCTAAGATAATAAACTAGGTGATACATCCAATATATCAGAGATATATCTAAAAGGTTTTCCCATGAGTCGATTTCCCGAAAAAAAGTAGGCGTATTGCCCCACCCTACTCTAAGGCGTACTGTTTCAGTCGCATGAAAAGATGACAAGATCACGACAAGTGGCAGACACAAAACACAGTCATATACGTGCTGCGAGCTGAGTTATTGAACTCTGGAAAACTGCTGAAATCGCCTAGCACAGGGTGACTGATTCGAAGAACTCAAAAGTTTGGTTAGAACCTTGGACAGGGAGACTCGGAGGTACAGTCGGGCACGAATGAATTTTGGTGTCCAGGATGAACAATGTCGAAAATCCTTGCTCGTAAGACAGACGTGCCTGTACTAGTTGGGCCATGGTCCCATCCCCGGGTTGTTCGCACGTAAGACAGACGTGCCTGTACTAGTTGGGCCATGGTCCCATCCCCGGGTTGTTCGCACGTAAGACAGACGTGCCTGTACTAGTTGGGCCATGGTCCCATCCCCGGGTTTTCGTCCTCAAGCGTCGCAGTGATATGTTCAAACATATTGGAATTTGTTGACTTTTCCGTCCTTGTTATTGCCCTCCCACAGAGCACAAAGTAAGATACTGTCCGCGGGAATAAGCACACGCCCGTACTCGAGGGGGAAGTTCGGGTGTTTCGAATGTTTTGAAAAAGTGGGTTCGTGCTTACACAATCAGCCAAGGAATTTCTGGGGAGTTTTCTGTAAAAATGTTACAGTTAAAAAAGCAAGTTCATTCGAACCCCCAGAGGAAGAGCATGATATATCAATGATATGCTATATATATATATATATATATATATATATATATATATATATATATATATATATATATATATATATATATATATATATATATATATATATTGTTGATTGTCTCTAAGCATTTTAAGAGCCTATGTCCGACAAAATGATATAATATTGAAACGCGGTTCTCTTTATCAGGCATCGTCTACACAGCAGCATCCAGAGTAGGACTGACAAACCACCCTACGGAGACCACCGCCACCGCGATTCTTCTGTGACGCAAACTTCTGGTTGATTTCTCGCTGCATGTGGGTCTACTACGACAATAGTTAATTAATTGCATGCGCTCGTGTTTAAGATTCACGGGGGGGGGGCGGTGTCATGTGCAGTAAACAATTCCCAGAAGCGAAGACCCACAACAACTTGGCGACAAGCCGGGGTGAGTTAGTTCCTCTTGTCAGGACAATTGCTGCTGGTGAACTTGTTGGCTCAGAATATGTATGCCTAGATGTGAATCATAAGTGTGAATATGACAAACGTCATAAATCGTCTCCCTCTCATTCGCGTGGAGTCTCCGTCATTTTGGCATAGAACTAGCCAGAAAATCTCCGTCCCATAGATTTAAAGCTCCGTTATTTTTGATGTTCAACAGACAAAAAAATTAAGACGTGTTTACCACTTTCGGTTTATTATTCGTGAATCGTGCTGCCTATGCGTAAGGCATACTGTTTAAGTAGCATGAACAGAACACGTCAAGTGTCAGACACAAAACATCAACTACGCAGCCACGTAGGGGAAGGTTCGGTAATATAAGCCACTTTTTTCACATTTATGTTATGGAGCCGTATGACTAGATGTTCGCTGTGTAAAGATGTCATAAACGTTCTCGTGGTAGACTATTGCTATGGTCATTATTGCACCTGTAGGTTGTTTATTTTTTGTATGAGGACGAGGAGAAAATGTTCTGTAAACATTATGCGCTGGAAATATGAGCATGACCCGTGGATACTATAGGCACGAGTTTTCATATTACCCAAGATGGTCCTAGACACAACAGAGTCATAGCTTAACCGAATAGAAGAGTCATTACTGAACATGGATACACGTACGCATGCATGCACACGTGTACGCACACATGCACGCACACCTGCACGCACACTCATTCACACACACACCCCCACAAACAACATACACGAATCAATACTCAACATGGGCATACACTCTCATACACACACATACACACACACACACACACACACACACACAAGCACGCACGCACGCACGCACGCACACACGCACGCACACACACACAAGAACGCACGCACGCATGCACGCACGCACGCACACCGGATGCATTGCACACACACGCACGCACGCACGCACGCACGCACTCACGCAGCCAAGCCTGGGGTAATAGTAATACGTAATAGTAATAGTAACGATTACATTGTTCAAGTAGTAGTAATAGATAGAACAGAACGCAATGTTATGGTAATAGAAAGCAAAGTAATAATAATTGAGCTATTACTTTGCAATTACAATTGAATATTTCAATCACACAAAAATTCAATTTCGTTGAAAATAATCAGACCAAAAATTCTGTATTTTGACATACTGGAACAAGCATCATGTTCAGTGGTTCACATGCAGTTTTATTTATTTATTTATTTCCCAACAGTGGCCTATGACATAGGCTGACAGAATAATGATAGCATTCTGGACAGGGAAACTCGGAGGTTATCGCTCACATTATGTGAGGAGACGCATCAGCAAGGCATTTGGTCTGTGACGCAGTTTTCTTTGCAGAACAGTAGGGCGCCTGTCGGCTGATTGCATTCTTTTGTCGTGTTGATTGGCATATGAGGATGGTCTCACTAGCAGAAATACAGCTGATTGCCTTCCCGCCGCGGGCAGCTATTGCGAAAACAAATAATTAATAATGTGCGCTTCTGTTAGAAATGTCTAATTAGGAAGTGTATAGTGTCGTGTGGAGTTAGAACTCCACCAGCGGACACACGTAATGTAGGGTGGGGTAAGGAGGAAGGAGCCACCTTAAGGGGAAATCGTGTGCGGGAAAGAATCCTTTCGGTCAATATCGTATATGTGCTATGAATGATCTAGTTCGTTATCTTACGTCGTATTCTCCGGTATATATATATATATATATATATATATATATATATATATATATATATATATATATATATATATATATATGTGTGTGTGTGCGTGTGTGTGTGTGTGTATGTGTGTGTGTACGTGTGGACGTGCGTGCGTGTGTGTGTATGTGCGTATGTGTGTGCGTGTGTGTGTATGTGCGTGCGTGCGTGTGTGTGTACGTGTGTACGTGCGTGCGCGTGTGTACGTGTGTGTACGTGTGCGTGCGTGTGTGTACGTGTGTGTACGTCTGTGTATACTGTATTCGACCTAATAACTGTACGTTTGAATTGAGTCACGGAAAAATATAAAGGAATCTGTTCTTATACACTAAAATGTGTTTCTCTAGACAATAAGGTAACTGTTTAACACTAGTGGTGTCATTTGGTGACTAGGATAGAACAACTGAAAAGTTGAGGAATTTTTATTCTTTTTTATGTCTAGGGCTCAATCATATTCATAAATCCAAATTGTTTTTACTCACAGCAACTAAGATTATTAGTAGATCATGTTATACCAAGATAATATATCTAGCATGCATAGATAATTATATCTAGCTGATTCAAATAGAGTTGGTAAGCTGGCTCAACTAACACTTGGTGTGGGGTAAGTTGAGCCACAGTGCAGCGTGAGTTGCTTAAATGCTGTATTTGTATAATTTACGTAGGCCTTGTACAAAAAAATCATAATAAATTATGCCAACACATCTACCCAATGGGTACAACACGTCTCTGACAAGTCAAAGACCTTAATTAATAAGTTAACAAGCTTAATTAATATAGACTTATAGTCCAATCGCAACAAGTGTAACTAACTGCTAATAAGTTGTAGCTATTGTCGCATTTCTGCGAATTGCTATTATATGAACTATTTTCCTGGATATGGTGAGGTAAACGTTAGAGTGTATATAGATGGATGGCATAAATAAGTTATGTAATGATATCCAAGTGTGGTGTGGGAGCCCACACTGGAAGTTTATTGTTAGGCGTGGGGCATGAACAGGTTATACAATAATTGTACTCATGATGTTTTATCTTTTGGCGTGGCACATCATAGTAAAAGGGGTATTAACGTAATGGGACCGTCCGCAGATGTTTATTAAGTTTGATTGGCTAACGCCGACCTCGTGGTGTGGTGGGAAAGTTACCAAGCGATAAGGTATAAGAGGCGAAGTAAAATGTATTAAAAGAGAGGGGGCCAGAACACACAAATGCGGCATTAGAGTTCCAACGATGATGTCCGGCAAGGCCCAGTACCCTCTACAACTTTGCTCGCATTGACAACAGCGAGTGAAAACCCAGACAACACAATGCCACGCAAGTTATCACTGCGCATTGTTTGACTGTATGCGTTGACCATCTGCATCGGCAGAATCGGTGAATCATGTTCCCTGAGACTATCAATCGCCCTGCCATTTCGACAAAACCAAACATCCGGAAGCGAGTTAGATACTCTGCTACCTATAAAAATAAGCCACAGAATTTTGGTCAACTTTACAAAATAATGCACCAGTTTCATAAGTCCACCTTATTTGAGCAACAATGACACTAACAACTACTGCATTTAGCAGCCATATATATACCTGACTAGCAATGATGCTTGCTGAACAAAAATGTTTAATATCTCCTTGTATGTTAATGTTGTACTGTGATTCCGCGATGAGATATACTAAACTTAGTTCAATTGTGTGCATGCCTTGAAGCGAAACAAAAATCATGGTTTTCGGCCTATGCGCCTATAAGTGTTAATAAAATTTTGTTGAACACGCACCTTAATTTCATGGGCCGCGCCATACTGTTAGATAATCCTACGTCACGAGTGTGATATTCTGGTAATATTCACCAAATGACAATATATATTTAGATACACCTATTCCTACACTTGCCAATAGGATATGGCCGTGCTATTTGCATCAAAACTCGACTTATGTAACGTATTGTGGCCTTTGTTTACTAAACCAGTCCTCTGTCTGGCAAAATAATATGACAGAACAGTGTGGCATTGTAGCTTCAAAGGGTAACCAAATTCTTGGGTTGATTAGGAGAAATGTAACATACAAGGAAAAAGCTAATTATACTTGTGTATAAAGCAATAGTTAGACCTCATTTAGAATACTGTATACAAGTCTGGAGACATATCGTAAGAAGACTAAACATACGCTTCAACGAATACAGAGGAGAGCAACTAAGATGAATCCAGAATTGAGAGAACTTAGTTATGAAGATCGTCTAAAAGAACGTGGTTTAACAACCCTAGAGACAAGGAGGTTAAGAGGACATCAAATTGAAGACATGGCCTTGTCTCCTCCCTAAATACGTACGACACTGACCCGGACAGCCGTAATCTCAGTACATTTAAAGAGCCTGTCTCCGACAAAGTGATCAAACACCGAAACATGTATTGTACTCACAACTGTCGCAGCGCTGTTGTCTGGCTGACTCAGTCGTTCCGGGCTTGTTGTTGTAGACGTCTACACAGTCGTGTTCAGAGAACAACTGTTGTCTGGCTGAATCAGTCGTCCCGGGCTTGTTGGTGTAGTCGTCTACACAGTCGTGTTCAGAGAACAACTGACAAATGTCCTACGGAGTCGCATGACCACGACACTTGGTCTGTGACGTCTGTCGGTTGATTGCATTCTTTCGTGATTGGTATATGAGGATGGTCTCACCAGCAGAAATGCATTTGATTGCCTACCCACTGCGGGCAGCTACTGCGAACACAGTTAATTAATAACGTGCGCTGATGTTAGAAATGTTTAATTACGAAGTGTATATTGTCCAATGGAGATAGAAATCCACCAGTGGACACACTGTCCAAACATCGGGAGTTAAGAAGACGAAATTAATGAGGTGTTGACAAAAAACGACTTTTAGCCACCTAAGCATTTTTCTAGGTATGTTCATATAAGATGGGGTGGGACAAGGAGCACGGAGCAAGGAGCCCCTTAGGGGGAAATCGTGTGCGGAAAAGAATCCACTCGGTTAATATCTAGTTCGATCTAGATCTAGTTCCTTATCTTACGTACATTTCGTGTCTGGAAATTGGTTACGTACCTTGTCCCTGATAAAAATTGCAGCCAGGTTAGCGAGTATTCCTGTGGTGGGGTAAGAAGTCCATCTAGGCGTTTGCAATATTATAATTTCTTTATATGAATGTATTTTTAATATAAACATTACATATCACCCACAACCGATTCATTATTTACCACTACTACAATCGTAGTGTGTTATTCTATGCATTTACTTCTTTTGTGTCAGTTTCCACTGGTTATTGTACATAGTCCCACTTTGGTAAGGACGATTGCCAATAGCTTACAGCGTATATAGTTTCTGTTGTAACCATTTCGTAATCAGATGGAGATGGTGATATGTGGCTCCATCTGACTATCTAACAATTCTTATTTTCGAGTCTGACGACAGAGGTACAATTAGCTGTTTCTGTATATTTTGTATATGTGGATGTTGCGACTCACGTGGCGTCTGGAGCGTAAAACGTCATCCGCCACTAACAATTTACGCATCCATGTCACCGACGCTATGCATAGCGAAGGACTTACACAAGTATTGTGAGCTCTATCCGAAAGCGATATCGTATCTAGATAAAGTGACAAAAGACATGCTCATCATGGAAATTAGTTGTGAGTAAACAGTTAATTATATTATAATAAGTTAAATAAATATAATAATAGTTAATAGATCCGCCCCACGGTCCAACCAACGCAGATCTGACGCCGCGGTCCATCTACCGGAGATCCGATTAGCCACCGGGGAACCGTTCTTGACGGTATGGCCACCATGGAGCCGCTCTCGATGGTATGGCACCGAGGAGCCGCTCTCGACTGCCCTGTCACCGGGGAGCCGCTCTCGACCGTGTTACCACCGGGGAGCCGCTCTCGACATTATAACCATCGAGGAAGTATGAAGTTAAAAGGGGAAATACATATATGTAAACAAATTAAAATAACTAAACACAACATTTTGTCGGGCTTAATTATTAATTAATTTAATTTTAACCTGATGCACCCTTAACACCGAAATTTAGGTGTTGGGATGTAGTGTTCATATTGATCGCCATGTGGCGCCACTTTCATTGGCTTTGGTTATGCTGTTGGTACCCGGACAACACATGTGCGGACGTGTTGAGCCAATTCTCGAATCGATCCGTCAATTATTAGTATTTTTGTGAATTTTTTAAAAGTGACCGATATCTCTTAAACGTTTTCGATTCATGGTTATGATGACTATGAGTGACTATTATATATCCGATAATTCGGATGTAAATGACATTAGTAGCGGACAAGACAACGACATCGATGTGCCAATGATGTGTTGTTACTGTATTAATTGTCTTTTGACGTAATATTTGACTCACATTTGCTGAATTACTGCATTTATATTCCTAGAATATATATATATATATATATATATATATATATATATATATATATATATATATATATATATATATATATATATATATATATATTATATTTATATATATATATATATATAAATATATATATATATATATATATATTATATGTGTGTGTGTGTGTGTGTGTGTGTGTGTGTGTGTGTGTGTGTGTGTGTGTGTGTGTGTGTGTGTGTGTGTGTGTGTGTGTGTGTGTGTGTGTGTGTGTGTGTGTGTGTGTGTGTGTGTGTGTGTGTGTGTGTGTGTGTGTGTGTGTGTGCGTGCGTGCGTGTCGGTAGATGGACCTATGACACATTCATTATTATGCATTTTGTGAACAGTTTTGTGTGCTTTAGATGTATATATGCGATGAACCGAAATCATAGTACTTGCATGCTAATTGTAATATTTCACAGGTAGATGCAGATATTATTATAATTTCTCTTGCTGCTCATAGAGGACATGTAGGCCTACCTTGCAGTACCAAACTTGCCTCATTTTGTGCTTTCATTTGTCCATGAGTGACGAAATAAAACTAGATTTAGTATTTCATTTTTCATTTTGTGATTGTTTACATATGCTAATTATATGTTAATTAGCCACAGTTAATCATAACATTGATAGTGTTATTACCATTGGTAAGATAAATATTCTGTAATTCAGAATACGTATACATTGCTTTTCATAATCCCATGGATTGAAACAAAATCAACTCCCCCAAACATTCAGGGCTTAGGTTAAATGCGTATACGTGTGAATATTGTCTATCGGTAGTCTTAATGTGGCCTTAATCACACGTCCAGGTCAGATAAATCGGCTATGACATTACACTTTCAAAGTAGAAATAAATATACTACAGTACATCTGAATCTGTGCATCTATGTGAGAGTTATGGAGGCTCAATTTCAGGACTTGTGTTGAAGTTATATTTTTCATGGACTCGGACATATACCGAATCGAGCTGACCCCTTGCACTTGAACTTGACCCTTTGGACTGGATTTGGTCTCAACCCTTGCCAAATGCAATTTAGCTAATAATAAACGTTGGGCACAGAATGATCAAGTTTTGCTATTATTTTGTAGGACGACCTGAATTCCTGCATTCATCCACTTTTTGGAGCAAACTACTGCATTCTCAAGGGATCAAAACACTAACAATGTGTAATCTTTAATTGAATTTATTGTCCAGAGGGGAATCTTATCCCAGGCCTGGGACAATATCCTTCCTATGGGGTATGAATCTCCGGGATCTTGCCCCATAACAGGAACAGGATTTCTCCATTGCATGGAATACGTATACTGAAACGAAACAAGCTATTGTTAAATGTAAAAAAAAGTATTTTATCCAAATAGGAAACAAACAAAGACGTACTCCTGACGTATAGTCATTGAACAACTAACACTGTACACAACAACCCATACCTCCCGAGGTCTACAAATAACAACAACGTACTCCTGGCGTGTAGTCATTGAACAACTAACACTGTACACAACTACCCATACCTCCCAAGGTCTACAAATAACAACAACGTACTCCTGGCGTGTAGTCATTGAACAACTAACACTACACAGCTACCCATACCTCCCGAGGTCTACAAATAACAACAACGTACTCCTGGCGTGTAGTCATTGAACAACTAACACTGTACACAACTACCCATACCTCCCAAGGTCTACAAATAACAACAACGTACTCCTGGCGTGTAGTCATTGAACAACTAACACTGTACACAACTACCCATACCTCCCGAGGTCTACAAACAACAACAACGTACTCCTGGCGTGTAGTCATTGAACAACTAATACTGTACATAACTACCCATACCTCCCGAGGTCTACAAACAACAACAACGTACTCCTGGCGTGTAGTCATTGAACAACTAATACTGTACATAACTACCCATACCTCCCGAGGTCTACAAACAACAAACAACGTAGTCCTGGCGTGTAGTCATTGAACAACTAACACTGTACACAACTACCCATACCTCCCGAGGTCTACAAACAACAACAACGTACTCCTGGCGTGTAGTCATTGAACAACTAATACTGTACATAACTACCCATACCTCCCAAGGTCTACAAACAACAACAACGTAGTCCTGGCGTGTAGTCATTGAACAACTAACACTGTACACAACTACCCATACCTCCCGAGGTCTACAAACAACAACAACGTACTCCTGGCGTGTAGTCATTGAACAACTAACACTACACAGCTACCCATACCTCCCGAGGTCTACAAACAACAACAACGTACTCCTGGCGTGTAGTCATTGAACAACTAACACTACACAGCTACCCATACCTCCCGAGGTATACAAACAACAACAACGTACTCCTATCGTGTAGTCATTGAACAACTAACACTACACAGCTACCCATACCTCCCGAGGTCTACAAACAACAAACAATGTACTCCTGGCGTGTAGTCATTGAACAACGAACACTGTACACAACTACCCATACCTCCCGAGGTCTACAAACAACAACAACGTACTCCTGGCGTGTAGTCATTGAATAACTAACACTACACAACTACCCATACCTCCCGAGGTCTACAAACAACGTACTCCTGGCGTGTAGTCATTGAACAACTAACACTACACAGCTACCCATACCTCCCGAGGTCTACAAACAACAACAACGTACTCCTGGCGAGTAGTTATTGAACAACTAACACTACACAGCTACCCATACCTCCCGAGGTCTACAAACACCAACAACGTACTCCTGGCGTGTAGTCTTTGAACAACTAACACTACACAACTACCCATACCTCCCGAGGTATACAAACAACAACAACGTACTCCTGGCGTGTAGTCATTGAACATCTAACACTGTACACAACTACCCATACCTCCCGAGGTATAAAGTTCATTAAGGGCTCTCCGTATATGATCCACGGCCATCCTTCTTCCACGCTGCTGGTGCTAATGCGTCTTCTATTTTGCTTTTTCACTACGTCTTCCGTTCCGTTCTGGGTGCCTGGTCTACCAGCCAGTGACTCGCGATCAACGATTACACTTTGTGAATGATGAAAGTTTACGTTTATTTATTACGTAACAAAAAGAATTTAAATGAACGAAGTTTCTACGTCGTTAACCGATGGTAACGCGTATAGTGCAAGAATTGTGTAATATAGAGTACTCCGAATTGTCACGTATACGAAATGGTAGATCGCACATTTGAAAACACGTAGCTTTTATCCAAGTCATTTTACAGTACCTGATCATCAACATAAATTGATCAAATCAAGCCCCCGGGAATTAAGAGATGTCTACATACTAGGTGAAAGGCGCCAAGACGTCTAGTCCCCACTATGATGTAGACATTTCTTATTTCTCGCGGTTATGATAATGGTCGCCTACATTTTGTAACAATAAATGGAATTGCATAAATCCTACACAAATGATCAAAATAAAACAGATGCACGATGTTAAACGTAATCTGTTTGTATCAGAAAACATTGCAAATATGTAATTTTACTTTTGCCATGCAGAAACACTTAAAAGACAGATAACAGGCGCATTATGATATTGAAAATACTAGGGTGTTTTGCCACAGGGTGA
Source organism: Lamellibrachia satsuma (assembly GCA_033239005.1). Lineage (NCBI taxonomy): Eukaryota > Metazoa > Annelida > Polychaeta > Sabellida > Siboglinidae > Lamellibrachia > Lamellibrachia satsuma. Next base: position 1,271,715 of record BSQZ01000047.1, on the reverse strand, counting down.
TTCCTTGCCCCACCTTACCCTACACGTGCACGTGTCTTACTGTATAGCGACCTTTGAAACGATGGTTAGAAACCGATAAAATGTTACCCCTGTGTCCGCTTCGACAGCCGCAATTGCTAAGGTCTTGTTTGTTATCACGCCTGTTTGTTATCACGCCTGGATATCTGTGGTGCAACTGCGTGCAGTGTGACACACATTTGGTAGTCGAAGTAGACAGGACACTATGGCGACTGTTCGTTTCGTCCTTCTCTTAACGTTCCTGCATATGTCCGACGGACAAAGAACTTTGGTCGATTCTCGTTGTGTGTACACGTTCAACGTGCCCGCCAGTGACTGCGGTCAGACTCTGGACTCCAACGGCGAAGTGGAGGTCGTCAAGAGCTTGGCCGTCGGGCTGCAGGCCCAGGTGACACTGCTTGTCAGTGAATTGAGAGACTTACGGGCAGAACTGGCGACGATTAAGACAACAGGTGGGAAACATTCACTTGTATGTTATCTCATTTACAACTTTAAGTAGAGTCCACGCCTAGTAATTAGTTTAGGTTTTAGCAAGCCATGTATTGACGCTTTGATTAAGACTCCATCCTCAACTGATTTAGCCTATCGCAAATTATATTCGCTGATTTCCAATTATGTAGTGTGTGAATAGTTTGTGTAACATTCGCAGTAGAGTTAATAAAAAAAATTCCATTTTTTTCAAATCGTCGATAGAATTGATTTTAGTCGTTAGATCATGTAAGGCTCAGCATAGTGGATATCCAAAATGATAAACACTGTGTGTGTCAATGCCGATTGACAAAATTACGAAATAAGGGTGAATTTTTTTAGTTTTCAGCGTTTCCATTTTCACTTCAATTAATGTAACTTAATAGTTTGTCTGATAATAAAAAAAAACTACAAACAAAAGTTGCACGAACGAGCTACCATGTCGCAGTGGATACTAGGTAGGGTTAATTTTCCGCAAAAATTATTTGAAATGTGACTAGCAAAAAAATCGAATTGATGATGCACATATACAGCGTCAAAAACAGTCCGTTAAACTTAGACATTATGTGTGCGCCGTTCACATTGTCATTTGTTCTTAATGGGGCATGGCCACCAGATTGATTAATTATTTGGATGATGATGGTCCCAGCAGTTGTGTTATAAGTGTGGGCAGTTGGGTTGTTCATACTGGAGTGAGCGGCGTGCATTAGTGTTAAAGACCTCCTGCAGTGAAATTACAATAATGACATTCAACTGGCCAGCAAGGCAGCTTATAGTATACCATTGTATATAATGCCATACATCATAACTATATTATATTTCCTACTGTACAAAGTCAGTTACAACTTTTGGAAATGTTTTATTTTCCTAAACAAATGCAACAAAATATATGACAGTGATTAATTAAATTTAAAATGATCCTTATTTAATTAATTCATTACACCATATCTACTGTCCTGATATGTTGTCCAGAATCCTGGGACTATGTAGGTACTAGGTAGCATGTGAGGGCTCCAGATGTGGAGGACTCCTAGCTGACCATTGATTGCAATGGCTAACAGCGACTCAAGTGCTTCATAACAAAGAACTCAGTATGGGATCAGTGAAGCCAGGACACATGCAGCATGTCTCATGAGGCAATGCTAATCTGGGTCTGACAGAATAGGGACTGAGGTAGCAGAGATAAGAAAAATGATAAACAATGAAATGTAGCCAGTGTGTTGTCAAGTAACATATACTCATGTTTGTTGCTTTGTTTTATTTTTAGTGAATATTATTGTTGTTTTTACCGTTTTCTTCATAACAAAATCTGATCAATGGCCACTGCATATTCACTTGTTGTTGAGTTGTATAAATTACATTAATTAATAATTAATATTTTTAAATACGTTATTATTAATTTTAATAAAAAAAGTGTACTCATACTCTTGAGAATGTACTCATACTCGTACTCATACTCAGCTTTTAGCAATGTACTCATACAAATGTACTCGGCCCCAGATGAGATATATATATATATATATATATATATATATATATATATATATATATATATATATATATATATATATATATATATATATATATATATATATATATATATATATATATATATATATATATATTCAACTTATATACATGTACTTTTCAAATGCACGTGTAATTTTTTTATAAATTGGCAATTTTGTCAGATTGTATAAACTCATTCATACAAAATAAAAACTATGTTGTATATAAAGAGTAAATAGGACCTACCTCCACTCCCTTCAATTCGAACTTTTCCTTGATGTCCGACTGATGAGGTTTGTCTTGATCTAACACGTCCATAATTAGAGGCGCAAGAATAAAAAGATCACTTTTTCCAAATCCGGTCGGCAACACAGCTAATGTGTGCTCGCCATTTGCTATGTTTAAGAGCACCTCTATTTGTTTGTACTTCAACGTATATGTAAATTCTTTATACTTTTGGACAAGGCTGTATGCCAACAGCACGTCAGTCCTGTTAACCGCCATCGAAAGAAGTACCGCACAGAAATAATGTGTTATGTTGACTGGCCTCATTCTTCACGCGGCCACCGCCACCTCACACAAGATCGTGTTAGACCATGTGACCCAAAGGCAACATCACGTGCACAGTATGGCGGCTAATTGTGAAATGTTTTCTATGTCACCGATAAAAGTACTCATAAGTAATTATTTGGAGCACATTTCTTCAGTTTCTTGACGCCCAAGTGTCGGTTGTATGTCACAGAATACACATGTGAAACGGTTAGTGCGTATTGGTTTTAAAACTTAAGTTATTAGTTCCATAGCCATTTGGCTACGGAAAGCCCAAATCAGCGAGTTAAAAAAACTCGGTGTGGACATTCGCCCCAGAGACGAAGAGTGGGGCGGACAAGTTTGCCTACGTGCCAGCGGTCCACAGAGAGAAAAATCGAAGTCCGGCTTATATTTATCATAAATGGTTTATAGCATGCTTATAAAATGCTAGCACTAAAGATAATTTACAGAGTATTTAAATAGACAAATTATCACTGCGGGACATGTGGGACGGTTTCTGCCAGTGCACCGTCGCCGTCGGACAGAGCACGTTTATCCTCGACCCGCCCAGACACAGCCTCTGCCTCTGGCTCATGCATGTAGGGTTGTGGACCTGTCAGGGGCTCGGGGTATGCATAACAGTACCCAATATCACTGTCCACATCTTCTAAATACAATATAGTGTCATCACATGAAGACTCAGATGAATCCGACATTGTGTTGCGAGATTGGCCTTCCCGTTGTGACGTCACGAATACCGTCCCCAGTCGCTAGATGTCGCTACAAACTGGTACATTTTGTGTGCACAAAACATGATCAAATAAGCTATTTTACTGGGTGACCGAGGGAATTAACAATTTATTTGAATAGCAGTAAATTATTTTTTGAGTATGGACAATGCAGTTTGGGAAGAAAAATTTAATTTCGCGTACCCTTTAAACTCTCCAAGATTGTTGGAGGGTTGCTGTAGACAGTTGTGGGACAACGAATATGGTTATTTCCAGTGTGGCTTACAGCTGTAGGAGTCGACATAAGACAGGATCTAACATCTCTTGTCACAGGAAAGAATCCTCAATTGTACAAAAATAGCTTAGTTGACTGTCAGCATGAACATGCATTAGTGCCATCAATTTAGAAACATAACAGTTTTAGACGACATTGCATTTGGAACATATGTGCAAATGTAAATTAAATTACTTAATTGATGAATCCCTTAACAACAAATTATTTAATAGTCATGTTGTTATATTTCTTGCACCAAAAGCAAACTTACTTGGCAAACTTTATTCGGAAAACATTTACGCACATGATTACAACTCGGTCAACTCGTTGGCCTAGGGATCCTTTATTATTTCAGTCGTAGTACAAGATATAACATCCCTCCCTCTTATGATTTAAATGCCCTTTAAAAAATGTTCATTCATATGTCCTGTTGTATTTCCGGTTCAAGACCACACCGATAATTACGTAAGAAATTATGTAAATTTATAAACATAATATGCCATTATTATAACATGTAAAACAGGGTTTGTAGTACAGTTTGATCTGGGAATTATTCTGTCCCAAACTTGGATCGTGCATTGCACAATTTAATGTCTTCATAGATTAAGTTTCGGAGGAGGTATGCCTTGAGTGAGCAGGGTAGAATTACGACGCACTAGTGTGCATTGCATTCCGGTGTGGAGATTCCACGGTGTCAGTTGGCTAGGCCTCAGCGTTTGTTGGTTCCGACGTGGTTGAAAGAGAAGTCGGAATGTCAGGTAATATTCGGTGCTCCATCCTCGTAGGGCATGCAACCAGTTCACTTATGGTTTATTTTATTGTGAATAGGTACGTTTAACGTATTATGGTGTGCACAATTTGTTGCCGGTAGTGCATTATTTTATCAACTGTCGCCTCGAAACCGGAGTCACTTGTGTCCGCTTACAACTGAGGTACAAACCAGCCCTTTGATTTTATTTAAATATAATTTTAGAGGTGGTATTTATAACAAGAATGTTTAATTAAATTACAGTGGAATCCACTTAATAGAATCGCAGATAGAACCAACCATTTGGTAGTATCAAATTTCAACGTATAACTAAAACAAACGTATTTTAGTGCTAATTGGTGATTGCCAACGGCGCATGAAGAAGAAATATATAATACTCTTTCAAAGCATTGCACATTTTAGTTGTGTTCGCACACGCTTTTCATGATATCCAAGGGGGTAATATTTATAGAGTCATCTGTGCAGCAGCAGCAGCAGCAGCAGCAGCAGCAGCAGCAGCAGCAGCAGCAGCAGCAGCAGCAGCAGCAGCAGCAGCAGCAGCAGCAGCAGCAGCAGCAGCAGCAGCAGCAGCAGCAGCAGCAGCAGCAGCAGCAGCAGCAGCAGCAGCAGCAGCAGCAGCAGCAGCAGCAGCAGCAGCAGCAGCAGCAGCAGCAGCAGCAGCAGCAGCAGCAGCAGCAGCAGCAGCAGCAGCAGCAGCTGCAGCAGCAGCAGCAGCTGCAGCAGCAGCAGCGCGAGTAAGATTGAACATAATATGATCAGATCGAATAATCTCCTCCTAGGTGGCGCTACCAGTGACGGGCGTAAAGAGCCGACAGGTGGGGTTGTGTATGTGAGATGGGGAAGGAAGACTTGCCCCGGGAACGCCACGTTGCTCTACCAGGGTAAGGATCGCAAATTGCCCCAGGAACACACAGAGCACTAAATCCACAATTGGTAAAAAATTACTTATTGGAGCTAATGTAGTTTACTTTAATGATTAGCTCATGCACAGAATCAAACAATTCGTTTCAAAAATGCGTTAAATTCCACTCATCGGCATAATCAGGGTTTAACATTTTTCAAAAGGCACCTAAAGGAAGCTAACTCCAAGTTATACCAGCCCTTTTGTAACCAATCACTGACGAACGTTTTTACTCAGTTGAGCTGTGAATAATTTTACAGACAGCCGGATACAACGCACCCAATTTGCGTGGGGTACACCACAGAATAGGGAAGAAATAAATAAATGCACATGTTCGTGCTACGATTAATTAAATAAAAATGCAAGTTATTTTAAAACTTATAAAAAGTGATTGTTTGTATTCTTCAGACGATTTAGGTTGTCTTAGCATAGCGTTAGCACTTCAAACTAAATAATATAGATATGCTTTAAAATATATTAAACATTCTCGATTTCCACGAGAGGTCTTTTGAAGTTATTGATGTTAAATATACCATTCATAAAAAGAAAAGAATGATATCCAACATAAAATAAGAATGACGTTAAAAACATGTTATTTTCACAGAAATCACTCGTAAGTATGTAGCGCATGTTGGAAAAACACTCTACATATATAGCACTACAACCGTCAATCTTATTAATTTATCACTAGAATAACCCCGCATGGAGGCATTTCTGATAAAACACATTAAGAATTTCGGACATCATAATATGTTGTTTATTCAATGAATCAAAGCAACGTAACAACTAGAGAATATCGATAGCGGAGGCAAACATAACGAATAGGTCGCATGTCGCTATCAAACACATTCTTAGCCTTTCAGTAAAATAAACTGATGCATGTTGCCATTTGCTGGAGATGGATGCTATTACCTGTCCCAACGTTGGTTGCCGTCCTGCAGACATTGCCTTACTTGTTCTCATTAGGAGCGGCAGGCGGCGCTGTGTATGATGCGAAAGGCGGCGGCACCAACTACCAGTGTCTACCCCGTGACCCTCAGTGGGGAGTACACACGGACGGCCTACACTCATCAGCCTACATGCACGGGGCAGAGTACGAGATGAACATTGGCAACTCTCCATTTCTAAAGGTACCTGTATAGGGATTTGTCAGCCGATATTTAAAACATTTTTTGGACGATGGGGTTAGAACAGTTAAAGTGTAAACAAATATTCGTGAAAATGTTCATCAAGTTTATATATATATATATATATATATATATATATATATATATATATATATATATATATATATATATATATATAAAACTTCATCACGTTTGTGTGTGTGTGTGCGAGTGTGTGTGTGCGTGTGTGTGTGTGCATGTGTGTGCGTGCGTGCATGTGTGTGTGTGCATGTGTGCATGCGTGCGTGTGTGTGTGCGTGTGTGTGTGTGCATGTGTGTGTGTGTGTGTGTGTGCGTGTGTGTGTGTGTACATGTGTGTGTGTTTATGTGTGTGTGTGTGTGTGTGTGTGTGTGTGTGTGTGTGTGCGTGTGTGTGCGTGTGTGTGTGCGCGCGCGCGCGTGTGTGTGTGTGTGTACGTTATTATCACATCACAACCAGACGATTTACCAGGGAACAGAAGAGTCAGCGGCGATAGAGCGTAAGTCTGCAATAACAAACCAGGCAGACAGGAACAGTTGCAGCATAGACTGGGAGGCGGCAACAGTGATTGACAGAGAGCGTAGCAGTCACGCAAGAGGCCACGTGGATCCGAAAGGCAATTCCAGTTATGAATCGATACGAGGGGGATATAGATTGTGTCACGTATGGGACGGCCTGCTTGCCAAGACAACTGGCGAGCAGGAGAAGAACTAGCCGTCCCAGAATTCCTAATTAAGTACTCAAAATTGTTGTGGTTGAAGAAAATCATAAATAAACAAATGAATTTGAAATTGTTTTTTTTTACTATTTTCTTTTGAATCCGACGGTTGCATTTGTTATTCTCACTCTATTCCCACAGCGTCTTCAGTTTTTTAAATGCTACACTTTTTTGTCATCTTCATTGAATGATACTTTAGTCATTTGCAGACAAACTTCGCTGGAAACCTGAGAAACAACAACGTGCCGTGTGCAGTGTGTCACGTGATGGATCGTCAGGCCAAAGTGATGATCCCAGCCCGGAAGCAGTGTCCGGTGGGGTGGACGCGCGAGTACCACGGATACTTGACGACAGGTGCCAACGTTTACCACCCGACCACGTTTGAGTGCATGGACGAGGCTCCCGAGGTGATCGAGGGAGTGGGAGGTAACGAGGACGGAGCCTTATTCTACACAGTTGAGGGAGACTGCCGTCGCTCCCTCCCTTGTCCCAACTACGTCCACGGGTGGGCGCTCACGTGTGTCGTCTGTACTAAGTGACCTCGTCGTCTGTACTAGGCGAACCCGTCATCTGTACTAAATGAACCCGTCGTCTGCACTAAAACATTCTTCGGAAATGTAGTCTCAATGACGACGATGCATTTAAACTGCTGCCACTGTTCAACGGAATCTTACGGAACTACGCAAAAATGGCGGTGCGAACAGCTCAAGATCAGAGCTCTCCACAGCCGTGCGAACAGTACCGCCATTTGCAGGTAGTTCCGCAGATTCCGGTGTGCAGTGGCGGAAATTCCTGCCGCTACCACCAGGATTGCTTGCATCAACTTATCACTGACACGAATCTCCCAGCATAAGGACGTTGTCGACAACTTACAGTAGCGTGGTGACGTGTACGCCGACCGTTACGTTTTAGTAAATCTTACGGTTTTTTGTGATGGTCTTACGAGACATTCCTTACGTTTTTGTGTGTTTCGAACACGTTTTTCAATGCGGGATACGGCTGCTTGCGTTTTTCTAATGGCATGCGGATGATAGACTAATAGTTCAAAACAAGCAAGAGGAGTGTCTGTCGTTGCTGCTACAAAGTCTCGCGGGATGTTATCAGTATAATGTTATCCCAGTTTGCATGGCGAGCTCCTTTTGTGAAGACAAACATGCATACGGGTTCATTTACAATCTTACGGATTTCTGTTAACAGTCATTCAAGTGTGCGCCAGTCATGGTTGGCACCTATGAACGCCTACCCACTAAATTCGGCCACGCACGTAAATAAGCATAACGATTATTGAGCAAGCGACGTCTTACTGTCATAAATGCAATGGCTTTCGAAAAAACTGTTAGTTAGCTTGCTAGGTCGTGACGTCAACTCCAATAGTCGCGCAAAGTTGATGAGTCGACGACAAAGACGTAGCCGACGGGCAGAAGCTCGTCCGTCCAATCTTCCGGCTCGGCGGTCGCCAGCATTGCGTCGAGGTCTTCGGCAAGGTTCGGGTACCAGTGGTCGCCCGGTACGACGACGTTGTTCAACAACAAGTGTGGACATTCGCCGTGATAGTCGCACACTTCGACCAGGTGTTTCCCCATTGTCTAGTGAAGGATGCCTACACTCTTCGCCTGCGAAAGAAATGATACACGTTTGAATATTTGTTTTGGGTCTGTGTCCAAAGTATATCCAGTGCTGGTGATATTATCACAAGGCCAGCGTTCGCACGCTTGCATGCACGCTTGCACACACGCTTGCATGCACGCGCACGTACGAGCACGCACACACAGGCTAAAAAAAATCCACATTTTAGCAATACTTATTTTCACGAGTAATGATGCATTCTATAATATAATTTTGCCAAGATGTCTACTTTAGTCTCTGATGAACTTACACGTTCACTGAACCCTACATAGAAACGTTACACGGCTAGGTATTTACTTTGACGTAACGGGAGTTTGGTCGACTACGCTATTACAACTGCTATCAGGGGTAAATAGCGAGCCGCGTTGAAAGGTTATACCATCTGGCTATATAATGGCAAGAGTTTATCTGAACTTTCGATTGCTTGCTGTTTGTGTGCCAACGTTGAATAAGCTAGCGTTAATTTGAAATAGTCAGGCGTATTTATACGCTAGAGTAGTTATACAGGAGGACCAGAGTGGATACGATTAGGGCATAATGGCTGGAACTGGCCATGTTAATATAATAAGCTTTTGCAAACCAAACTAACAACAATGCAGGCACGTAATATCAAAGAGTCATATGTCAGAACGCTACCAAATTTAAACCAACTTGTTGAGGCCGACGTATTTTGTACATTTTACCAACTGACGAAGTGTACAACTTGTTCTTTCAAGAGGGGCACTAAAGCCAAGAACTTACAAAACTGCCCCAACATCATCATATCAAATAACGCAAGTTACCTGTTATCTACATAATATTATATACCTATATACGAACATCAGCAAACTTTCGAAGATGTTTATGATACATTTAGTACGATGGTCCTGTCTTCGTTCCACAAACCCTAAATTTAAGTCGCGTTCAGGTCTGGATGCTGAATACAGCGATTTAACATATGCTATGGCAACGGCTGTTTTATTTTGAAGATGCACATGTTTTGATAGTTTCTATCCAAGTTAGTAAAACGACCATCGTGACGTGTAAGACGGGGAACAACGGGGAACAACGGTCATAATATCAATACTCGACTTACCTTTGTCTCAAACTATGTAGTCCCGGGCAGTATTGCGCTGTTTTGTTCTACATTCGTTCAGCAAACCACGAGCATCCACAACGCAGTCGCTACTGAGTAAGCGGTTCCAACTCTGTCAACTGAACATAACTCACAAAACCAACTATGCACACGCGTACCTTGGTAGTTGATTCAACTGTTGTGTGTCTGCCAGTTCCTCAGTTATATCACTTGTATGTCCGCTAATTGAACGGCAGACCAACAAAACCAGCAATGTGTATGTGAGCCAATATTACGTCAAATCTGCAGCATTACAACCAGCCGAATACTCTGCAAGTACATCTACTGCCGCTGAACGCGGTGCACTATTAATAGGCAGCCGCCAAGTCCAGACACATACACAGGTCAAGAGATGTCCAGTTGCCTGGCATTCATTAAGACTCGCTGATAACTTAATCTGGACTTGTACAGTCAATTATAATTAAGAGGATTGCGAAACTGTAAAATCCGTCATACACATACCGACCTTTTGTCTCCAACAGTTTGTCTGCCGACAAAGAGTTGGCAACTACTCATCGGCCGACCGTCGGCCGACCGACTTTTCAGACGCTAGATGTCCACAAAAAGTGTTGCCAACTGAAAAACTAGTCGCCAACATGTTACCAACAACATAGTCGGTATGTGTGTGGCGGGCTTAACACAGACCGTATTCAACTGGGGCATTGATCAAACAAGAAACAACAACGTGTGCATCACCACACTAATGGTAATAACACGGTAGATCTAATACTTGCGCCAACAATAGACCACCATTGATACATTGGAATCATCGTATTAATTGTATTTCATCTGTAACAGGTTTCAGAACGGTTCATTGTTGTTCAATGGGTTACATGGTTTCACTGCATGTAGTTATTAAAAACAAAATCAAAATAATCATACCACATACAATATATACCCCTACATCTCTGCCACGGCGTTGATAACGACAGTTGTTGTTATATAGCTCTTTTGAGTATACGCGTTCGAAGTGCGGTCGCCTGACAACCCACTTGAAGATGTAACAAATCGACGCCCCTAAGCCCGCCAAACACGCACCGACTTTTAGCCGCCAACAGTTTGTCTACCCATAAATATTTGGCATCTACCCGTCGGCCAACCGATGTATCAGATGCCAGATATCCATGCTTTACACGATACTTTAGGCACAAAAGTCATGGAAAGAAGGACTGGAAGTTTGGGTAGATTGAGAAAAAACTGTAGCTAGAAACACGTCGGTGTGCCGGGACATGTACACGTCGGTGTGCCGGGACATGTACACGTCGGTGTGCCGGGACATGTACACGAGGGGTCACTGAGCCATAAGATAAATTGGTGTGTCTGTTGAGAGAACGAACTCTCTTAGTTTTGGACATAGTAGATGGGTTGTCATCCCAATATCTGCACCGGGCCCACGTTGGCCTCAAGGGGTCGGATGTTGAATTATAGGAAAACTACGTGGGTTCTCCCCAGTCACGTACCGGGGAGGAGAGTGATGGATGGGGAGACTAGCTCTGGCCAGACGGGATGGGGTAAATTATGGAGGAGGTGTGAGGATATAAGCAGGGGAAACGAGAAAGGGAGGGAGGAGAACGAAGGAGACGAGAGAGAGAGAGAGAGAGAGAGAGAGAGAGAGAGAGAGAGAAAGAAATGAAGAGAAGATTGTATTGTACGTCTGAATTGTAATACAGCTATGAGACAATAAAACGTGTTTGCTATGAAAATAGCCGGACTTGAACTTTTGCTTCAGAGACAGTCCGTGAATCTATCCGTGAATCGGCCAGTGATGAAAGTGATTGCTGATCCTTTGAAGGCATGATCTTGAGTTAGTGGCGGATTCAGTGAAGTGGGGAGGTGAGTTAGACTTACGAAATAGTAGTACAACAGCCCAATTACAATAAGGCCAGTGGACTACAAAGTGTTGCCAACTGTTGATGGAGAACGTACACATAACGACTACACTTGAGTTGCCAATTGAAAAAGTAGTCGCCAACATGTTGGCAAGTGAAGAATCGGTCTGTGTGTGGCGGGCTTTACAATAAAAGTACAATGAGCTACATAAACCGTGTGACATACGCTAACGCCTAATAAACCGTTACAGCACACTTTACGTAGATGTATGCATTCTATCAAGCCCACTGTAGTCAACTCGGCGCCTGCTGTCTGATGGCGCCATAACGTAGCGTTAATCGGTTGGTTTACGAATATTACCGACTTGCTCTATCCTACTGATTGGCGATGGTTCAAAGCACTGGATTAATTTAGTGTATTCATTTAGTGTAGCTTAGTGTTATTTCCATTGTATAACATCGTGTATATTCACAACTAGTGCCATGTTGCTATTTACAACATTCGTCGTTAGTTCATGTCATGTCCTCGGGTAGAGCGTTCAGGGCATGGACGCTAGTGATTTAAACATATATACAGATATTAAGTCGAATTTAACAAGTTTGTCATCCAAAATATACGGTTCATAGGTTATTTTATGGAAAGTCCAACAATTTGTCATTTATGTATAGGTAGATATATGTCGATTGTGTTTATAAAAAATATTCACACTGCTAGCATTTAGCAAATCAATAAATAATCAGTTCCATACACGTATCGTCTTCTTTGAGAATGAATACTTTCTTAGTATTCTAGACTGTTCTTTGTTAACGCAACTTTGTGCTCTCTGGTCTGGGTCTTCTCAAGACAGAATTTATATCAATATCTTCATAGTCACTCAGTATTAGAAAACACACACCTATGTTAGGTCTCCTCTTAATTGTCTTCAGAGCTGTTAAGTCATATTTTATTTGGCTTTTTTCTTAACGAAAGGTCCTTTGGTGTAGCATACACAGATTCGTTCATCTAGTCCTGATCTACTTTAAACATTACAATACAATAAAGAAGACTTCTACAGCGCCAAAATCCTCAGAAAACCGAGCTCTGCAGCACACCAATACCAAAGTTTTACACAAATCTTACTCCAAATTAATTTTCGGGTCGTCAACAGTGTGATGGTGCCCTGAAGAGCTAAGGAGGATAGGCCGGGTCAAATAGGTAGGTTTTTAGATGACGCCGAAATGTTGATATATCTTCACATGACTTAACACTGACAGGTAATGAGTTCCACAAAGCAGGTGCAGCAATCATTAAAGACTCCTTCCTACGTACATCCTTCTTTTGTCATCACTGCTTCCACGTCTCTGCGTACACGTCTCTGATTCCACGTCTGTGCTTCCAAGTCTCTGCTTCCACGTCACTGCTTCCACGTCTATGCTTTCACGTCTCTTCTTCCACGTCTCTGCTTCCACGTCACTGCTTCCACGTCACTGCTTCCACGTCTATGCTTCCACGTCTCTGCTTCCACGTCTCTGCTTCCACGTCACTGCTTCCACGTCTATGCTTCCACGTCTCTTCTTCCACGTCTCTGCTTCCACGTCTCTGCTTCCATGTCACTGCTTCCACGTCTGTGATTCCACGTCTCTGCTTCCACGTCTATGCTTCCACGTATCTTCTTCCACGTCACTGCTTCCACGTCTCTGCTTCCACGTCTCTGCTTCCATGTCACTGCTTCCACGTCTATGCTTCCACGTCTCTTCTTCCACGTCACTGCTTCCACGTCTCTGCTACTGCATCATGTATCTCTCGGTCTACACGTTTCTTTTTGCCCTGCGGTTTCCACGTAAGTGTCTGTCTGTTAATATGCTGCCTTGGTTTCGTAAGAATACGGCACATATATCTCCAAGTTCTCCTTCTTATCTGATGGTAAATATGTCATTGAATTGTTCTTTCCCATGGTGCTTCACTGCTAATCGTTTCTGTCCATCAAATCCTTAGATTTATCATTATACACTTGTTTACGAAATGTTGGATCTTCTGTAGCATGACATTTGTAGCGCCTAAAGCCCAACCCTACGATCTCGTCGTGGAAAGTGAAAACGGGTAAAGCCGGCCAACAGGACACTGGTGAAGCTAAAAAGGCCATATAGTGGGTACAACCTATTTACAATATTATTACAGTAACGTTTTTGAGCATTGTAACAATTAGGGAAACCAGACCCTTAAAAATAAAAGTTCCAGTATGTTCTTTCTTAATTTAGTTTATCTTCTTCGTTTTCTTGGTTTTCCGTTCCATGTTTTGACGTCAAATACTTCAAACATTTCAAATATTGAGTCACTTTGCAGAAAGTTACAGGTATTTATCAATTGAAAAACAAAAGCGATCACAACGTCGATGACTATTTAAGGTAACTACATATAACCAATGCATAACCTTTTTTCTTGTCTATGTTATGTGGAACACATGTGGTAGTATCCATATTCAGGTTATAGATATTCAAGCAGGTTATAAATGCGTGTGTTTAAATGCTAGGAGTATAGTATATAAGAAAAACGAATTAAACATTATGGTAGAAGATACTGACTCTCACATAATTGGTATAACCGAATCATGGGCGAACACAGACGTTACAGATGCTGAATTAGGATTGACAGGATACGTAGTGTTTAGGAGAGATCGAATAGGAAGAAGGGGAGGGGGAGTTATTTTATATGTTAAAGAATCTATTCAGGCTTATGAAATAAAATTAGAAAGGAAGCAGATTACGATGAAGCTGTTTGGTGCAAAATAGTTTCAGGAAATAAAAAATTAACTATTGGATTAGTTTACCGAAGTCCAAACATAAACGAAGAGGATAACACAAAATTACAAAATGCTATAAAGGAAGTTAGTAAAGGGGAATGTATCATAAGTGGAGATTTTAACCATGGACACATAAAATGGAAATCTCTAGAGAGCACAGGGATTGAGGAACAACAATTTCTATTTTTAATCCAGGATAGCTTTCTTACTCAGCGCGTACTAGAACCAACCAGGGGAGAAAATGTATTAGATATAGTTTTATCATCACAAAAAGAATTAGTGTACAATGTAAAAATACATGAACCGTTGGGTAACAGTGACCACAATCAAATACATTTTGACATCAATGAAAGTAAAAATAAAAAAACGTATAGGAGACACTTCCAAAAAGGTAACTATAAAGATATGAGAAAATGCTTAGCAAAGCTAGATTGGAATAACATGCTGATGAATAAGACCGCAATTGAATGTTGGAATATTCTAAAATATGAAATTGAGAGTATCATCGATACATTTTCCCCTTAAAAAACAAGGAAAACGGTCTAGAAAGAAACACTTGTCAAAAGAAGCTATTAGAAAAATAGTGTTTAAGCAAACTCTGTGGAGGGTTTATAGGCGTATCAGAAAGGATGAAGACTATGCAAAGTACAAAGAGGCACTTAACCTAGCTGCAACTGAAATTAGAACATCTAAAAGAACCTTTGAAAAAAATTGGCAGGTAATATAAAAAATTACAGCAAGAGTTTCTATGCTTACTTAAGGAGTAAACAGAAAGTTCGAGATAAGGCACTTAACCTAGCTGCAACTGAAATTAGAACATCTAAAAGAACCTTTGAAAAAAATTGGCAGGTAATATAAAAAATTACAGCAAGAGTTTCTATGCTTACTTAAGGAGTAAACAGAAAGTTCGAGATAAGGTCGGACCACTGAAAAACAACAGGGGAAACATAATTACAGACGGGTTTCAAATGGCAGAGGTCCTGAATGAATATGTCAGCTCAGTATTTACCACAGAAGATATCAGCTCACTTCAAGTTCCATTTACTAAATTTGAGGGCAATACAGTTGATGGGATACCACCAAAACTGCTTAACGAAATTGTTGAGCAAATAAGTACACCACTTGCAAAATTGTTTATCTTGTCACTAGAAGAAGGAATAGTTCCTTCAGAATGGAAAGAGGCAAACATTACGCCGCTATTTAAGAAGGGATCGAGAACAAGCCAGAGAATTACAGACCAGTGAGTTTAACATCAGTTGTATGTAAATTACTCGAAACATTAATTAAAGACCCAATGGTGGAATTCCTTGTAAATCATAAATTAATAAATACATCTCAACAGGGGTTCCTAAAAGCAAGGTCATGTCTAACTAATCTCTTATGTTTTTTTGAAGAAATTACAAAGTGGGTAGATGACGGGTCACCAGTGGATGTTGCCTACTTAGATTTTCAGAAATCTTTCGATAAAGAGCCACATCAAAGATTGTTACTTAAACTAAAAGCCCAAGGCATAGGTAATGATGTAGTCAACTGGATAGAAAAGTGGCTTACACACAGAAAACAGAGAGTAATAGTAGATGGTGAGATTTCAAACTGGAAATCTGTTTTGAGTGGGGTACCACAGGGATCAGTATTAGGCCCTATACTGTTTTTAATATATATAAATGATTTGGAAGATGACATATCTAGCAAAGTAATAAAATTTGCAGATGACACAAAAGAATTCAGAAAGGTTACTAATGATACAAATAAACAAAGTTTACAGGATGATCGAAATAAATTAGTTAAATGGTCAGAAAAACGGCAAATGTTATTAAATTTTGGGAAGTGTAAATGTATACACATAGGACATGGAAACATAGACGAAGAATATAAAATGGGGGATGCTGTACTAGGTAGAACCACACAAGAACAGGACTTAGGAGTAACATTTAGTGCTGACATGAACGTTTCAGAGCAATGTGGGATTGCTGCTTCGAAAGGAAATCAAATTATATGTCTAATTAGGAGAACTACCATGTATAAGGAGAAACAGCTAATTGTACCCCTGTACAAAGCAATAGTTATACCACATTTGGACTATTGTATTCAAGCATGGAGGCCATATCGTAAAAAGTATACAATATACAAAACAACGAAGAAAAACTAAAATGATTCCAGAATTGAGAGACCTTAGTTAAGAAAGTCGCTTATTACAATGTGGTTTGACAACACTATAGACCAGGAGACTAAGAGGAGTCCAAATAGAAGTGTTTAAAATAGTGAATGGTTATGAGGATTTTGACAGGAATATGTTCTTCAAACTTAAAGAAGGCAGTAGAACCAGAGGACACAAAGCAGCATTAGTTAAGGAGCAGTGTATGTTGGACATGAGAAAGTACTCTTTTTCACAGAGGGTGATAAATGAATGGAACAAACTGCCAAACGATTGTGTTAATGTTAGTAGTGTGAATATGTTTAAAAATAGAATTGACAGATATTTGATAAGGGCGGGCTACACATAGATGAGAAAATTGTTGGACTCTCGATAAGCCAATGGCTTCCTTGTCCACTTGCCATCTGGAACTTGTTGTTTGGGATGGCAATCTTGTTAAATCTTGTTAAATCATATTCTAAAATTTTAAATATCACTCTGGTCCATTTATACTTTACATATTATTTAAACTTTACAAAATATTTATGCTACATGCATTTTGTTTATTCTTGGTATGCACAATGTACTGTAGTTTTGTCATGGGATATTTTACCTACAGTGGTCCCCGTCTGATAAGGCCCGTATCACGAGAGGCCACATTGCCATGCAGCAAATTGAGATTACCCAAGATTATTTCCAAGTCACGAGAGGTCACCTTTTTTATAACACACACGTGCAATGGTCCTTTGCAGAATGGGTGGCGTTATACGAGGGGGGTATCGTGATTGCGTGCACGCGTACGTGCATAGACATTTGGATAATTAGAAATTCTGCCACCTGGTGTCTTTTTTGGGCAGCTGGTCACCCACTTTTTCAGGGTCTGGATCCGCCAATGGAATACTGCACAGAAAATATACAGAATATTTTCTGAATTCTACATAAAATATTCTATTAAAAGTATAGTACTGTTTTTTATTAAGGTGTCCATACACTAACACAACACACATGCACTGTTTTCTAGTAATCAGCATTTAACACCTCTGACAATCCCCGTGCTGACATCTTCCGATAGAACGATACTAACTCCGTTACATGCATGGCGTCTCGATCGGCTTGGTGCTCGCTCGTGACCAGGGGTTACTGGTCATGAACCCCAGGCCGGGTATAACTTGCAGACTCGTACAGCACAGTGGGAAATGTATCGCTTTCGGGAGAGACATTAAAAGGCGTATTTTTCGATGCCGCTTTCAAGGCGGTGTTAAAGCCGTATCTTTTTCGTGCGGCATTTAATTATGTAACATATTTAACTTTAATTTAACTTTAACTTAATTTAAGCTACTTACATTGTTAACGCCTTTTAGCATGTTAGCTACACGGCGTGTCATAAGCGCATAATTTCCGCGCGGTGTGTATGTTCAAGGACAGTCTCACTGAGTTGTGTGCAGCGAAGCGTGAAGCACCCCAGCAGCTCGCGGTGTGTCTGTTCAAGGACTGACTCAGTCAGTTGTGTGCAGCGAAGCGTGTAGCCGCAGTGGGCTCCCTGAATACAGCCAATGGGAGGAGGACACACAGTGGAGCCATGTAACGATCCCGTGTGCGTGCGCATTCGAGAGGCGTTTCCACCGAACCTCGACAGAGCAGGGGGGCCGCAGCACGACCGCATCCACCGAGTCTGGTTTTCTTGTCTAAACTACCCGGTGTCGATTCGGAAGGCCGTATCAGACTTCTACTGCTGTATCTCGACTACCCCGTAGCGCGATTGTGTCGAACAATCAACAGGTAAATTCACCGCGAAACTACGTTGTACGAACAGAATGGAACAAAATAGAACATAAAATTTATTTGACCTCATGTAGGGATCATGCCTCAGTTACACTTCCTGGTGTGTACGAATGTAGGGCACAGTAATTAGAAATGTATGTGTAATTTTCAAAAAATCTTATCATCTGACACAACTGCATTTGAGCCAGG
This sequence comes from Lamellibrachia satsuma, assembly GCA_033239005.1. Taxonomy (NCBI): domain Eukaryota; kingdom Metazoa; phylum Annelida; class Polychaeta; order Sabellida; family Siboglinidae; genus Lamellibrachia; species Lamellibrachia satsuma. The sequence continues at coordinate 1,253,199 of BSQZ01000047.1, read as the reverse complement.
CACATTGGCAAGTTTGCTGATAGAACCTGTTGACAGTGTAACTGTGGATATGTAAATGATTTCAATAGGCGGAAGGATTTTTAGCAATTTTTTCGCCGCAAGGCACGTGTGCGTAGTAATTCATGCAGAAATTGGTAAAAATTTACGGGTGTAGCACGTTCAGGCATTTAAATGAGTTAGAAGCATGAGACTTTTACTAAACTCGATCAGCATGTCAGTGATCTGATGACAACGGCAGGTAAGAAGTTTAAGATTTTTCTATGGTCCCGTTTTCTTATAATCATGCAAAACGTTAACATGGTCGTCAATGGAAAACGTAACAGTAGGTTGAACCCTGTAGGTACAGTATTCGTTGTTTTTCTTTTCTACATTATTTCGAACTTCTACATATGCAGGCATACATATAATAATGTAAATACTTATATATACACATACACTTACACATACAACGCATGTACACCTATATAGTAAGCTCTACAATAAAACGTAATCATATAATTAATTCAATTGGGGTCGGTGACCCTATTAAGACACAATTGTCGCTGTCATAGGAACCACCATATTTAAGTAATTTTATTTGGTCCTTATGCAAGGTATCTATCTCATATGTTTGTTATCTGGGAGTATGTGCGTAAAAATGTCTGTGTGATTATGTGCTAATCGTATGAAACATGTGCATCAAACATATATCAAATATATGTGGTGTTGCTTTGAGATTTTAAAGAGCAAGATAATGTCGTGTTGGCAGCATACATGATGAAATTAAATATCTGACTAACTTGTGAGAAATCATATATATGTGTGTGTGTGTGTGTGTGTGTGTGTGTGTGTGTGTGTGTGTGTGTGTGTGTGTGTGTGTGTGTGTGTGTGTGTGTGTGTGTGTGTGTGTGTGTGTGTGTGTGTGTGTGTGTGTGTGTGTGTGTGCGTGTGATTTCTCACAAGTTAGTCAGATATTTAATTTCATCTTTAAAATCTCAAAGCAACAGCACACACGCAATAAAAGTACACACTCAATAAATGAAGAACTCTTTAAAGTTAATGAATGGCAAAGCATTAATCAATTATCATTAAATAAAAAGAAATAAAACGAAATGATGTTTCATATGCCTAACAATTGTATACAGACTCTTACGTTTAAAATATTTTATATAAATATTGAAAAAGTAGATGAATTTTATGTTTTAGGATTGATTGATTGTTGTAGTTGAAATGTCTGATTTTATTTTGTTTTGTAAATAACTTTTCAACAATTACAAAGTTGAGCCATTTAAGTCATAGCATGTTAATTTATTAAACAAACTGTTATGGCCAATAGTATCAAAAACCTTAGAAAGGACGAGAAATATGTTAATTAGTTCATCACTTTTGTATGTATTAGCTCAAGCGCAGCAAACTCAGCTGAATATTTAGACCTAAGCCATACTGATTATCAAAAAGAAGTTTCAAATCATTAAGTGGCTAAACATTGGTTTCTATAATACTTTAGAAATTGTAGGAAGAAAGGAAATAGGTGTGTAATTTTCAAATAAAGATATATTATCTGTCTTAAATATTGGAATAACGTTTTCCATTTTGAGTTTATCTGGGAATATTCCGGTGTTTAAAACGTGGTTTATTAACAGCGTCAATGATTCGATAATTGCAAGTTCAAAACTTGAATGTTTGTGGTAACAGTCTAAAGGATTTCATAACAACAGAACGTTTACATGTACTAGATAACTTCAATGATAAACTACAGTTTAACATAATGTGCAGCAGTCAAGCAGCAGTCATAGTGCTATAATTCCTACTTAAACATCATATTGGTTTACCCGTTTTAGAAACGATAAGACATAAATTGAAAACAAGGATTTAGTATAAAATCAAAACAAAACAAATATTTTCAAACATTTTCTTGACGAAACTAGATAAAACTATTTATTTAGAAATATTGGTTAAAACCGCCAGATATATTGGTTAAACCGCATAAAAACCGCCCTCTATCAACCGTGTTCTGCATGTACGTGGAATAGACGCCACTAGCAATGTCTGATACGTTATCAGACATTGTAGACAGCCATCGATACATTCGGTGGAGCAGGACACCCAAAGCCCGTGTGTGGTAGAAACCCGTCTTTGTGACAGGAATAACACATGTCGCCACAAATCCTTTTATAACAGCTTGCACTGGGTGAGACAGACGTGATAAGCGATCAGAGTTTAAACATGCACATTGCTAGCATGGACTGGATGCTATAAATAATGCATAGTCAAAGCTCTGCCGGCACATGCACGGAGTCGACGTGAAAGGAGTTATCTTTTCATCGAAAATGTTACGCCGACGGCGCCCCGAGTCGACTACATTCCAACGAGAGAACCAAGCTCGGTGGTGGCATGTCGAAAACCCACTTAGCTAGTTACAAGGTCCGTGTATGTGTCGTCTTTTCCTTTTATTTTTGGGTATAGTGTTCATGAACCACTGATGTGTGATTGTACATATTTCCGAACACAGACTTAACATCAGGGAAACAAAAGATATGTTACTGACCGGGTATGATTTTGTTGCCACGGAAACCACGTTTCTACTGCCACATATTAAAGATGCTGTTTGCCCCCGGCAGGCCTATTCCTCTACACTTCACCCCCGGCAGGCCTATTCCTCTACACTTCACCCCCTGGCAGGCCTATTCCTCTACACTTCACCCCCTGGCAGGCCTATTCCTTTACACTTCACCCCCGGCAGGCCTATTCCTCTACACTTCACCCCCTGGCAGGCCTATTCCTCTACACTTCACCCCCGGCAGGCCTATTCCTCTACACTTCACCCCTGGCAGGCCTATTCCTCTACACTTCACCCCTGGCAGGCCTATTCCTCTACACTTCACCCCCGGCAGGCCTATTCCTCTACACTTCACCCCCGGCAGGCCTATTCCTCTACACTTCACCCCCTGGCAGGCCTATTCATTGCAACGCCATCTCGACTTCTCTGGGAAACATTTGGCCAAGCTGCAATTACTGCGCGAAGAATATTCGTTCCCATATCCACCTTTTCGGTAGCCACGTACTCATTTATATAGCTGATTGAATTTTTATCACGTGTGGTGAACGAAGTTATGATACGTTGTGTTAGTAATCCTTAGTTATACAGACATAGCCTGATCGAATGGCAAAATACAGTTGATACCGATTTGAAAACCAGCTTGAGGAAGACAAATATGACCTGTTTGCCCGTGGGCCGTTACAACATGGAGGCTTTATGTAAGTTGATAACATCGGCCTAAGTCAGCACAATAATAATACACTTAATAATTTGAGTTGGCCAACCAAACAAGATCCGCCTTAACCACTATACCACCAAAGACATGTATAAAACTAGTTTCACCCGGGAAGTATAAAACAACGCTGTAGTGTATACTTGAACGTATTTCTACCAATATTTCCATCACTATTCATCGCCATCGTTCATCGTCGACACCGGCCATAATAACCTTGCCTTGGTGATATGATTTTAGAGCTGGAGATAGTGACAGGACTCTGCTCCTACTTTGTGACACATTCAAGAACATTGTCACATACCATACATGATGCGATTAATCTACAATGTTAACTAGTTAAGTTAATCTTGGATTATATTCAACTAAGTTAAGTTAACTTGTATTTTCAAGGTTATCTAGCTAAGTTAAGTTAATTTATGAAGTTAACTAGTTAAGTTAATCATTAAGTTGATATGTTACTAATCTTGTGTCAAATAAGGATGTGCAGCCGGTCAACTACTACTCAACCACTATAACTAGAGGCGACAAGAGGGTAAAATAGGTAACCGGCTGCACATCCTATAAACTCCAAGTATTACCCACTGAACCAATGTCCTTTTACCTGTGTCTATACATGTAACATTAATCTAATTACTTTGTAAAACAAACAAGTTAACTGAAAATTAAGTTAGTTTCACAACAAGTTGCGTTAACTTTCAAAAGTTAACTAGTTAAGTTATGTTAATGTTAACTTTGGCAAGTTAACATTTAAGTTAAGTTAATTACCCCGTGTCTTCACGCACACACTGCGCGGCGTGTATTTACACAACAGACAGCTCGCTGTCGTCCGCATCGCGTAAGAAAGCCGATTGTACGGTTGGCAGTGGTGTCGCTTATCCGACTTTCGCTCGGCTTCGTGAATTCGCCGAGAGAGCAGCAGAGGCGTGGTCTCGTTTTACCCACTGTCACCACTCCATTTAGTATAGGCGTGAAGCGCCAACAGCCAATCAGCGTCATTATCGAGATTCTACACTAAAAATTTGTTTGCCTGATGTAACTTTTCAGTCTGACAGTTGTGTCAATAAATTATAATAACAATGTACAGTTAATTCGAATTGCATCGTGTTAACTGATAAAAGTTCACTATTACTTTATGAATTAGCCAAATGCCCGGATGACATCTTGATTAGCTAATTATGTATGCGCCCAGAATGTTGGTGCATACATAATTTCCGTCACAGTGAAAAGTACACATTGCATACAGGCGATGATGTGACGACAAACGGTGGCGCCACAGCACGGAGCCTGGATAATCGAGGCAGACTACACAATACAATTGTCGCCGGTGTAAATAGGACCTATCTTTTGAGATAAGCGGAATGACTAACTGACGTCAACGGGAAGGTGAAGTTTGAAAGACACAGCAAGGTTCTATATTGACTTCTATTGGTGCAGCCGCTGTATATTACAGCTGTGACAGAAATTGAGGTCGGCCGTTAAACGCAGGCCAATAATGATAACATCTGGTGAAACTCCGTGTTACCAGGACGAACGTGACGTTCGCCACCTACACACGCCGACCGCACTGTATGTAGGTTATCGGCCCCGGCCTACGTTGATGTCTGCACGCACGAGATGATTTCTATTAGTTATTCGACCATAGTCATTTTAATTGGCTGCGCTGGTTGTGTAGCCTTGTTTTTTTTCGGAGCCGCATGCGGCATTGAACAAGACTCTAGTGTTGCATTCACGTAATCGGTTCGTTCTCTGTACGCAGTGCACGACTCGTGATGACACATCATAATGAATTGACTGTGACATGATGGCGGCAAGAAATCCCTCCGCGTGTGTCAAAATGTTATATCACGCACGCACGCACGCACGCACTCATTCACGCACGCACGCACGCACGCACGCACGCACGCACACACACACACGTGCGAGAATGCAAGTGCCCATTTGAATACCTTTTATGTGCATATGTGCGTCAGTGTGCGCATGTGCCCATCATGTATGCATGTGTGTATGTATATTACTATGTATGTATGTATGTACGTACGTACGTGTGTATGTATGCACGCATGTACGCATGTCCGTATGTGTATGTTTATATGTATATATGTATATATGTATGTATGTATGTATGCATGCACGATGAAACGTCTACTGGCCAGCATGTTTAGAATCAGCTTGGTCAGTCTTACATCTTTTATTAACTGGAATAACTTCTGCACACGAATCCTGTAACTGGTCGTTTCATACGCCGCAGACAGATCAACAAAGGCAGCACCGCGTATTGACCCTTTTTAAATACTCATCCGCGATGAATTGAGTGAGATTCAAGAGCTAGCTTGTGCATGACTTTCCAGGTCTGAAACATGCTTACTCTTGAATGAGTTGCTAACCCACAATGGGGGGGGGAGGCAGATGATTTAGAATGAGTTTCTCGAATAGTTTGTATGTGTGGCAAAGCGGAGCGATGGGCAGGAAGTTCTTTCAGTTGGTGGGATTTTTTTCCGGTAGCTTTGTTCTGTTTCATCACTTTGATGCCAAGTAAGAGTTCACTCGTGGTGAAAGGTCTAGTGAAGTTAGAGTCTTCCTGGTCATCTTCAGCATGCCTTGGAAAGTTAGCTCTGCTGGGACGATGCCCTGGGTTTCTTCGACTGCGCACGAGGAACTTGTGAGCAACTTGATCTGCTGTAACCTCACATCGAGGTCGTGTTATTGTGTAGTCATTTCCCAATATCTCTACGGTTTTCTATGCTTTTCTGCCGCCTCTCTCCAGTTTCCAGGGTGTGATCCCCAAAGGGAATTGTTTGGTAGCAGTTGGTGTTGTCCTTGTATATTTCCTTAGCATCCTGTGGCATTCACGGGATTTGTCCTACAGCACCTCTGAACATTGATCGTAGAGGACGGTTTCATCATCTTCACAAAACATCACAGTTAGCTGGGGAAGCTGGTAAGTTTTTGATTGAAGTATCTAAGTCTACTGAGAATTTCTTAAAGGTCGCATTTTGTTAACGACGGCGGAAGGGAACTGCACGAGGGGCAACCACTACATAGCCTTTGATTCCAATTGGTCGGTGCTGGAGGTTTGAGATTGGATCCAGGACTATTTTCTCTCACATATATAGCAATACGGTTTCCAAAGTACTGCAATACGGTTTAAAGCAAACACCAGGTCCAGATTATACCCACGTCTTCATATGCTGCTATTGAAGGAACTCGGAAGCTCTGCATCATAGATATGGACAGCTGACTTAGCATCTGACCAACTTTCAACTAATTGCCTGTCATCATTTGTCTCTGAATATCCCCGTAGTACACTGTGTCTGTTGAAGTCACCAATCACCATATCATCAGTGAAGATGATGTACAATGCCGGCCCTAAGAAGGACCCACGCTGGCGACATAGTAGCTCGCCGACATCTTGGCCTAGATTGGACTGTGTAGTCATCTTTAGCGCTCCCCAGAAGAGGTGGTAGTGTGGTAGAAGGTTTCGCAAGCTCGTAGTTCCACTCATCCCCGTTGATCGCTGCCTCCGTCTTCCGTATTCACGTCGCTTCCTCGACGTGTCTTCCTTGGGACTCCCTCTGTACCACTTTTATTCATACAAAGTCTATTGTGTAGTTCTCGAGCTTCCACACGCCTACGTTGACGTACTGAAGAAGCCGTCTAACAGGCGAATGTAAGCAGGTAATAAAAATGTTTGGATGTGGTAATAAGAAATGTAGTATTATAAAATGAAACGATCCCATAAGAATATTTAACAATCACAAACTCTGTATATTTATACACATATAAATATATTACAATCACAATTATTTATTTAAGAAGAATATCTGTAAAATTGTCGAATAAATATATTAGACAATGTCACAAAGATATAATAGGATTATAGTCATCTGCCAACCATTGATCCCTTCCAACCAACGGAACACCCTGCCAGGGTTGCATAAGATCAACCAGTCGTCAACCCCTCAGTCGGGAAAGCCTGTAATAAATGTTAAACATGTTAAATGTATCATGCACCTAATACATGACACATTCAGCCATGCTGCAAGTACTACTCAAAACTATTCGTTGACTTATGTCAACTGAATTTCCTCGAATTACAATGGCCGTCTATTGTGGTTCGCCGTCACGATTTTTCTGTTGCTACAATTACTGTTTTCATAAATACTACAGAGTGGTTTATGAGTGTTCTTTATCTGTAGTTGACGAGTCCAAGACAGATTACACATTTACCTCCTGTATGGGATAGTTTATTTCTCCTGGCATAGACATCAGGTAGAGGGGGCCAACGACGTTTAGAGTCGCATCTGAACGTATGCACACACATACATTAACTGAGGTACTTGAATAATACAAAACAATATAATTTGGGGCATAAAACAATGTGTTTATTATTTGTTTGTGTCTATGTGTATGTTCCGTATGCATAGTTTCGTGCGTTTGCTTGTGTACGTGCGTGTCGTGTTCGTATTCGTGTTTCGTGTATGGTGCGCTTGGTTGGGTGTATGTGGAAGGATAGGTAATAATAGTACATTGATTAAAATGGCTTCAGTAGTGACAAAATAATAATTTTATTAAAATGAAAAAAATATAATAATGCATTTAATTGTGTCTTCAGATCAACCATGGGTAACACGTATGATACGCCCACTGAGAGGCAGTCAGAGAGAGTGCAGCAGCCCACCCAATCCGGCATGCCAATCTCACAACAGCCCAGTGTCAGTGGCATATCGGGGACACCGAAACAGTCTGCCACCCAAGTCTCAAAGCAGATCAATGTCAGTAACACGACGGTGACATCGAAACAGACCAAACAGTCTGATATGCAAATGCCACAGCTAGCCGGTGTTCATGGTAGCGCTGTGTCATCAAAACGGACCACGCAGTCTGGCACTCAATGCTCACAGCAGACCATTGTCAGACGCGGGACTTCGAAACGGACCACGCAATCTGCTACCCAAGTCTCTCAACAAGCCAGTGTCAGTGGCACGACGGTGACACCACAACAGACCACGCAATCTGCTGCCCAAGTCTCACACCAAGCCAGTGTCAGCGGAACGACTGTGACACCACAACATACCTCGCAATCTGCTGCCCAAGTCTCACAACAAGCCAGTGTCAGCGGCACGACTGTGACACCACAACAGACCTCGCAATCTGCAGCCCAAGTCTCACAACAAGCCAGTGTCAGCGGCACGACTGTGACACCACAACAGACCTCGCAATCTGCTGCCCAAGTCTCACACCAAGCCAGTGTCAGCGGCACGACTGTGACACCACAACAGACCTCGCAATCTGCAACCCAAGTCTCACAACAAGCCAATGTCAGCGGCACGACGGTGACACCACAACAGACCTCGCAATCTGCAGCCCAAGTCTCACAACAAGCCAATGTCAGCGGCACGACGGTGACACCACAACAGACCTCGCAATCTGCTGCCCAAGTCTCACACCAAGCCAGTGTGAGCGGCACGACTGTGACACCACAACAGACCTCGCAATCTGCTGCCCAAGTCTCACAACAAGCCAGTGTCAGCGGCACGACTGTGACACCACAACAGACCTCGCAATCTGCTGCCCAAGTCTCACAACAAGCCAGTGTCAGCGGCACGACTGTGACACCACAACAGACCTCGCAATCTGCTGCCCAAGTCTCACAACAAGCCAGTGTCAGCGGAACGACGGTGACACCACAACAGACTTCGCAATCTGCTGCCCAAGTCTCACAACAAGCCAGTGTTAGCGGCACTCAGGTAAGGATGCATTTAACTAATTGCATGTTACTTAGACAAGTAACTACCAAAATCCTCACATGATTCGTTTCATATCACCATTTAGCAATGTAGCTACCTAGTTTTTTTTACAATCTGTTAAATGGTTATATAAAAATCTGAGTATGCATTGAATATACTACCAAATATTAAACTTTGATTTCTATTTAATCTCATTGTCTGAAGACTTGTTTGCCGTAGTTTAAATGTGTTTTCAAAGATGAGATCTCCCCATCCTCATACAAGTATAGTTTTTGTTCTTTTTGTCTTTCCAGTTTGTTTATATCCAGTTTCAGGCTGCCTGCCACACTTGTATGCAATATTCTGTATGGGGTCTAACATATGTAACCGTTTTCATTCTAGACAAGTATTTGTACGTTTTTACATTTATAATGTCATTGGATGTTTTAGAGTTTCAACGTTGATATTTCATAAAAGGCTCCATAAATCAACTGTGTGTACGATCACTCACCTTTTAAGAAACTGACACTGGCAGATGTAAATAAATACTTATTTGTACACACCGAAGTGCCCAAGAATATTTCTGCATATACGTTTATGTTACTAAAACAATATAATATATACCTATGAAAGTTTGGCACCAACTATATTTTCTAATAATATAAATGTAGTTTTTTCTAATATAATATCAGATTCTTTAACACCCGCTTATATTTGTATACTTTCAGACGCACCCAGTAAGCTGCGAGAACTGTTCCGGTTGTCTTTCCTGAATAAATACAGGATTACTTGGGGTGACAATTCAACTTCAGGCAAATTTTTCATGGGAATGGTTCCGAAGTCGAAAAAAAGAGATCAACACATAACAGACAAGGTTGAACTGGGTACAACAGCGAACTTCGATTCCACTACTTTGTTCTACTGTTTGCTCTTTTGTGGTACCGACCTGCTGCTGCCTGGCGCGAGAAAGAAGGAATTGAGAGGGTCACCTTTCCACCAGAGTGAACGCGTAGATCAGCTTCGCGAACAAAGAAATGCCCTGGCCCATGCCACTACGCCAAGTGTATCTCAGGCAGATTTCCAGGCAAGAATACAAGAGATAGAAGAAATATACCAAGATCTTCAGTGGGATGAGACAAAGTTGAAGCATGCTGCTTACGATCAGCTTTGGCCTATGGAATATGAAGGACTACGTCAGAAGATCGAGTTGGAAAAGACACGAATCGACTATCACGAGCAGAGATTGCATAAGCTTGACCGGCAAACGCAAAATCTTGACCAGCAACAACAGGACCACGAGCAACGACTGCAACACCTTGAGCAGCGACAACAGGACCAAGAGACGTTTGTCAAGACTGTGGAAGGTATGTCATCAGAGTTAATTAACAATAGTGATTTGTTTTTTTGTCATGTTACTATTGTAGATTTGTGTGATACGCCTAGTGCTGTAGTGTAGTTTTTGCTTCATACTCTCGCGTACAGATGCAGCCTGCAGACAGCTGAACGACAGGGGAACCGAGTGCGTAAGTCTCCCCTGCTGCTACATAGCCTCTCCATAGACAAGATTTTAGCGCAACCTCCTCGTGGTACACCATGGATAATAAGCACCCCCCCCCTGTGGCCCCAAGCGAATGTGCTAGGAATCTCAGAGCAGATTGGAGCCCCAGAGGTGCAGGGCGTACTATTTCAATCCCCAGTTATGGTCAAATGGTAATTATAATGCCCTGCAGTGAGACTAATGTCAAGTCAAGGACTACGGTTGAGGATTCTCTAATAAAATCCTCAAAGATGGAATAGGTCCAGCAAGCCACCACTGGATTAACATAGACGTTAGCTAAATTCAAGGAAAGAAAATAACAGGACGGAATAAACAGAAAAACGAACAAAAACGAGAAGGGCTAAGGATTGGAATACTGAAAATGGGTACATTCAAGGGAAAAGAGGAAGAACTGATTATGATGATGCAAGGTACCGACTGTTGAAAGACAAACACGTGCCTAAGAAAGCCAAAAAGATCATACCCAAAATCATTTTAAGAACTATTCTCCTCGTTGGCAGTAAATGTCGAACGTCGAATCACTGCGGCAGACGTGAACGCCAACGAGTGCTACAGGGTGTCGCCAAATACGACATACAGTAAAATGACCATCCCTGCAGGGAGGGCTAGATCACCCCAAGTGAAGAAGGGATCAAGGTGAATAAATTGAGAAGGCATGGTCATGTGATGAGAAGAGAATTAGATTCTGTCATAAAAGTGGCCCTATGCACGAAGATGACGGGAAAGAGAGATTGAGAAGAGACGGAGGAGTAGATGACTCAACAACATCAGCAGCCACCTGGAGGGAAATAACACCAGCGTCAAAGATGTAATAAGAACGGAGCGGAATAGAGGAAGTTGATTTATTACCTCATTAACAGGAGTTATTACCTCACTGACAGGAGTTCTAGTGTGTGGTGAGCAGGTGAGCAACTAACGTTGCTCCTTACGCGTTGCCTGTCAGACCAGAAATAAAAGTAGTATATTATATGTAAACGAAAGAGACTATTTTAAAACAATGTTGGTGGGTAATGTCGTTTCATTGAAATAATGTGTGTTGTCCTTTACACAACGATTTCTGTTTAACCTATTTTTATCATCTCAACAAGCGTCATTATAACTTTGTCTGCATGGCATTTTATTATACTGTCTATAGTATGTAGCAATTTCGGAAATAATAATTGTCTGGCAGATGAAGACATGTACAACTGTCAGGAACATTAACATTCCCTTCTCCCAGAGCCTGGATGTTACATCTGACTCTACGTTACTTGAATCTATCCTGCGTTATAGATCAAGTGTCTTGCAGAGGCTGGGTGAATTTCATTGTTATAAGATATGTTCTTGTCGGGAGATCTCACCAAGTCGGCATTAGTTGTCGTTAGATAATAAAACATAATTATGTTACGGTAAATATTTATGTGCAAGAAAAAACTTTTGTATTTACTTTGGCCATTAAATCGATTCTCCTTCATGCTGCATAACAGAGTATAGGGGTCATCCTTTAATTAGCGGTACATTTGAAGCACTCAGATAAAACACAAGTCACCGTTGAGTAGTTTTAAGTAGATCAATAAAAACTGATTATTTACATCAATACGAAATGGAAAGTTTGTTCTTTGCAAAATATAATCATTGCCTTACACTACATCAATGTTGAGACTAATGTTATTTTTGATGTCAGAAGGTGCATTACGTCGACCGCTATAGCAGTGTAGCAGTAACTCCTTGGAGTGGGCGTAGTAGTGAAGTCGCTAGAAGGTCGGACGTGTGATTTTTTTTCTTTTTGATCTTGTCGCATGATTTTCGTCGAGGATATGTTATTGTTGCTCTCCTCTTTATCCCTAAAGCCGTTGTGAGGCTGGTATCGATACCGGTCGTCGATTTCCCCCTTCTCCTTCATCACTAGTCCCGTTTTACTGTCGTCTCCACCAACCGTCTCCAATCCCTCCATCACTCGCTCTCGTTCTCCACTCCCATCCCACTCCCGCCAAATCTCTCTTCACACAGTTTCCCATCTTAGTTTCGGTCTTCCTCTTCTCCTTCTACCTTCCACTTTAATCGCATCTGATATCTTCGTCAATTGTTCCCCTTCCATCCTGTTCACGTGTCCAGCCCACTTGAACCGGCTCTTCGCCAGCTTCCTCCTGAGATCCTCTTTCACACAAATCTCCTCCCTCTGCTCCTCCATTCTTGCTTGCCCGTTCTCTTCTCTCACGCAATGCTTCTCACCTCACACAGGAACTGGCCGTATATTCCAATTGAACTAGATCAAACAGTGATCTGTCCAGCAGTCATTAGAGCATTGCATCGTTCTCCTCAGTAGCTATGGTTTGTTCGTGTTGTCACAAGCTCGTTGACACATGACGTTGTACCAAAAAATTATGAAAGATGATGGTTTTGGTTTCAATTTGAGTATATGGATAATTTTGGCTAAATTATGGAAAGACAGTTTGACAACAATAATTTATTGCAGCTTTTGGTTGGACGAACAGTGACCAGCTGCATTTGTTTCCAACAAAATAAGGCTATTTTGGATGTTTATCTGTATACCTTCCTTTTCAGAAAAAGTGAAGAAAGCGCTACAAACAATGTACAGCGATTTCACAGTCCCGGTCCAACATTCAATCGATGCAGACTCATGTAGGAACGCCTCTCTTGATGACATGTTTGTCGAATTACGACTTCAACAGTCCGGTTATACACACCTCCCAGAAACACTTGACTATCGTGATGTGGTGGAAATGCAGAAAAAGATGCAGTCAAACAAACCGATTCAAATGTCACAACTCTTCGACAAGTGTGTTGACGAACGTGCTATCACAAATCCGAAAACAGTCCTCATTCTAGGGAAAGCTGGCATCGGAAAGACGACACTCATTAAACAGATGGCAAAACAGTGGGCTGAGAAAGCCCTCTGGAAAGAGGACGTCGACTATTTGTTTGTCATCACCTTACGACAACTGCGGCCCGGTGAGAAGTTGACACTTGGGGATCTCCTGCTGGGTGGACTTCCATTGACTGAAGACGAAAAGACTACAGCACTACTTACACTCCGCGAAAACTCACAGCGGGTCATCTTAGTTCTAGAGGGAATGGACGAGGCGACTTACTTCGAATCTGTGACAGAACTCGAACGAGATTATAACAAGAAGATTGATCTGAACACACTACTCTCGAGTATTATCGGCGACACCATGCTGCCCGGAGCAAAGGTCATACTCACGTCTCGGCCAAACAACAACGTTCCTTCAAATGAGTGTCACCGCACTGTTGAACTGTATGGCTTCTCACAAGAAAGCATCGAGCAGTATATTCACAAATTCTGCGGAGAAGACACTAAGTTAGAGCATTTCATCACAGATTATCTTCAGAGAAATGTAAACATTGCGACAATGTGCTACGTCGCCGTCCAATGCAACTTTGTCTGCGTATGCCTTGCAAATATGTATTCATCCTCCGACAGTGATCACACACCATCAGTAAATACCATGACGCAGCTGTATGTGTTAGCAGTAAAAAATCTCGCAAAAAAACTGCATCCTTCTTTAAAGAGCATCAACTCACCAATAGACCAAAAGAAGTTCTTTGACACAGTAGGCAAGTCTTTGAAGAACCACGCGGACTTGGCAAAGCACTGCACAATGTCAACTCCGCTACGAATCATCATTTATGAAGATGACCTAGATACGTTTGGCGTATGTGGCGCAGACAAACACACAGGATTCCTGGCTGAATCAGTGACCAGAGACCTGGATGCAATTGGCTGGACAAGAAAGTGCTGGACGTTCAGCCACTTGACAATCCAAGAAATGTTTGCGGCGATAGGGCTCTTGAGAGGACCAGGTGAAGCAATTCTTGAGCTGGTTCATAATTGGTATGTGTACAGCCAACATGGAGTGTTGATCACCTTCATCACTGGGTTGCTGTGTGACCGACAGAATGCACCTTTCATGGGGCGTCTAGAGTCAGACGAAGATCAGTTGGACCCTCGTACATTCATGAAGAAACTGGCAGATATGATGTTTAACCCATTGCATCTTACCGTTGCCATATACGAAACCCAACGTCCCGAATTCGTTGAATTGTTGCCGAAAGCGTTCGTATCCCAAAACGTGTTCCCAACAGAGATGATGTCGTTGGCCTGGGTTCTTAAACAGCACGAGTGCCGTGTCATCACACTCGTGTAAGTCTTGAAAACCTTTCATTCCCATTCATTCATTCCCATTCATTCATTCATTCCCATTCATTCAACAGATTATGACTACATTGTAAAATATGTAAACACTTCAGTGGAGGGATTATGGTCGTGAATGTTTAAATAAATTTGCTAATAGTATGTTATAAACAAAGATTGTTTTAACAAATGCATATTTTGTTCCTGTACTTTTATTCAATCTTCGTGATTGCAAAGAAATAAATTATTATAATACTTATTATTATTGTATGGTATCAGTTAATGTTTCTTTTGAAATATACTAATAATTAATATACGTTTTATGATATATCATATAAACTTTGAAATATAAATATAATGAACTTCGCACATGAAATCCTAATATTAGGTCATGTTTAACTGAAAATTTATTGTTTGTTTTTTAAAACTGTCTTTTTTATGAAAATGATGTTCTGACCGCCATAGCTTGTTTTCCGGAAATAACAGTTGAACCAACATTTTGTTGAAAACCAGCACCCACATAGTTTAATAAATCGCTCATTTGACGTATGATGGCTGAGATGGTTGCGTCGAATTTGAAAGCCTGGGTGTTGGCTGTAGCCTATAGTCATTAAAATAATTACGGCTGTGTGATGGGGAACAATCAAGTAAATGTGTACTGTTTCTTCTCCCAGATTGACCAGTTCAAAGTTAGACACCCGTATGGTGAAGCAATTGTGTGATGGATTGGTGCAAAACAAGACGATTCAGACGTTAGAGTGAGTATCCACTGAGTCGTTCCAGTCTTCCGACTAGTGCGCTTGCGCGTGCACGTGTGTGTGTGCGCGCGCGCGTTGTGAGCGAATTCGCTTGTGCGCGTGTGCGCGTGTGCATGCGTCTGTGTGTCTGTGTATGTCGTAGATTGTATTAATGTGTGTCTGTGTGTGTCTTATGTACGTAAATAGTTATATTTGAGAAACGTTTGCAATTACCGCCAGGAAACGAGTGAGAGAAAAACCATAAGCGGCGTTAGCGGGGTCGGAAATTAGTTAAGTACTTGTTCGCAGTGCTATGCCTGTTTTATACGATCGTTCCAAGTAACGTACTCTTCGTCATAGGTCCGCATTAGTTCCTTCGTTCTTGAAACCGCACGTTCTGTGAGACATCCTTGCTGACGTCACAAAACGGCGCGACCGGATTAGAAGAACTAGCTGCGACATCGCTGCTAATTACAAAACTTAGTGACGAATATATTATATGTATGTATAAAGTCGTCAAGTGTATTACCGTGAAGATATTTTATTTGGCTAAAAGTTGTTTTTGCTAAAAGAACTATAATTTGTAGCAACCGTGTGACTTTGAACACAGTTAATGGTTGCTGAATTTGTTGAAAATAGAAGTGCTACATTGTAGTTGTAATACAGCGCCGCTGCTCGAAGCTTTAAAAAAAATTAAACTATGATATATCATGTTCCCAAAAGAGCTTTCGCCAAAAGAGCTTTCGCCACCTTACCAACGTGGCACCATCAATATGATGACATCCTGGTATTATGACGTTAGCGTAGATGTGTGGAGGTTCATAGTTCCCCTCATCTCGGTTGATCGCTGCCTTTCTCATTCGTATTCATATCGCTTAAGGTTTAACACTGTTTTTAGCGTTGGCGTTATTCCTATAAATAAATGGCCCCCTTTAACACCCTAGTGGGTTGCTGGCAGGGGGAGTCCCTGAAATTGTTTGCATTGGTCATTCCATACTCTGAGAACCCTAATGAAACAGTTGGCACTATTTTTAGCCTTGGCGTCATTCCCGTAAATACATGTACTTTTTGCCCCCTACAATAGGTGATTTCGGGGGCAGCCCACCACCCCTCACCCGGCAAGAACGCAATTTTGAGATGTCGGGGGTGGTCCCTTCAGTCTATGGGGTCAAACCTGTTGGCGTCGTTTACATAAATAAAAGCTCTGGGCTCCCGGTCTATACCTCCAAAGCTGAACATCTGTGATGCGCGTCAGGAAAGGATTATCGCAGCGTAGCGTTATGAAGAGCGGAGTTCCGCAAGAGTCTACATTGCATGTGTTGAAATATGTGGTGAGCTAGTGGCGACATCTGCTGTCGTCAGGGATCTGGGATTCGTCATTGACGCTGACTCTCTATGGCGTCACAGGTTGCGAATGCACGTCGGAGTGCATAGTATCACCTAGCTCGAATTGCACGGATACGAGACTCCCTAACAACCAGTGTGTGCAAATGCCTAGTGAATGCATTTGTAACTTCATGTATCGATTACGGCAACGCGATGCTCTGCGGCATACCAGACCGTCTCCGACACCTTCTGGAAATGGTACAGCGGTCGGCGGCACGAATCGTCCTCCATATCCGGCGAAGTGACCGACAATCGATGTCCGAAGTACTGAGGCAACTGCACTGGTTTCCCGTGAAAAAGCGTACTGAATACACGCTATCAGTCCATGTACACTGGTGTACTTTTCGAAGGCACACCGGTGTACCTCGCCTTGCTGCTGCAACGACATACGCCACGCCGATCTCTACGATCTGCCGACGTTCCACGTGTCAACCTCGAATGGCACGGTTGCCGATCGTTTGCGTGCGCTGGCCCAATACTGTGGAACGCTACTGTTTGATGCGGTAGTCTATTTTGGTTGTTTTTATTTAGGAATGTAATCTACTTTACAGTTTGTGCGCCAGCAGTGGATCACTAAAGACGGTCGAGGCGTGTGTAGCATTGGGCGCCGCTCTTGAGTCAATGATAACGCTTCGTGAATTAGGGTAAGTATTAATTAGTCAATTGTAACTTTATTTACGCCATTGTCAATCGATGACGATTAGAATTGTTGCCATAAATGTCATTATATTTTTGTATTTACGTCTTGTGTTTAAGTGATTCAGTAGATTAGACTGTCGAGTGACAAAACAAAGTTGAACCATTGGCATGGCTATGATGGTGACTTTGACAGAGGATAGATTATATTGTGTTGGTGAAATTGCTTAAACACACGTTGTTGTTACAGCTTGGAAAGATGTGGTTTCACGTCCGAGTCACTGATCGCCCTCTCGGCCGGACTAAGTCGCATGGGTCAGCGGCTAGAGCTGCTCAAGTAAGAAAACATTAAATTTTATATATCTACCAACAATAGTTACCAAGAATGTCCTTTTATTTCGACCCTCAACGAGTTTATTACCATGTCAGTAAATGATAGTTTCCGTATTTCCGGGAGCTCATAACTCGTGTAGAATTGCCTAAATCAAGTTTAATTATGTAACATCTACGAAGCATCCTGAGCGTGATTGTACACTTCAAGTAGCGGGGTCCAAGCCCCCGAGTACTTCGTCACCCGTCGGTGTTGGTACATCGTGAACAGACTTTCACAAAATAAAGAGTGACAACGACTTCAATGATAGAGCGTTACACTTGGGTCTGTATTGTATTGTGTAGGTAGACGCATGATGTAGTAATGGCATTGAAATGTTGCTGTTACGCGACCAGTTATATACTTATTTACATGTGGCTTAATTACTGACTGACGCGGTCGTCTCTTTGTGTTGTTTTTATTCAGAAATATAATCCACTTTTCAGTCTGAGCTGCTCACCAGTATGGACGGTCGATGCGGGTCGCGCGTTGGGCGACGCTCTCGCAAAAATGACATCACTGCGTGGATTAAAGTAAGTATTAATTTGTCATTTATAACTTTATTGATAGCTCTTTCAAGTGACGTCTATTACAAGTGTTGCCATAATGTCACATTTATTAATTCAAATGTTAATTACCCATTGTGTTTAACTGTTACAGTTTGACAAACTGTCAATTCACCCCCCAGTCAATGATCGCGATCACTGCCGGACTCCGTCTCGGAGGGCAGCAGATACAACTGCTCAAGTAAGCAAGCGGGCGGGCGGGCGGGCGGGCGGGCGGGCGGGCGGGCGGGCGGGCGGGCGGGCGGGCGGGCGGGCGGGCGGGCGGGCGGGCGGGCGGGCGGGCGGGCGGGCGGGCGGGCGGGCGGGCGGGCGGGCGGGCGGGCGGGCGGGCGGGCGGGCGGGCGGGCGGGCGGGCGGGCGGGCGGGCGGGCGGGCGGGCGGGCGGGCGGGCGGGCGGGCGGGCGGGCGGGCGGGCGGGCGGGCGGGCGGGCGGGCGGGCGGGCGGGCGGGCGGGCGGGCGGGCGGGCGGGCGGGCGGGCGGGCGGGCGGGCGGGCGGGCGGGCGGGCGGGCGGGCGGGCGGGCGGGCGGGCGGGCGGGCGGGCGGGCGGGCGGGCGGGCGGGCGGGCGGGCGGGCGGGCGGGCGGGCGGGCGGGCGGGCGGGCGGGCGGGCGGGCGGGCGGGCGGGCGGGCGGGCGGGCGGGCGGGCGGGCGGGCGGGCGGGCGGGCGGGCGGGCGGGCGGGCGGGCGGTTCTTGTTTAGACGTGTGCGGTAATAAGATCACAGAAATGGCGTTATATATTTATTTACATTTTATGTAGTTTACTCAGTGGATTCTGAGTGACGTGGCCGTCTGTTTTGTTGCCTTAATTCGTGGAATTTACTCTATTTTGCAGTTTGAAATACAACAATTCATTGGAGACGGCCGAAGTGGCACGAGCGTTGGGCAACGCTTTTGAGTCAATGACAACACTTCGTGAATTAAAGCAAGTATTAATTAGTCAAATATATAATGGCCGAGAAGGACTGTCGCTGTTGTGTGCTGAATTTGGCCACCCGATGGAGCGATACGCGATGCGATGGCGCGATACAATGCGATGGAGCGATACAATGCGATGGAGCAATACAATGCGATGGGGCGATACAATGCGATGGGGCGATACAATTCGATGGAGCGATACAATTCGATGGAGCGATACAATGCGATAGAGCGATACAATTCGATGGAGCGATACAATTCGATGGAGCGATACAATGCGATGGAGCGATACAATTCGATGGAGCGATACAATGCGATGGAGCGATACAATGCGATGGAACTCCCCTCGCCAACAGCGATGGCTCTTCTCGGCCATCTTTCTAATAGAACTTTATTCACTCCTATTTCAACCGAAGATTAAAACTATTGTTGTCATAACGGCACATTATATTAACGGTATATTATATTATTGTTTGAGTGACTTCTTGTGTTTAAGTGTATCAGTTTATTGGACTGTCGAATAACATAAACAATTACACTTGCGTTGTTTATATTAAGTATTAAAATTGTTGTTGCAGTTTACTGAACTGTTGATTAACGTTTTTTAATGTTTTTTTACATTTGAGCATTGTTGTTATTTTTTATGTATTAAACTTGTTACTTGTTGAATTGAACACGTAATGGCCTACAACGATTCAGACAAGTGACTTTGTCAGCGAACAAACTGTATTGTGTTGATGAAATGTACAATAACCACTTTGTTGTTACAGCCTGGAGCATTGTGGTCTCACCCCCGAGTCACTGACCGTACTCTCGGACGGACTCAGTCGGCAGTTAGAAGTGCTCGAGTGAGGATTTATTTATATATTCGCCCATAACTATCTTTATAACTACCCTCAACGAGCTAATTACCCTCTAAATAAATGTTGCGTAGTTCTGCAAATATTGTCAATCAATATAAAATACATTTTTACGACAGCGTTCAACAAAAATAAAACCGATTGTGTTGCACTCATTGAATGGTTTATGACGTCACATTTACTCACCAAGACCCCAACACGTGATCAATCGAGGGTCAGAGTTCATCATTCAACTTATGTTTATTTTGCGCCTGTTAATAAAAAAAATTGTTTATGCAGTTTGAAAGACCGCAATTTGAAGGACACCTGCCGTGACACCTACAGTGACCTGTTCACCCGGTGCCCAAAGTTGACGATAAAGTAAGTTGACGTTGTCTCACACAGATGTGTTACCTTTGTGTCATGTAGAGCCACGTGTGATCATAGTGACACGTATCCTGTATTTGTCCTCTGTCTTCCAGGTTGGAGGACTGCGACATGTCATCCATGAGTGTCTTTCATTTAAAGACGAAGTTTGGCGGGAAGAGGTTTCAGTGTGATAAGGTAAATCAGTGGATTGTTAACGTCACTGCTGTTGACACATACATACGCGCACGCGCGCGCACACACGCACGCACGCACACGCGTACCTATCATATCGTTGCAGTGTTGTACAGTATCGAAGACGTCGTCAGTCATCTGCATCGGACGTGTGTGTTTACTAGAAATTACACGCCCGTAGTCAGGGGGGGGGGGTTTCAGGGCTTTCACATTAACCCCCCTTTTGTGAACCCCTCTTTTCCAAAAAATATGAATCCCTTTTTAAAAAGTGAACCCCTTATTGTGAACCTCCCCTCAAAAACTCGAACCTCCAATAATATGAAAATAATAATATTATTTTCACAATATGAACATAACAATATTATTTTCATAATAATATGAAAATAATAATATTATTTTCATATTATTGTTGGGTTAATGCTTTTTAGGAGTGGGGTACACGTTTCAGAGAGGAAGTGTCATGCTTTTGAGAAGGGGGTTCACATTTTTAGAAACGGGGGTTCAAGTTTATGGAAATAATAATTATCTTCATGTTATCGGGGGTTCACGCTTTTGAGAAGGGGGTTCACTTTTATGAAAAAATACTAAATAATATTAGGACGGGTACACGCTTTTGAGAAGGGGGTTCACGTTTATGGAAATAATATTATCTTCATGTTATCGGGAGTTCACGCTTTTGAAAAGGGGGTTCAAATTTATGAAAAATACTAAATAATATTGGGAGGGGTTCACGCTTTTGAGAAGCAGGTTTACATTTTTTGAAAAAGGGGGGTTCGTATTTATTAAAAAAATTATATTATGTTCATGTTATTGGGGGGTTCACACTTTTCAGGGGGCAGCCGTGGCCTAGTTGTTAAGGTGTTGGACTCTAAATTCAAGGGTTGTGAGTTCAAGACCCACACTGGTCACGGTTCGTTTTCGAAGCTTTGGCAATTTCGTTTACCCTACTTTGCCTCAGTCTACTCAGCTGTAAATGAGTACAAACGCTGTTTGGAAGGTACCTGCGATGGACTAGTGTCCCGTCCAGGAGAGTCAGTATAACTCTAAGTTGCTTCGCACTACAGAAACCAGGTTTAAGCACTGGCCATATAAGCCTTCATGGCTTCCTACGGCGTAATGCCTGGGGGATGACTTTACCTTACACTTTTCAGAGGGGGTTCAAATCAAATAATTATATATTATACAACTATCTGATTTGTTCGAAACAGAATCTTGTTCCAACTATGTGTTACCAAGTCACCTTGCGCGTGGTCAGTTGGTAACAGCCAGAGAGCAGAAGACAATGTACAGACAGTCAGTCGCCAAGCTGATGTTCAAACAACATGAAGCTTGTAGCGGCCCTGAAGTCTGGGAAAATATGACCCTGTGTAAACTTGTGGCGCCCCCTTGAGTATATTAAGAAAACATGGCCCGGATGAACATGTGGCGCTTTCTGGAGTGTGTATTGGGACAAATGACCTCCCCTTGTGAAAAGCTGGCTATATATATATATATATATATATATATATATATATATATATATATATATATATATATATTTGTTAATCAACAAGGTGACTCAATATGTATTGATATTTTATATTTGCAGAGATATTGATTTCACTTTTGAGATGACCATGCCAACACACGGGCCATTCTGCCTCTAAGAGAGATGAAATAGAGAATGTATATAATATATTTTATTTTCACAGAAAACACTAAGTAGTCCATATATGTCCATAGTGTATAGACATAAAATTGTAATTAAAAAAATTATGGACTTTACCCAGTCATCTGTAATACATTATAGAATATTGTGGTTTCTGTTCGTAAGCAAGAACGTTTTTCGGCATCTATATTTACATATTATTTAACATAACACTAACATTGCTAAATTTGGTTGATGTCTGTTTTATTAATGAATATAATATTGAAGCTTGATTAATGGTCAATTTGGGTATATTTGTATGTCTTTACAAATGTATTGTGTGTGTCGGTGCATATGTCTCTATGTTTAGCGTGCCAGACTATGTGATTTAGAAGATGACAACTAATGTTGCTCATTTATAAATGTGTGGATGTGTAGGTAGACAGTTACATTTAGAAGTGTAGTGCAATACTTATAAATAGATTATTGCATCCATAGATGTAGAGGTGCGTCAGTTTATTTATTAGTATATGATTGTCTCAAACAGTGAACCATGTTATTTACTAATATGACTGTTAATGTTATAAGTTCTTATATCATTGATGTGTACCAGGAGATGTGTGGTACATTCAGTTCTACTAAATGTTATTTATTGGTAGATGACTGATGAATTATTCGATACGAGATTTGTCAGTAATAATGACATTCGGTTGTGTAGCATTATTTAATGTTTGTATATATGTAAATATTGTATATAATATGTATGTATATGTCAATATTGAATATATATATATATATATATATATATATATATATATATATATATATATATATATATATATATATATATATATATATATATATATATATATATATATATATATATATATGCAAACACACCTTGCGGTGGCTCCTATGATAGCAACTTTTAGTTTTAATAGGAGTCTCCCAAATCCATATTGTTCATAGCAAATAAAAATATGAATTAGTATACACATAATAGGCAAACACTTATATACATGTTAAATAGTGAAACTACTCAATTAGATAAGAGAATCCTACTTGATTTCTAGTTAATCATGTTATTTATTATTATGACTGCTAATAGGGGTGCCATGTTATATATTATTGAGGTGTACCATGAGATGTACTTTATTTCTTTAGAAATAATATTGTTTGTATACACTCTTTCTACTTATAGCATTTGCATTAGTGCTTGCATTTAAAAATGCACTTGAATTATTATATCATCATTACTTTGTATAAAAGAACATGTACATATGGATAAAATAAACTTTTTGTTCTGTGTCTCTCTCTCTGTATATGTTTACCTGTAAGTGTGTTCCAAGTTCAATTCCAATATAACCAAATGACTGGTAACAAAAGTGAAATGCACGGAATGTGTTAATGTGCAATAACGTTATGCTTTTCCTAATGTGTTTTATGAGTCAGCCAACTCTAAGTCCCTATGTTATATGCTTTCCTGGCTATTTTTATGAGTCAGCCAACTATAAGTCATTATGATAGATGCTTTTTCTGATGTATCTTATGAATAAGCCACCTATAAGCCCCTATGATAGATGCTATTCCTGGTGTATTTTATGAGTAAGCCAACAATAAGTCCCTAACGCTGTAGCAACACCACGTTTACATCAGCCTTCAAAACACAACTTGACGACAATGATAACACTGCGAATACTTATTCGTACACAAGGCAACTATTCACAAAACAACACTGCCAATACAAATTCGTACACATGGCAACTATTCACATAGCAGCACTGCAAATACACATATGTACATACAGCAACTATTCACATAACAACACTGCAAATGCACATACATACACACAGCTACTAATCACATAATAATACTGCGACTACACATACGTACACACGACATAATAACACTGCGAATACACATACGTACACACGTCAACTATTCACATAACAACACTGCAAATATACATACCTACACACGACAACTATTCATATAGCAACACTGCAAATACACATACGCACACACAGCAACTATACACATAATAACACTACAAATACACATACGTACACACGGTAACTATTCTTCTAACAAAACTGCGAATACACATAGTGGCAGATCAACCAATAGGCACTATAGGCACGTGCCTAGGGCCCACGAAGGCAAGGGGCCCACGAAAATAACCGAGCATATTTTTGTAGACAGAATGTTCCCGAAACCCAAAATGTTTTGGCATATCCTGATCCCTCCCTTCATTCCTTGGTTCCCCTCCTGATAAGTTATGGTCGCTCCATGTTTTCAGCAGTGCTTTCCGAAAATTGCTCAGGAAGAAACCCACCATCACAGAACTTGGACAAGGATCTTCACAAATCGGCGAGATCTTACACGTCCAATGCAATATACGTACAACGGAAATTCTTTGTTCGGTGGCTTGCTAACGAGGAGATTGTAACGAGGGACTGGTTGGTGTATTCTCCATCAACTGGAAATGACACATGAGCGCAGCGATAGTCACATAGTAGCTGTAAAGAAGGGGTTCGAAAATGCCAAAGCGCACCACGTTGATTCTGCGATCGCAAAGCAGCTGGAGAATGAGCAGCAATACTGGATCGAACTCCTCAAGCGCATCGTTGCCGTTGTTACCTTCTTGGCAGAGAGAGGACACCCGTTCCGAGGCTACACCGAGTTGTTTGGGCAGAAGGACAATGGTAACTAGTTAGGTTTGTTAAAGTTGCTCTCACAGTTCGACCCTTTTCTGGCTGAACATATTCGCCGATATGGAAATAAAGGAAGAGGTCGAATATCATATCTCTCTTCGACAATCTGTGAAGAATTCGTCAAGCTCTTGTCGGACAGGGTTAAAGCGAAAATAATTGCTAAAATAAAGAAGGCGAAGTACTACTCTATCAGCATAGATTCCACACCGATACAGCCCACATCGATCAACTGAGCAGATACGTTCGGATTGACGGACAACCCGTGGAACGCTTCCTGGCCTTCATAGACATTGAGAAACACGAGGGGAAATACTTGTTCGAAACACTCAAGTCTTTCCTAGGCGAATGCGGAATAAAGCTTGAGGATTGCCGTGGACAAACGTACGACAATGCGAGCAATATGTCTGGAACTTACTCTGGAATCCAGGCACGAGTTCATCAGGTGAACCAACTTGCTGAATGGGTACCATGCGCAGCGCAGAGCCTAAATTTAGTTGGGACCGCAGCGGCCGAATCCTGCACTGATGTGGTCAGGTTTTTCGGCTTCGTTCAGCGACTTTACACACTCTTATCAGCCTCGCCACAGAGGTGGCCGAAACAGTCTCCAGTGGTAAAGAGCCTATCAGAAACACGATGGTCTGCTTGAGCAGATGCCGTGAAGGCGCTGGCATCAAACTACAAAGTAATACAAAAATCTGTTGACGCGATAGCTAGAACGTCTACCCAACCTCCACTCGTCCTGCTCGAGGCAAAGTCTTTGGTGAGCAAACGGAGCTCTCTGAACATCGTTCTTATATGCATTGTGTGGAACAACATCCTGGACACATTGAACCAAGTTAAGAAGGCATTGCAAGCTCCAGGAATTGAGATCGGTTCAGTGGTTATGTATTACCGTATCTTGCTGGAACACATCCATTCTTTGCGTGACTCAGAAAGGTTCGATCGATTCGAGAATGAAACAAAGTCCGTTGCACCAGGACTTGATTACGACGATGAAAACAAGCGAGCAAAGAAGAGAAAGTTGTTCCACGACGAAACACCAAAAGAGGTAAAAGTGAGCGACTGTCGAGAGAACTTCCGAGTGAACACGTACCTAGTCATCATTGACAGATTACTCTCCGAAATCAAGAAACATAAGGCCGCCTACATGAATGTCTATGAATGTTTCGGGGTGTTGACCGAGATTCGATCTCTCGTCGATAGCGATATCACATCGACTCGGTATTACGATGATATTGAGCCTGATTTTGAGAAGGAATTCCGTAACTTCACAAAATATGAAGACTTCGAGACATGTGCCGAGATGATAACCTAATGTCTTTAGAACGCACGCGAGACGCATGTGTATCTGCCGATACTAATTGACCGGTGCTTCATTAACAGAATATGTAGGTCTACTGAGACTGTGGGGAGGTTGCTGTCTTATGTAGACTTTACGGAAGGTACATGGCTTCCCAGCAGACTACAAGTTCAAGCAAATTAGGTTAAGTTGGAACTGATTTTGGGCTCATTTAGACAATGGCCGCATTATCGCCCAGAAAGTGTCTACTGATGCGTAACGGCTAGCGCCCCATTGTCTGACTGATTGCGCGGCCAAAGTCCAGCTCCAAACACCTAAACAGCCAACTACAATACGATGGGCCGAAGTCGCGTAAATACAGTGCTTCGAGCGACGACTCTACCACGGCCAAACTTATGGAAATTTTGAGGGACGAATCCTTTATCGCGAACTTTGCGGAACAAATCGCCGATGTCGTTGCCCAAAAACTAAACGTACGACTCGAGAACATGGAGAGAGTGACTGCCGCCCTGACCACAAAAATACGCACACTGGAGGAGAAGGTGGAAAGCTTGGAGGTGGAGGCAGACAGACGCGAACAGTACACGCGTCGTCCTAACCTCCGCATCTCCGGCATCCCAGAAACTACAAACGAGGTAACGAAAGATCTAGTGATTACAACAATTAAGAAGATGGGAATTGAGAACTTAGGCGCTTCCGATCTGGAAAGAAGCCATCGCATCGGCCAGAAGACTGACAATCGTGATCGCCCCCATAGACGCACGATCATAGTGCTCTTTCGTAGCGAGGCGGTAAGAGACGACGTGTATCGGTCACGAACCAAACTGAAGAACCACAATCAGCACCATCGAGACGAACAAGTATATATCAACGAAGATCTGACATCGAAGAGGGCAGCACTAGCATACAAAGCTAGATCACTCAAAAAAGAAAACAAAATCAACGATTGTTGGACATATACAGGAAGAGTTCTCGTAAAGACAAACACCGGAATGATCAAAGAAATCCACTCTACAAAAGACTTGGACATGTATTAAATGGATCTGAACATTCCTTGTTCACTGTACACTGAACACCTACACCTTCTCGTAGACCGATCGCTTGGACAGAAGCCACAGGTAACACCACCAGTGCCAACTGCCAACATTTTGTGTAGTGGCATTATGTGGACCAAAGACTTAAATATATATTAAACGGCTCCGAACATTATTCTGAAACATTCTTGAACATTCAAAGTTGCTACTACTGTGCCTCTGAACATTCTAAGTGACATATGAAATAATGATTATCGGGCCAGAGATTGCAGCATATTAGTTATAACACATTATATTATTAATGTATTCTGGCTTGAACCGGATCTCTCCTTATTCTTTTAATTTTTAATACTCCCCGAACAGTTAGTTCGATCGATGTTTATGATGGTTTTTTTTTCTCATACTTATTTTTGAAATACTCATTTTTTTCATTGACAACAATTGTTACACAGACAACGTTTATTATTATGTTTACTCATGTATGCATCTTCGTTGGTGCAGAATACATAACATCAAATTCGAATGACATCCACAATAGCATAACATTATCACGCTACAACACATACAAACATACGCACAATCAACATGAAACATTTTTAATGATGCATATGAGGTATACAAGATATAATGTATCAAGAAATCACCTGACGCATATCATGCTGCACAGTTCACATAAGCAAACTATGAACACTAAATGACATCGGATGAATCATTTCTACAGTATTTGAGTGGTTTACAGAACAACTTTTTAAATAACATCATAGATGATAATACAAATCAGACTAATGAATTAAATTAATTAAAACCCATACGTCTATCCTCATATTTTGATTCGGATGCATTTGATGCTTTGTGTAAAAAGAACAAAAATTGCTTCAGCATAATAAGCTCTAATATACAATCTATTAATGCCAAATTTAGCGAATTAGAGGCATTCGTAGAGGAATTAAAAACTGAAAATATTCAACTTAGTGTTATATGCCTACAAGAGAGTTGTATATCTAAAAATGATGATTTCTCACACATACAGCTGGAAGGATACAATTGCATTACACAGGGAAAAACATCCAGTAAAAAGGGAGGACTAATCATATACGTTGACTCAAAATATACATACGAAGTGATTCAAAATCTAAACAACTCTGAACTTTGGGAAGGGCTTATTATTAAAGTAAGTGAAGGTGGTTTGACCAAACCAGCAATAATAGGAAATATTTACAGGCCTCCAAGGAATCTAACTGATAACCTGAAACAGTTTATAACAGAATTTTCACTACTGCTATCATCCATAGACCAAATACAACACAATGTAATCTTTGCCGGTGATTATAACATAAACCTGCTAAAGTTAAATGAAGATGAACTGATCAGTGATTTCTTTGATCTTCTTACATCACATAGTATGTATCCCCAAATTACACTACCAACTAGATTTTCAGAAAAACACGGTACACTAATAGATAATCTTTTCTGTAAATTAACAAAAACAATTCTAGAGAGCAGAGCAGGTATACTCATAAAACAATTCTCAGATCACCAACCCTATTTTATCTTTATGGACACAACACAAAACAAACAATTAAATCCTAAAACAACTAAGATACACATGGAAACTAATGAAGCCTTATTAAAAGTTAAACATGACATTCATGCAGCAGACATTTATATCAAAATGGATAAGAGTCCTAATGCTGATACAAATTCCAATTATAACCTTATAGATCAAATAATAGAAACGACTAAAAATAAACACATACAAACCAAAGTTGTCAAATTCCACAAATACAGACATAAAAAATCAAAATGGATAACGAAAGGTATATTAAGATCAATTAAATATAGAGATAAATTATACAAACAACTGAAGATGTTAGATCCTGATTGTGCACAATATAATACAAGTTGCACTAATCTAAAAACATACAACGTAATACTTAAGAAGAACATTCGTGAAGCAAAGAGATTACACTATGTACAACTTTTCGACAAATACAAATTTAACGCTGCAAATACATGGAAAGCAATTAATGAAATTATATCAAGACACAGAACTAGTACGCAATTTCCAACACACTTTAAACAAAATAACAAGACATATACTAATAAGATTGACATAGCTAATGAATTTAATCATATCTTTACGGAAACAGGCCCTAATCTTGCGGAAAAAATACAATGTACAACTGCAAATAACATCACTAAATTTCTCAAAAACAAGAATACAAATGGTTTCAGATTCACAGAAATACAAGAGGAATCCGTATCACAAATAATCAATAACCTTCCAAATAAAAATAGCTATGGTTGTGATGGAATATCCAGCAAATTATTAAAACTTATTGAACCAGACATAGTGAAACCTTTAACATTATTAATAAATCAAGTGCTGAACACAGGACAATTTCCTGACAAACTTAAAGTAGCAAAAGTTATGTCTGATAGTCAATATGGATTCAGACCCCACCATTCAACTGAATATGCAG
Source organism: Lamellibrachia satsuma (assembly GCA_033239005.1). Taxonomy (NCBI): domain Eukaryota; kingdom Metazoa; phylum Annelida; class Polychaeta; order Sabellida; family Siboglinidae; genus Lamellibrachia; species Lamellibrachia satsuma. The sequence goes on along the minus strand of BSQZ01000047.1, from coordinate 1,223,335 downwards.
CTCTAGAAATAGTCGATAGGATCACTACACACTTGGATAACAACCAATTACCCATCAGTATATTTCTTGATTTATCGAAAGCATTTGATACACTTGACCACACAATCCTCTTAAAAAAATTAGAACATTATGGGTTGGAACCATCAGCATTACAATTACTAAAGAGTTACTTAACAAACCGTGAGCAATTTGTAAAAATTGATGACATAAAATCAAATGTCTTACCTATAAACACGGGAGTCCCACAAGGCTCAATACCAGGTCCTCTGTTATTCATTATATATATTAACGATTTCTCACAAGCCAGTAATGTCTTTAAATTCATTACATATGCCGATGATACTTCTCTAGTAAGTACGCTCGGGTCTTTTACAAATGGTACAAACAATCCAAATACTGAACATATGATAAATACAGAACTACACAACATAGCAGAATGGTTAAAATTAAATAAATTAACATTAAATATCAACAAAACTAAATATATGATTTTTCAAATGCCAAACAAAAAGGTAACAGTACCAACACTAACAATAGATGGTGTAAACATTGAAAGAGTCCAACATTTCAACTTCTTAGGTTTAATATTAGACACACATTTAAATTGGAATAAACACATTGAGAAAATAGCAAATAAGTGTTCTAGGACAATCGGAATTATAAACAAATTGAAGCATGTCTTACCAAAAAGTATCAGAATTATACTGTATAATTCATTAATATTACCCCACATAAATTACTGCCTAATGATCTGGGGCTATCAGTGTAATAGGATAATAAAATTACAGAAGAAAGCAATTAGAATAATATCTGTAACCAAATATAACTCACATACGGAACCATTATTTAAAAGCCTCTCTGTTCTAAAGGTTGAAGACTTACTTAAAGTACAGATACTACGATTTTATTATAAATTCATACACAAACAATTACCAGCATACTTACAAAGCTGGCCGATAAACCAGAATACACACATACATAATCATTTCACGCGTAAACACAACAAAATACACACATTTAGAACACAACACGAATTTGCAAAAAAGTGTCTGAAATATAATTTACCACATATCATCAACAATACTCCAGACATATTAAAAGATAAGGTGACCACACACAGCTTACAGGGATATATATCTTATGCTAAAAAAATTATTATAAAAAGCTATGTATGCATATGCACCGAAGTTAACTGCTACACTTGCACGCATGGTCAATAATAAATAATTAATCTAGCTGTACGTGTTAACGTTAATCTACACAAACGGAAATATACAATAAATTCAATGAAAACGTACCAAGGTGGCTCCTATGAGAGCGACTTCTTTAGTCTTAATAGGAGTCTCCCAAATCCACGTTGTACTAAATATATTAATTAATAGGAATTACAGTTACTGTAATACTATGTACAAATGGATAAATAAACGATTTTGTCTGTCTGTCTGTCTGTCTGTCTTTCTTCGTGAAAATAAGCTGATTACCAGTTTCCCTAACGTTCACATTGCGCTACGGATGTATATGTAAATTTTCGGCTCAAGCTGCGAAGGCGAGCAATCTTTCTGTGTACTGAAACATCAAAGACTACCAGCGTTCCACGATGGGTCAACCGCGCATGTTGGCACTGTCACTTTTAGCCATAGAGTTGGAAATGATGCGTTCAATCTTGGTTGATGACATTATTAACTCGTTTGCCATCACGAAAATACGCAAAATAAAACTGTAGACTAAGCCTCAGGTGTGAGATGGTGTTAGTCGACTTCGACAATCGCTACCAGCCTACCGTACACCACGACAATATCTGCGATCTGTAACTTGCAAAGGTTGACTTTTAAAAGAAGAACTGTTCGTGTATTAGCTTTATTGACGATTCATTCATGTACATTATGCTGTGTAAATATAAATAGTGAAATGCTAACTTGAAAATCTTGTCGTGATTTTAAATCAGGTTGGGGATAACGTTTCTTTTATTCAATAGGCGTTCTTCGTAACTAAGGTCTCGCAGTTCTGGAATCATTTTAGTTGCTCTCCTCTGTATTCGTTCAAGCGTATATATATCTTTCTTACGGAAGAAACGGTGCATCGTGGGGGGAAAGGGGGTTCGAGTGTGTGTTCGTGTGTGCGAGTACGTGTTTGTGCGCTCGTGCGTGCACGTGTGCATATGTGTGTGAGTGTATGTATATTTATACACGCGCACGCACGCACGCACAAACACACACACACACACACACACACACACACACACACACACACTGTGTCACACACATGTAAGCGCATGCACGCGCGATCGTGCGCGCATGTTTGGTGTGTGTTTGAGTGTAGCTAAAATATTTTTTACTGTGATTTAATAAAATACATAAAGTAATGAATATTACAATTTACTATGCGAGTTTGGCATATCATGCTTTATGTAATATGAACATATCAAATTGCAATATTCCTGCAAGTTTTATATTTGAATAATACATAAATCTCGTGCTGTGACTGATTTTGATCAGAGTACAGTATTTTGTTAGTTTGACTAATTAAGGTGACGTAGCTCTTACTATGTCAAGTATTTAAACAATTTGCACGGGATCCCCCATGTTCGTTTTGCCTTATGGGGCATTTGGGGTGTAACGGATTTCAAACCTTGAAAGGTGTGAGATGGTGTTAGTCGACTTCGACAATCGCTACCAGCCTACCGTACACCACGACAATATCTGCGATCTGTAACTTGCAAAGGTTGACTTTTAAAAGAAGAACTGTTCGTGTATTAGCTTTATTGACGATTCATTCATGTACATTATGCTGTGTAAATATAAATAGTGAAATGCTAACTTGAAAATCTTGTCGTGGTTTTACTTGGGGCCCACGAAAGTGCCGGGTGCCGAGGGCCCACGAAAGTCTTAATCATCCACTGAATACACATACCTACGCACGGCAACTATTCACATAATAACACTGCGAATATATACGCATATGTGCACACGGCAACTATTCACATAACAACAGGAAACAGGATGTTTCCAACTTCAGCACCAACGCGTCAACAGCGTCTACTGGAATACTTAAACCAGCAATGTCAACCACTCGATATTATTTGATTACGAAAAAAAAATCAGGTTGGGGATAACGTTTCTTTTATTCAATATTATAATTGACAAGGAAATAAAATCTTATATTATTAGTATTATTATAATAAACAAAACTTGCATAGGTGCGCTAAGGAAAATAACTTGAAAAATTCACATTATTTGTTTGATTTCTGAACTGAATTTAACGAGATTTAACAAGATTGCCATCCAAGGCAAAGGCCCAGATGGCAAGTGAACAAGGAAGCCATTGGTTTATCGAACCCGCCATCCTGAGATATATGTCAGCCTTGTTTTTAAACATGTTCACTCTGATAGCATTTACAAGAAATAAAAATTATCGCGTGATTCTGGTGCGAATGGAGGCGGGCCGACCACAGACGAAAGCAGAGGTTGTGAAACAGCGAGGCTGCCGGCCTTACCCTTTTATAAAGGGAACTGCGAGGGAGAACAACAACGGTCCATGCTCTGTATTTCCAGCCTAAATGATCTTATATTGCTGAACATATGGACAATGATAGATTTAAATGCTGAGAATAAGCTTCTTGATTTGCTTAAATCTTGAAATGTGTCTTTATTTTCATCAATATTGTCTGGACACTAGATGCGTCATCAATGTCCACCACCAGGTCACGTCCGTCGGTCGGCGGTTCCTCCAACGTCGCCAGTTGAGAGTCCAGCAGGGCGGCCGGCATGTAGTGGCCACGTCTCTGTGACAACCTCGACAGCAGGAGATCTTTCGAACCTCTTAAGTACACAAAAATGACGTCGCTAAAACGACTTGGCTCACTAAACGGGTTTGCTGTTTTGGTGGTGTCCCCGAGCCGTTCTTCCGCCGTGCTGCTACAGTCGTCCTCAGACGTAGAACCGGTGGCGACGTCACGCACGTCCTTGTGTTGGCGTCCAACGGCTCCGTGCGTCAGTGCGTCTCTATACATCTGCTTCAGGGCAGAGCACGCCAACACAGCATGCTCGCCACGACGACGCCAACTGCATTGGATAAATACCATAAGTATACATTGCATAGGACATTGTTTGGACAGGTTTCGTAGTTTGAAACAAACTGAACAACAAAATTCCATTTGACGGACTAGTTGTCGGCAGGTAGAGTATTTGGACTCAAACGGAACAGAACCCTCCCGAGCAATTCTGAAGACAATCTGCAAGGGTCAGTCATGTAAAGACGGTAATGTTGAGTCATTACGTCGCACTGCACCAGTAGGCACTATTGTTATGCTAACCCGAGTTCATGATATGCACAACTTTGCAATAGTACCGCATCGATCAGTTATGTCTATATAGCAATGCCGTACAGATGAAAAACCACCATGGTAAAGCTAACATTTGAGTCACACCAAACTAATGCCCGAGTTATTAAACTTGACTTGGAGGAAGATCCCGGAAGCAAACAATTGATTCAGTGACAGGTAGCCACTCAATACGCTGTCAGTATATACCATCCTTGAGAATATATCTAACTGTCTCCCGTAAACAAGTATTATAATTCTGTTAGAAAAATACCCTTTTCAAGTTGAGCAGATTGGAAATTAATATACTCTTATCTATGGAGAGGAGACACAATCCACAAATTAAGACACCATCAAGCATTTTCAGGTTGACGGAGAAAACCCAAGTATATATCTTTTAACGTGTAAAATACGCATAGTTCTGTGAATCACATGTTGTAGTAACAGATTATTGTATTCATATATTAATATTAACTAAACTTATATAGAGTACCTTTAATTACCAAATCAATGTGAAATGATACCGAAACATGTTACGTGCCTTAACGTACGTTTTACACACAAAACATTTCCACAAAACGTGCATTTTTCTCCAGGATGGCATACGGGCAATTTATTGACCCTGCTCCACGGATTTAGGCTTTACCTTTGTATATGTTCATGCAGTAATAACAACCAGGGCCACCGGTCCTAAAAACACCCGAAACGTGCCAACGTTAAACAAAACGAAGCGAAACAACAATCATACTTCCCAATGTCGAACCGTATACAATTGTAGGTCTATACACATACATATTATATACAACTGTAGATAAAATCAACAACTGAAACACAATATTTTGACACCCGCTGTTGTTACAGTAACATACTAGGAAGTTTCGCCAAAATTGTACATCTGGAATCAGTTTATAATTAGCTGTTCTTCTTTGCCTTCTTTCTATCTTATCTACGTAATTTGGACGATATGGCCTACACGACATATACAAGCTTCGATTGTTTTACTGAGCTTGAAATAGATTTAACAAGATTTGCGATCCAAGCCAAAGGCCCAGATGGCAAGTGGACAGGGAAGCCATTGGCTTATCGAGAGTCCAACAATGTTCATCTACGTGTAAACCGCCCTCCTGAGATATGTGTCAACCTTGTTTTATAACATATTTACGCTGCTAGCAGTTACACAATCCGTAGGCAATTTGTTTCATTCATTTAGTATCCTCTGTGAGAAAGAGTACTTCCTGATATCCAATCTACACTGATCCTTTACTAATTGTACCTCATGTCCTCTAATTCTACTATCTTTCTTGAGTGAGAAAAACATTTCTATAAATATTTTCATACCCATTCAATATCTTAAAAGCTTCAATCTGATCTCCTCTTAACCTCCTTGTCTCTAGGGTTGTTAAATCACATTCTTTTAGGCGTTCTTCTGAACTAAGGTCTCGCAGTTCTGCAATAATTTTAGTTGCTCTCCTCTGTATTCTTTCAAGCGTATCTATATCTTTCTTATGGAAGAAACGTGCATTGTGGGGGAAAAGGGGGTTCGAGTGTGTGTTTGTGTGTGCGAGTACGTGTATGTGCGCTCGTGCGTGCACGCGTGCGTATGTGTGTGAGGGTATGTATATGTATACACGCGCACGCACGCACGCATAAACACACACACGTGTGTGCGTGTTTGGTGTGTGTTCGAGTGTAGCTAAAATGTGGTTTTACTGTGACTTAATAAAATACATAAAGTAATGAATATTACAATTTATTATGCGAATTTGGCATATCATGCTTTATGTAATATGAACATATCAAATTGCAATATTCCTGCAAGTTTTATATTTGAATAATACATAAATATTGTGCTATGACTGATTTTGATCAGAGTACAGTATTTTGTTAGTTTTACTAATTAAGGTGACGTAGCTCTTACTATGTGAAGTATTTAAGCAATTTGCATGGGATCCCCCATGTTTTTTTTGCCTTATGGGGCATTTGGGGTGTAACGGAGTTCAAACCTTGAAAATTTTAAGTTTAATTACTTTTATTTTTAGGTAATTGGCCACCTTAAATATAAAATGTGAGTAACCAAAAATGTGGCCTCGCTACACTATAGAACATTAAAAAGAGATAAAGTGGAATGGTTTTTAAATTAATGTTCCCGGCAAGCAGCTGGTCTGTCAACTGCAGTTCCATCTATATCTACAAGGGTCCACCTCCCAAATACCACAAATTCCGCCTCCCACCTATTTTAGAGGTCATCCTCCCACCTATTTTTGAGGTCAACCTCCTACCTACCACCAATTGTTAGGACCCTCAAATATAATGTCTGAAAAAAAAACAGCCAGCTTTCTAGCAATAGTTAGATAATCCACTGTATGTAATAATCAATTATAGTGACTATCAAAAATGTAAGTTAGTATTTACTATGTTTAGAGAAAGGCACTGACAGAATCATTACTGCAGGTACCTTTATGAAAATGTACTGTGGTATACCATGGAATTATATAACAGAAACATATGGTAAAAAATCAAACAAATTAAGCCAAAGGGGGTCATTGTTCAATGCCCCCCTCCTAAATATGACACTGTATACCATGGCTTTACAACATGACAACAGGAAGAGAAAGGCCTTCAGTATGTTGACGGTGTGCTACCATGAAGAAGAATGTGATGTTATTATTATTATAAATTTATTAAATTATTTCTAAGATGAACTTGCCTCGTCCGTCAATGGAATGCTCTGTGACATCTTTGCCTTGTTGCTACTTGGGTGAAAATCATCTGCATCGGTGAAATTCCAGGACATCTGCAGGTGAAGCAAAACAAAAGACCAGGTGTAGTAAAATGCATTCCCATGTGGACTGCTGAAGTTGGTCTAAATGTTAACCGTGCAGATGTGAAGTGATGCCTATTTGTAAATTTCAGGTCATCTGACATCAATCCATTTGACAATTTCCTGTATTTCTCCTAAAGACACATAATCACTTTTCTGCACAAATATTCATGTCGACATTTTCCACTTTACTGCTAACATTTCTGCCATCTTATACTGGATATAAGATATCCATATACTATGATGATTACTGAAAAACACTCCTACCTCATTTGCCAGAGCTTGTCCTACTGTGGTCCTACATGGAATAAGAAAACAATGGTATTGCTATGTAATTGTAACTTACATAGTTGTGAAATTAACATACAGCCTGTAAATATATTTGAAATGTCCAAGAAATGTGGGTTGAGTTATGAAAAATAGAAAGCAGAAGTGTTAAAAATTTAAAGTCAAACAATGTTTTCCCTTATAAGCTTTGCATGTTTAATTTGTTTGATTGGTTTGAATGAAAACTTTTGATTTGATGTTCACATGAATTGGGGTCTGATTGAGTAAAATTTTATTAGGTAAAATATATTTTATTAAGTTAAACTAGTAAGAAAATATGACACAGACTGTCACAGATAGTTTACCCCATACCACTATACCATCCAGTGGCATATCTAGAATCTCACAGAGGAGGAGGTCGGTGGGGGGGCTGGGGGGGAAGCATAGCCACCCATGCCACCATGTAGTGGTGGAACAGAAATATAGTAAAATAAACCTAAATAAACTTGCACTTTCAACTTGTATACAATAAAATATCTCAACAGCTGTTTTGGTCTCAGGTCACAAACATGGAATTGTATTAATCGTTTTGTTTTTCAGCATACATATTTAACAAGATAACCAAAACAAACAGATACATATACAACGTTAAACCAAAACAATTGTAACGTTGGCACATAATTATGACAGAATAAAATGTTTTGTTTTAAAAGTGGAATGACTTATCTTTTAAAGGATGTGCATGTGCTTGTCTCGCCTTAGCTTCCTAGCATAACTGTCCATCTATCAACAACTTTAATATTGCATGTACTGATTTTGAGATGGAATGACTAATTGACTATATTGACCAACCTTTTATTCCTATGCACCTCTGAGCTTGCTTTAGCCACAAAAGAAGTTTTTTTATTACTGTAGTGTGACAAACAGATGCATTCCTGTAGGATATGACATATTATATCATCATCGTTAATTAAAATTCCTATATGAACTTCATAATGAAGCACAAGATGCAACATTTCAAAGGGAATTATTATTTCTTATAGTTCTAGTCAATTAAATATATAATAATTTACCAGATACAGTTCACGTACTGTTTCTTACATTTACACAACTCAGGTATAATAATATCTACTAGTATTAGTCAGTCTTGACATATACTGGTCGGAGTTAAATTCGAACTACTCAATCATGCTGTTTTCATAACTAGATTTAACTACATTTAACAAGATTGCCATCCCAAATAACAAGTTCCGGATGGCAAGTGGACAAGGAAGCCATTGGCTTATTGAGTCCAACACTTTTATCATTTATGCATAGCCCGCCCTTATCAGATGTCTCTCAATGTTATTGAATATCACTTCTTCAATGCAAACAAATTGTTAGAAAAGTTGTTTTGGGTGAAATATGTCCGATAATAGAACTCTTAACAAAAAATAAACGAGTCCATCGCTTAAATTCAAGCTAAATACTCTGCATATGCCTGCTTTGTCTAACAGTGGGCGACACATTGAATTTGTTAAATCAACTTCGTCGGTAGTAAAACGGGACTAGTTATGAAAAAGAAGTGCCAACATAAATCGACGACCGGTATCGGTGCCAACCTCACCCCGGACTACAGGGAAAAGGAGGAGAGCAACAAAAAATGGTGCACCCCGGCCCAGCCTAATTAAAAGATTTACTATTTAATTATTACTATAAGCATATCTTATTACGTAGAAAACACTACTGTATTTATAATCACGATGTAACATAAACGACGAGTATTACTTTCCGCATCCGCAAACACCCATGATTATAACTACAATCATTTTCAATGATTTTGTGCTTCGATTCGGTTAGTACGCCTGGTATAAATAAATATCTACATCAACAACACGCGTTCTGTCCTGGGGATTCCCCAGGTCAGTTTGAAAACGAGGCTCTTTCTTATTTAGACAATAATTTTAATTCTTATGTCGTACTTAGTCTTTTTAAATACTGACTGTATCACACTATTGTTTTGTATGTTTTTTATTCAACAAGGTAACGATTTTGCTACACATTCTGGTAGCAGCAGCTTCATCCGACAACTGGTTCGAGGGTATTGTGTCCACCATTTTTGTTTGGTCTCGGCAGATGTTACCGAAACGGCGCCCACAGGTGGAAACGTGGGTGATGTATATGTGGGAGCGTCAGTGAATATACCAAGCTATCATGTTTCGAAACAGATTTCGTCGCAAGAAAAGTCAACCAAAATGTTACGAGGATATACACCATTCGTGTACAGTTCGGTTCCTGGATGATTCCGAGCCGATTACAGTAACATTTCAGGTGAGTCGCTGGTGATACAGATAGGCATAGCCATAGCATAGGCATAAATAGTGAGACTGACAGATGTGATTGAGACAACGCTCCTGCTGGGTAGATATATTGTACACTGCGTTGACAATGTGACTGTGATCACCGTAGCGTTGTAATAGCGTTAATAGAAGATGCCTAATTGTACATACTAAAGTCACACACCCTGTCCATGCCCTTAGCTGAGACTGGGTGAATAAGTGTACGTTATTAATATTATAAATAATAAGATGGGCAATTTCAATTATTTATTAGTATTGATTGCATATATTATGGCCTACATCATCTATGGCTATAAATATTAAAAATAATACTTGTTTATGTTTATATTTTTTATGTTTCATATTCACATAATGACAAAACTACAATTTTCACCCATACGAACATAATTTTTTATGGTCACCGGCATCTAATTTGTGCCATTCCTAAATTTTACCCATTTTGAGATCTTGCTGAATATTGCATTACAGACGTCACTAGTCAGATATATCAGTCCTTGGGCAGTGGGGCTTGGGACTGGAAACTTCCAACAAAGTTAATTGCTTTGAAGAAAAAATTTTCATGCAGTTTTTGAGACATATTTTAGTATATTGTATGAACAGTGATCGTTAGATGGTAGTTCTATCGTGCCACATGGTGAACTTGGTGTAAATACATGTATCCTATTTCACTTATTTGATGAAAACGTATGCAACTATATCTGTAATAATCATCAGAAGAACGATTTGTACATTTAATGCGTTGCATCTTACAGCACAGTGAGGCTTTTTCGAATATGCAGAGTATTTAGCTTGAACTTCAGTGATCGACTCGTTCCGTGAGACTTGTTGTTACTAACAAATATTTTCTGATAATCAAACACTAACAACTTGTTAGTGTTCGATTATCAGAACATATTTTCTAACAGTTTGTTTGCATTGAGGCCTGTATGTTAGAAACAGTAACAACATCCAATCAATTGATTATTTATCAGACTTTTGAGTGCATTCTAAACAATGTCCTTGTTGGTTCAAACCAACTTCAGGTGTACTGATACTAATAATAGGGTATGATGTGTTTACTTTGAGGTTGTAGTTCCTGCTGTAAGCTAATGTTCTTAATTGGTCTGCCCTTTGCTTTGTGTGAGTTGGGAATGGGGAGAGAGGCCATATAAACCTTGCCACCTGACCTGTCTCTAGTCCACAACAACACAAGGGGTGTAATTGGCTTGCTAACTCTGCAATGTTTCACTGAGCTGACATTTTCTGAAGCAATATAAGTCTACATGTCTCTCCGTGTTGTTTGAATAGAGTTTTGACTATAGTTTTGTTTAAAAAGGAGACCTTTTCTGGTGAACTTGTTTGATTATATAAGCAGATGTTACTATTAGTCTTGATTTTCAAATTATATTTTTATTGACAGTTTGTTCAGGTAATTTGTGATATGAAATGTACTGTAATTGATTGTAATTGAAATACATTTTCAGTTATACAAAATATAACAATTAAAATTACAGCAAAATTTTGAAACCATAATCAGTTACAATTACATGATTTTGCTGTAATCAATTACATAATTGGACCCAGCCCTGGTTCAGAACATTATATTTCCTTTGGGAGACAAGTTTTTGCCAATTGGCTGAGATAAGTTTGAATAAAATTATCATACAGATGGATTATTCATGAGTATGTAGCACAGCTTCACAAGCAATGCTTATTAATATGCATGAAGCATCAAACTACAAAATAGATAGATATTGCTTATAAAAATGACCAAGTGCTACGTAAAATCTCAGGTGGTGGCACAATACATGATCAGTGTGAACTTATGTTTGGTAATTACATACACGTTTCACACAACCATGTTATTATAATAATTTGTAGGGAATCAGATCTATGTTACATGCAAACTATTTTTAGTACTTGATTGGCAAAGTTCAGAGGCTTTGTCTTCAGGCTAAAAAGGACCAGGTTAGAAGGAACAGATTTGATTTGCAAGGTTCAGAGGCTTTGTCTTCATGCTAGAAAGGACCAGGTTAGAAGGAACAGATTTGATTGGCAAGGTTCAGAGGCTTCTCAGGCTTTGTCTTCGTGCTAGAAAGGGCCAAGTTAGAAGGAACATATTTCATACACAAAGTGAAAGAAATTAGTTATACCTTCTATGGTACATTTAACTTTTTTATTTTAGGAAGTAGATACATTTAATTTTTTGCTTATCCTCATCGTACTCTAATTGGTGCATACGGCCACATGGTGTACATAGGCAATGGTAAACATGAGCTTTAAACTATTAGTCTAAAATATCTATAATTATATAAGATAAATAGGCGGTTAAGGGGATTTTTAGGACATGCATTGTAGGGCTGCAAATTAATGTTTTCTGCCCAGAGTGAAAAAGTATCTACTGAATGATTAATTAAAAGCATATACATTGAGAATCGGATAGGTTTATGCTAGACATTTGAAAAGGATGGATTTTTAACATTCTTATGGCAGAGCTGTATATATTTACGCATGTTTCCAAATGAAGTCAAGTTTTTACCATATATTTGTTTTGAGTACTTTATATCATAAAGGGCCTATAAAAATTGCATAACAAGTTTGGCATTTTTGAGGAGAATCAGACATGACCACGTACACTATTTATTGGTTTTACTATATCGCACAAACTACTGGAGCCACACAGCTCAGTGTCCTGAAGATTTAATTGTTATCATGAATTTAGGTTCATTGTGGGTGTTAATTTTTCAAAGCAATACAAAATGGAAGTCAGCTTTTGTGAAGCTCTCCCCATATTAGTACAGTGTATCATAGGAGCGCCCTGTTAGCCAGACAGACAAACGTTTTAGATTACACATGTTGTGTTGGACTCGGGCACTATCTGGCTGTAGATAGTATGATTCCCGATCAATATTGGTTCTTTTGATCCTATCTTGGCATCATGAATTACTTCATTCATATCTTGTGGTTGCCTCAATTATTTTCATTTTGTATAGATATCATGTTCAGCTCTTGTCTGTTTAGTCTGCTTAGGTCTGAATACATTTATGTTTGTAAAAGAAACACTGTTTTAAGTGATTTACCAAGTAACATTTCATATAGTTCACAATGTGGCTTCAGCATATGTTTGAGGGATGATTTCAGAACATTGACATATGGTACAATGCGAAGCAGATGTCTTCTATTCTCACCTCAGACCCCCTACTACCTCAACCTCTGCCTCTGAAAGAGTTTATAAATATAAATATCTATATAAATGTCTGTATACCAGATTAAAAAAAAACAAATAAAAAAATCTGATTTAAATATAAAAAAACAATCAAGATTTTTTTCAATCCTGGCTGTGTGTATGCACCCTCCAGTGCCTGGGCGTCTGGGCTGGTCCCTGCAGGATCTAGCCTCTAGGCATTCACAACTGTGCAGATATTTGCTCTATTTTAGTGATTGCCATTTCAAGTGTAACATCAGGCTGCCTGTTGTTTCATATGTATATCGTCTCTTTGATACAGTTCATGCCTCAGAATTAGTTTTAACTTTTATTGAATAAGTATAGTGATGACCACAGTATGTCTACCACCCACAGCGCATGCGCACAGTCCACCACAAACTGCTGCGTTAGCCCAAGTTTGGGCTGTTTGGAGTAAACTACTTGAGACTTGAGACCAAATCAGCACTTTATTCACCATCCTTGTGAACTGCATGTGTTTTGTATAAAGCTAATCGAAACAGTTGTGAACACCCCCATGAGACCAATTTTGTGTTGAACATCCATGTTTTTTTGGACATCCAAGTATTGAGATCACCCCCATGTATAATAAGACAACACAATTTAATCCTCTTCACAGCAGTGTTTGGTAGAGTCATCTAAATAGAGTAGAGCTAAGGTGACACTGACTATCTCATGTCACAATATGGTAAGATCTTATCACAAATATAGTGATGCTGACAGTATATTCATTTCCCTATTGAAACCAACCGTAAATTTTGATTCAGTTTAAAAAACGTACACTTTGATTGTTGTCTTGTCACCGACCTTCAGTAGCATTTTCATCAAATCCCACATTTTTTTTCAACGTAGAATTTGTTGGCCAAAACAAACCTGATTATGTCTTCATGCACCAGGGATCTGTCCATCACTGACGTCATTTGGTGTCATTCACTAGAAATTTCAATCTGGACACAGCATAACTGTCATAGTCCACAAATATGGCCATATCCCTGCTGAAAATTTTTTTCATGAAACATCAAAATGGCTGGCACTTTATTCGTATGACATGAACCAGGAAATTAAACAATGATGTGTCCCTTCATGTGTGTGTTTGGAGGATTATGCTAGATACATTGTGAGTAGAACTCAGTAGTTGCCTTGTGGTTAGTAACTGGTCAGTGGTTACCATGCACCTGACCAGTGGTTAGCAGGCTGGTGTGGACCTAAGGAACAGTGTAACATATTATTGAAATCGAGAATGCTTTCTGACTGGGGGTCAAGCTTATAGTTTACACACAGTGTGGATTACATTTGTTATGAGGCTTCCTGACACCGTTTTGCCTTCATTGACACAGTGTCAGACGTGGCACTTATTGTGTGTGCACAGTGTGCGCACTGTGAACACTGTGCACACTGTGTCTGCCTCTGTGCACTGGTGCTACATAGACACACCAGTCTTTCATCAAATAATATTATGGGGTCAGCTACAAATAATAAATAGTTTAACAAGATTTAATTAACGTGATTGCCATTCAAAGCTAAACTTGTCATTAAACATTGGCCCTGTGCGGTTTTTGGCTGTCAGACCAGTTTAGGCCACAAGTTTTTATTTTATGCTGGCTCGATGGGCCACCATCATTTCAGACATTTTTTATCTGATTCTCACTGGTCATCATTTCATTGTCCATACCCGCCTCTGGCACCACAATAAACAAAATCTTCATCTTGTAGATCTGACTTGATGTTGATACTTTTTATAGGCACTGTCTTGTTTTGATAAAACGAAAATGATTCTGCAATATGCATAGTTCATAATATATATATATATATATTTTGGCGAAGCTCGTATATATATATATATATATATATATATATATATATATATATATTATTATACGAGCTTCACCAAAATATATATATATATATATATACTATTTATAGGCGCTGTCTTGTTTTGATTAAATGAAAATGATTCTGCAATATGCATAGTTCATAATATATATATATATATATATATTTTGGCGAAGCTCGTATATATATATATATATATATTATACGAGCTTCGCCAAAAAAATATATATATATATATATTATGAACTATGCATATTGCAGAATCATTTTCATTTTATCAAAACAAGACAGCACCTATAAAAAGTATCAACATCAAGTCAGATCTACAAGATGAAGATTTTGTTTATTGTGGTGCCAGAGGCTGGTATGGACAATGAAATGATGACCAGTGAGAATCAGAAGAAAAAAAATAAGATAAGCCAAAGGCATCCTTGTCCACTTTTGTATCCAGTGACCCCCCCAAGTGCAGATTTTTTTGTGAAGCTCATATATATATATATATATATATATATATATATATATATATATATATATATATATATATATATATCTATATGAGCTTAACAAAAAATCTGCATTGGATACAAAAGTGGACAAGGATGCCTTTGGCTTATCTAGAGTTATACCATAGCAATCCCATTGTTTTCAAAGCTAATGCACCAAGGCAAGGCTAGAAACAAACATGTTAGGTAATGCCTGAGTAAAAGCCTATTAATATTAATCAATTTGTTCACAAGACCTTTATCACCTGTTGAAACTTGTAGTGGCCACAGTTCACTGGTCACTGATCACTGTTGGGTATAGACTATAGACAGTATCAGCATGTCTCTGTTTGGTTAATAGAACTTTATTCTAAGAAATGGTGCTCTTTTATAAAATCTGCATTAATATAAGTGTAATGAAAATTAATTATAATGATGCAATAATGATCATTATGCTTATCATAATATAATGTATTTGGTCTTTGGTTTGCTTACTCCAAACCACCCCTTCTGGGGCTAAAATAGGAGTGTGGTGCTAACTGCTTGGTGTGCATGAAAAAGGTGCATATAAATGTGGGAAATATAAATTTTGTAACAAAATAGGGCAATTAAAAAGTGGATTATGTATACTGCATAATCATACTAATGACAACGATTCCGAGAATCTAGCACTGATTCAGGCTGTAACTAAAAGTGCTTGAAGAAAATAACACCAGCTACAACAATATTTCCGTCACTCAGTAATGTTTGACGGGCAAACTTCTGCTGTTATGATTCTTAATAGGTAAATCTAAAAGGTATAACATGTGATGTTGTATGTCACATTGTAATGGATGTCTCTAAAGCTTTTTATTATATATAATTTAAAAACAGTTTTATAATTTCTGATGCAATACTGTATGCAGCATTACGGTAATTGACTGTATCAGTGAGTTTTGCTTCTTGAATCTCCTTGAAAATTTTCGGCTTTTTGCTTTGTGCTTTAAGTAACAGTGGTTTTTTCTTGTCACAGAGTACAACCTAAGAACAATAATGTATTCACATATTTTCTGCGTAGACAAGTTCCTGACCCAAGGCTATTATGCATGACAAAAGCTTTGGGACTAATTATTAATGGAGACTGGTGTGTCTGGCTGTGTGTATGCACTGTCCGGTGCCTGGGCATCCTGGCTGGTCCCTGCATGATCTGGCTGTTTGTATGCACTGTCTTGTTTGCAGTCAAATTTTTTTAGTTGTTGATTTATATGAATTTAATACATAATAGTTGTTTGCAAGCATCACGATCAACAATGTTTTGTATGTTTTTAATACAAAAGCAAAATGTGTGCATGCTTGTCATGTGTAGCTGTATTGACACCAGATAGCCTGATAGTCAAATATTTTATGAGTGTTCAAATATTTTATGAATTTTATTGTGTATAAAAATAAAAATTCCCTTTCTGAATGTAGTGAAGTCACACAAACTTGTCTTCAAGAGGAAGTATCTTTTCAAGTCAGAAGCCCTGAGTTATAGTTCACTTAGGGCAGGGGTCGGCAACCTGCGGCCCGCGGGCCAACTGCGGCCCGCAGAGCTATTTCATGCAGCCCGCGGATTGATAGCGAGATTATGCATGGAGCGGCCCGCGCCCGCAATATTATATATAAAATAAAAAATAGTACGTCTTGTCTAGACTAAATTCTAGACGAGACGTCTAGGTGAGACATATCACATATTGCAACTCGGTAATACCATTTCCACACGATGAACATATCAAACATTTCTCACTTCCTTAAAACTTTTATTAATTAAGTTTTGCCCACATGCAGACATGAATTTTCTATCTTTTTGTGTTTGAGTGATAGTGTGTTGTTTCGAATAACACTCGTCAACGCTCGTTAAATCACTGGCAGTTCCAGCACCTTCCGTCCCAGATCAATGTGCAATATTAACAATTCCTGCACTAAACCGAAGTGCCCTGACTAGGTTGGGTTGCCATGCTGTGCCACGCGTACGAGCTGACACATGAGATTAGCGTATTCATGGAGAAGAAGGGTGGAGAAGTACTGGCATTCACTGACCCCTTATGGATGCGTGATTTTGCATTTTAGTCTACATCACGGAGTACCTCACTCTGCTGAACGCCCAACTCCAGAAAAGAGAACAACTAATCAATGAACTGTGCCAGTTTGTCTCCGCTTTCGAGACCAGGTTTCGATTGTGGGAAACACAACTACGGAATGCAAATTACTTCCCAACACTCATAGAAAACAAACTAGCTACACCGAACATGAAGGCATTCGTAGCATTCATTGAGCTGCTGAGACGGGAGTTTGCTGACCGATTGACAAATCTCAGGGCTCGCAACAGGGAGTGAAAAATGAAGATGAACTTTATATAATGCAACCCATGAACTCATCTAACAGATGAACATTTGGGTGACGAGCTGAGGCTCACAGGGTCAAGTCTGCAGCCAGATGTGGGACACTTGGTGGCGCAGCAACTCAAGCATCAACATCTCTAGCATCAGGCATCAGTGTCACACAGGTCAACATGGCATCAGCGGCATGCCAAGAACACGTAACATGAATAATGTGTTTTGAACAGCATAGTGACCATCGAACTGTTGTTCAAAATCAGACCTATTTACAACAGCAACGTATGTATGTTGCATGCATATATATATATATATTTATATATATATGTGTGAGTGCGTGTATGTGTGTATGTGTATATATGTATATGTGTGTATGTATGTATGTATATACATATAAATATATATATATATATATATATATATATATATTGTACGTGTTACCAGAAAGATAATATCCTTATATGCGTGCTTGCATGTGCGTGTATGTGTGGCCCGCTGACCTATTCCAAGTAACTAATTTGGCCCTCCGTTCAAAAAGGTTGCTGAACCCTGGCTTAGAGCTTGTGCTAGTTGTTACTAATTCAGTATGTTGACTCAAGTGAGACAGTCTGGGCTACAATTGTTTAATACTGTACCAGTTTGCAGTATGGTTAAAGACCCTTTTATTGTAGGCAGAACCCTGCACAGGTGCTAATCCACCCTCTCAGCAAACAATAATTAGCACTGCTACAGCCACAGACACACAGCATGATTTCCTCTCCAAGACAGATTATGCAACTACAGGGGTTGAGGCCTTGTGGACATTGTCTAATGTCTTTATATAAGCAAAAATCATGTACCCTCTGTTAAGACAAGTACCAAAATTGATTTGAATAGAAAGAGTTTTTAAATATAAACATCTATATAAATGTCTATATACCAGATTTCCCAAATAATCAAATAACTAAAAAAATCTGATTTAAATATAAAAAACTACTTTTTATTAAGTAAAATCATGATTTATGCACCCTCCAGTGCCTAGGCGTCTGGGCTGGTCTCTGCAGGATCTAGCCTCTAGGCATTCACAACCGTGCATATATTTGCTCTATTTTAGTGACTGCTGTTTCAAGTGTAACAACATCTGGCTGCCTGTTGTTTCATATCATCATATGTATATTGTCTCTTTGATACAGTGCATGCCTCAGAATTAGTTTTCACTTTTATTGAATATGTACGGTGAAGACCGCAGTATGACTGACCAAATGTGTGCGCTGTCGGTGGCCATGTCATTACTTTCTCACTCACTGAATAGGGCGATAACCCTCTGGCCACACCTTCCCTTTTTATTTCTCTTGAATGTAAACTTTTGGACTGAACTACGAAGATACGGTAAACTTAGCTGTCTGCACCGTAGCGGGTCCTGGAATGTATGTTAGGCGTTATCGTGACACGTAGCTGACAGTTCGTGAACCAGTGGGTTTATATGAACTCGGTATGTCGAAGGCGTATTGCAATAGCCAATACGTATCGCGCAGAAGAAAATGGTGTGATATACCAATATTATACTGCCTTACTGGTAACACGGAGCAACTCTAGTAAAACATAAGTGTCTGCAATTCACAAAAAGTCCGCATGTCGTCGCTTGTAGCGACGTCATGCAGAATTTTTGTGAGGCTCGTACACGTCAAACCACGATAGCAACTATACGAAGCGACAACACAAAATCAGATGAGATGAAGATTGTATTTAACTATAGCGCCGGGGCGGATGACAAGGACAAGTGATTGAAACGAAGACCTGTGGTTGTGACTAATCGAATAAAAACGATCTGAAACTATGTTGGCCCAACGGGCCAGTAAAATAAAAAACTTGTGGCCCAAACTGGCCCGACCGCCCAAAAAAAGGTGCCGGGCAAGCGGGCCAGTGTTAATGTCAAGGCCTGCTGTAGCACAGAGTGGCAATATCACAGTATCTACAAATGGAGACCCGTACAAATAACTGACTGCTTATGCAACACAGGTAGCCTACCGCCAGCGATGTTTGTTAAAATCTTGACTTCAGTCGTTAGATCGGGTAACTTGTCAAGTTGTGAGTAGCCATATGTTATAGTATATATTATTACAGATGGGACCTACACATGGCCACTTTTATCGTTTCTTTGCTGAATTTCCATTCGACTGTACTGAAATTAATTTAGTTTCTCCAATGATTTTATCAAAACAAGTTTGCACAAATGAGCATGTCGTATTCGATACTAGCTAGATTCAGTGTTTTGCAATATCTAATAAAAGCGTGAAACTTATAAGATGCCATTCCAACAATCTCGTTGCTCATGGCGCTGTACAGAATGTTCTAGAAAACAGGTGAGTCTTAAGCTTCGATTTAAAAACAGCATCCGTCATTGGCGTTGATGTTAGGTGCTGCGGCAACAATTCCATAGAGATGGGGCTACCACGCCGAATGACCAGTCACCCCAGTGATGCCTTGCACACGAGATGCAAAGTTTTTTGAACAAGATTTTGTTCACTGGAACGCAGCGATCTAACCGGTTAACATCAGTTCACACAATGTCAGATGACCAGTCAGTGGTCGATGTACAGGGAGCAAGATTTTGAACTCTACTCAAACTGCTATTGGGAGCCAGTGCAGATTGATAAGTAGCAGTGTCACATGGCTAATTTTCGTTGTGCCGTCAACCAGGCGAGCCGCCCAGTTCTGTATTCTCTGAAGCCTTTGTATTTGATTCAGAGGGAGTCGATGGAGCAATGCAGCAATGTCCTCCTGGTGGGGTTTCACTGGGATGTAGATTTGAGTGTTGTCCGCATAGAAAATGGGACATCAAGTTGTTCTTGCTTAAGATCTTGGCAACTGGTGCTGCATAGATGGAGAACAGCTGAGGGCCGAGCACGGAACCTTGTGGGACCCCATATCCAATAGGACGAGCAGGAGATGTAGCACCACAAATGTGAACAGATTGGACCACTCCAACATCATGTGAGAGTCTATGCAACATCACTTCATGGTAGACGGTGTCAAGTGCCGCCGATAGATCAAGAAGCACCACAATGACAACGTTTTGATTGTCCGTTGCGAGCAGGATGTCGTTCTGCACACAGACAAGAACCATCTCAACGCTGTGATTGGGCTTGTACGTGGACTGGTCATGCTCGCTGAGATTGTGCTCTGACATGTGAGCAGACAGTCTCGCTGCAACGACACGTTCTATTGTCTTGGATAAGTAGAGTAGATTAGACACGGGTCTGTAGTTATTCAAGACGGCTGTTTCCAGGCTCAGTTTCTTCAGTACTGGCCTGACGTGCGCATCCTTCAAGTGAGAAGACACTACGCCTGTTCTCAGGGACAGGTTAACAATTTTCATAAGCATAGGTACAATGTCATGCGTACAGTTTCTGAGAAGCCACGTCGGAATAGGATAAAATTCACATGATTTCACTGGGGATGACTTTAATATCATTCCAATTTCAGCCTCAGTGGCAGGCTCAAATGCAGTCAACAGACATGTTTGCAGTGCACCTTCAACGGAGGCATCTACATTGTTGACATTCTGAATGAGTTCAGACTGAATCTTCGAGATCTTTTCAGAGAAAAAATCTGAAAACAGCATTGCAAGTGTGTCAAATGAGTCACATGACTGAAGTGGTGTCGTTGTGTCGGAGCTTGGCGACAACTTTGAACAGTCGTCTCTGGTCACAAAATGCATCGGCGATTTGACTCGTGTGGTATTCAAGTTTTGCACGGTGCATAGATGAAGTGATGAGCTGGTGCTGGAGGCAGTAAGCGTGCCTGTCGCACTCCAGTCCATATGTTCTCCATCTTCTCTCCAGCTGTCGTCTAACACACTTCTGTGATCGTATGCTATCATTATACCACTGCATGTGTAGTCGTACAATCACTGTGTGTGTCTTGAGCGGCACATGTTTGTCAGTGATGTCACCAATGGTTTTGTTGTATATGTTCACAGCATAGTTCATGTCATCAGGCAGACGCTTCGATAGTAGCAACGATCAGGTGTCCTCACATATCGCGGCTGTACTGATATGTCTGTAGCTCCGACTCGTCGTCTTTACACGGATGTGTGGTGGCTTCGCAAGTTGTAACATGCAGTGAATTGCTGAGTGGTCAGACGTTTGGAACGTCTATTTTTATATTTTTCAGGAACTCATCAAAGGAACGAGTTGTGAGGAGATCTGTAGTGTGTCCAGCAGCATGTGTCGGGTCTTCTGCTTGTTGTGTGAGATCTGCAGCTTTCAAGATGTCAACAAAGCGCTTCATGTCATTGTTTGACTCATTGTCCATGTGTAAGTTAAAGTCACCAGCAATCAACATGTTTAACATATACATCGCCACAGTGTCCATCAAATCAGCAAATTCAACGAGAAATCTGGAAGTTGTAAAGCCGTATTTGGTGTTTGGTAGAGGGCGATAGACAACAAGGAGACAAACTGATTGAGTGTCATTGCTGAGAAGTAGACTCATCAATTCGAATGTCTTTGTTTTCGAGTTGTCGTGTCATGAAGCCAGACTTGTAGATGACGGCGACACCACCGCCAGTGTCGTATGTTCTTGGGACATGTCACAGTTTGTAGCCAGCACGTGTGATACCACCAGTAGAGATGGATTCGTCAGCACTCAGCCACATCTCCGTGATAGCGAGTATGTCAACGTCAGTAGCCTTAATGAGACCATATATCATGGTTGCTTTCCCAGCTTGCGTCATGTCATGTCACGTACAAATCTGGCGTTCAGCAAGCAGAAAGACACTTGGCATACGGATGGTGTTTCATGTTCACTGTCAAGTCGAATCAGATTCTGTATGTAGATTTCGTGTCTCATGGAAACCGATGGCAAGGGGGGGGCGAGGGTTAATCAGCACAGCAGTGGGTCTTTTCTTTGACCTCCCTGTCCTACATCCCCTGCGAGCGTGCCGATTGTTCAAGCGTCCAGGTGCAAGGTAAAATCCGGTCACAACAAGGTAAAATCCAGTCACAACAAGGTAAAATCCGGTCACAATGGAGCATCCAATCCACTGTAGATCGGTTCTGTTGTATGTGATCACGCTGTGAAGAATGGCTGTGCAATGTTCTTGTTGTTGCTGTTGCGCCTGGTCGACCAGTAGCAATGTTGCAACATAGCTGCAGTTCACTGTATAGGCATTAGGACCTATAGGTACACACTATGTATAAATTACTAAAATGCTAAAAAAGTCTTTAAATACTTAAAACAGCATAGTCCAATATCAACCTGAGACTTTCATGAAAACAACTATTAAAACTGCACTGCCTTATCGTGGTTAAAAACTGGTAAAAATGCAGACTATCCAAGAGCTTGTTTTGGTGCAGCCACACAGGCACAACCCAAAGACTCATAATATTATTGCTAAGTGAGTCTGAATCGAGAGGAGAGAAATTGGGAAGGCAGCTTTTAATCCAGTCTGGACAATAGAAACAGTTTTATCTTCCTGCGACTTTACATTTGAAACAGAATTCAACATCAAACTGTTGAAAACATTCACCAAGTTTATACAGATGCAAAATGAAATTGCTAGGTAATAACATTAGGACCAAACACACACACAATTGACATTAGTTGCTCAAAGTGTGACAATATGTCATGTTGAATATCTGTGCAATAAACGTTTTTTTATGCATACACATTAGCAATAGATATTTTGACGACCCACAACCGTGGTTCCATTCTTAGCCAGCAGGTGTAAATAATGTCTATTGTATGACAACAGATAATAAAACTGACTACATCCATATTTACCTAGCTAAGACAACCCCTATCAGAAATGATAAAATATTTTAATTACCAAATTTGTAAATCTACCAAACACATTGCAATGACGTCACTAACATGTCACAATAACATCATAAATATGATGCCATAAACGTGAATATTGTATATCGGTAAGTTAAAAAATCATATCTGAAAATGTTGACAATATCCAGTCAAAATTATAATTTTACATATAAAATTAAACAAAAAGCACCAATGTGAGATAGTATTTTCACCCCATAATATGTACTTTGATAGCTCATAGTACATTGTCTGTAACATGATAGCTCATAGTACATTGTCTGTAACACGATAGCTCATAGTACATTGTCTGTAACACGATAGCTCATAGTACATTGTCTGTAACACGATAGCTCATAGTACATTTTCTGTAACACGATAGTTCACTTTTATATTTTCATCCCTTATGGAGCACACGAATGGCCTAATACAGTGAACACACTGTTACTCTACCGACCAAACCTTAACATTTGCTAAACAAAGGTATCCAAAATAATATTCACAATATATTAACAATATTCTATAACAAAAATAACCCACTAAATTGGTAGAAATGATAGTTGATGATTCAAAATTCTTTTCTAGCAGAGCCTTATTACACATAGTTGACACATTTAATTTGAATAGCAACTAACTAAGATGTACTCATCCCAGATTAATCAACTTAAAATTGGGCCTGCATGATATTGTAACTACCTAAAACAAGCAGTAACCCTTTAACTGCCTAAAAACAAGCAGTAACCCTTTAACTGCCTAAAAACAAGCAGTAACCCTTTAACTGACTAAAGACAAGCAGTAACCCTTTAACTGCCTAAAAACAAGCAGTAACCCTTTAATTACCTTAAAACAAGCAGTAACCCTTTAACTACCTTAAAACAAGCAGTAACCCTTTAACTGCCTAAAAACTAGCAGTACCCCTGGTAGTCTTAACTAACCAAAAAAACTAGCAGTAGTCTTTTAACTACTCCAAAACTAACAGTAATCCTTTAACTGCCTAAAAACTAGCTGTAGTACTTTAACTACCTAAAAACTGGGTGAAGTGTGAAACTCTTTGAACAGCCCCAAGAACGTACCTTTACCTTTTAAACTGCTCAAAATTGACTGGTGCCATTTTACTTGTCACTTGTCAGCAACTGTGTGTAGCAGCTACACCTGATGCAAGGACAGTGAAATCAGGTGCAATAACCATTTAACTATGCACTGTCTATCCTCAAATGAATTAACTTATATAGTAAAATAATAAATATTTCAACTTTTACCAGCCTTGGAGATTTAATTAGCTGCAATTACCATGTTAAAAACTCACCTTAATAACATTGACTAGAATTAGTTATTTAAGTGTAACATGCATAATTTAATAAATTCTAGCTTAAGTATAGATTACACAGGGGAGTGAAAATTCTATGGGAGGGAATAATAGAATAAACACGGGGAGGTGAAAATTCTGTTATATAAAATTATGTACTGGGCCTGTAGTAAATTTGGACTGAAGATTCTAGGGGTGGAAATGTCACAACAGATTATAATGACCAGGCTTGAGTTCAGATTCCAATGGAATGAAGCCTGGATTAATTATTATTCACTCGCCTGACAAACATTTGACCTTGATGAGTGTTGCCTTGTGATGCTAATTTACATACCTTTCTGTAGTGAATGCTAGAATCTACACATTACTCACCAATGCTACATTTGTCTGTGTCTGTAGGTGTAAGATCAAGACAGAGGGGTCTGGCTCATGATTAATTCCCCAGTTATGTTCACCTTGCCTCCTGTCTGGGCTGGAGTTCTGCAATGCTAACAATGTTCCTTACCAGAAAGGGTGTGAGGAGTTGGTTTTGGTCGCAAACTAGGGGTTGTGGACCCCTGGGAGGGTGCCGTGTAGGGGGTTGAAGGCAAATATGCAAAATTATTTTACAATTTCGTGTGAAACTTAAAGCCAGAAAGGGGGCTCAGCCAGAGGGGTGTAGGTTTAAATGACCCATTTTAAAAACATTTATGATTATATAAGCTTAAAGTAGGAAGTATTGTTACCAGACAGGGAAACACGTGAAGAATGCACGAGTCAGCCGGTCAGCTCACATCTAATCCATGTTGAACTCAGCAGTCTTATTGTAGCTGCACAACACTGCAATGTGCCACACAATGCAAGGTTGGATCTATGTGTGTGCATTCGGTGCCAGTTGTGTACCTATGTATAGTAGACAACTGTGTACAGTAGTTCACATGACAGCTACTGTAGCTTGGGTGATAGCCACCATAGCTCGCGTGACAGTCACCATAGCTCAAGTGACAACTACTGTAGCTAGTGAGACAGCCACCGTAGCTCGCGTGACAGCCACCGTAGCTCAAGTGACAGCTACTGTAGCTAGTGTGACAGCCAAGTGCTGTAGTTAGTGTGACAGCCACTGTAGCTTGTGTGACAGCTACAGTAGCTTGTGTGACAGCTACAGTAGCTCGTGTAATAGCTATTAGCTACAGTAGCTCGCATGACAGCTACTGTAGCTGTACCCTATTGTTTGGTCATTCACAAGGTGGTTCAGTGGACAGACAGGCCAGTGTCACGGAGAGGCCAAAGTCACAGACAGGCCAGTTGACAAGAAAGTGGCAGTCTTTGACATTAGCATAACAACATGTTTTTGGTAAAGACACTGGTTTAATAGGAATTCTTCCATCCTTTTACCTGGCTCTTCTCATCTCTGCTCTTTCTGTGGTGAAGACATGTTCTTTGTTGAGATTTGACAGGGACATATATCTTGACACAGAATAATGCTGCACCCCATGCGTTTTATTATATTTTGACAGGGACATATATCTTGACACAAAATAAAGCCGCACCACATGCTTTTTATGATATTTTGCTCTAAAACTTCATGTGATGTGCACAAAGGTAACAGTTGTTCTTTTATGAGCACCTGAGTGTGAAATTGTGTGGATGATACGTAAAGGTGCAGTGAAGAAGTAGTGGCATACACGGCTTGAATGTTCATACAGCAGTGAAGAAGTAGTGGCATACAGGGCTTGAATGTTCATACAGCAGTGAAGAAGTAGTGGTATACAGGGCTTGAATGTTCACACAGCAATGAAGAAGTAGTGGCATACAGGGCTTGAATGTTCATACAGCAGTGAAGAAGTAGTGGCATACAGGGCTTGAATGTTCATGCAGCAGTGAAGAAGTAGTGGCATACAGGGCTTGAATGTTCATAAAGCAGTGAAGAAGTAGTGGCATACAGGGCTTGAATGTTCATACAGCAGTGAAGAAGTAGTGGCATACAGGGCTTGAATGTTCATACAGCAGTGAAGAAGTAGTGGCATACAGGGCTTGAATGTTCATACAGCAGTGAAGAAGTAGTGGCATACAGGGCTTGAATGTTCATACAGCAGTGAAGAAGTAGTGGCATACAGGGCTTGAATGTTCATACAGCAGTGAAGAAGTAGTGGCATACAGGGCTTGAATGTTCATACAGCAGTAAAGAAGTAGTGGCATACAGGGCTTGAATGTTCATACAGCTGTGAATAAGTAGTGGCATACAGGGCTTGAATGTTCATACTTTGTAGCATCCTGTCACAAAAGTGGTCTTCCGAATATAAAATGTTAATATTTGATATTATAGTACAGAAAAAGAAAAGGGAACATGCCAAAATGTTGGCCATTGCAGTACTTGGCTTGCCCACAAATATATTTTAAATAACTATTTGCAAGTATTGCTAAATAAAAAAATATCTTTACTAGATCCTTAGCTAGGTAGCATAAAAGACAGACCAGTTTATTTATACTTAACAACATGATATGAAATATAATCTCTCAGTCACTGAAAATGTTAAATAAGTACCAATTTCCCTAACCTTTTACTTGAAGAGGATGTATTTATTGAAGTTCTTGCCTTATGAAGGGTAATTAAATAATTAATTTAATGACAAGTCTGAAATTGAGAAAATTATGCCAAAATTATTTGTGGAATTTGCATAATTGTGCAGTGGAAATATGAATTTGAAGACAGTTTCCATGTTTTGTCAGGAACTATTTTTTTCAATTTTGATGATTAACATTCTAAGAATATTATCTATGAGATAATGATCAAACAAATAATAATTTACATAATCAAATTGTGGTTCGTTAAAACACATTTGGGTGTTCAAGATAGTAGAATTGTATACTTTAAAATATGATTTTACGATAAAAAATAATCAGACTTCGTATCGTCACCCCATTGTGTCAAAGTGACCAGTGGTCAGTAACATTGATAGACAATGGCCTGGGAGAGTGTTCAGTGACCCCTGCGCAGTGGTTAAGAGGTCACCAGGCCTAATTAGAGATCATCTTGCAATAGGGTTCCAGTTCTCCAGCATGTCCACAGATGAAATGGATACTAAGCACACTACAGGCGGATGTGTGTCTGCATGCGTGTATTCACGCCAATATGCATGTGTCCTCTAAAAATCAATATGTTTAGATGTGTCCACTAATGTCCAGAAATTGGTCAAGGCTGCCGAATAAATGTCCCTCGGCCTTTCCTGTAGGAGAGTTGTCAGCAATGTGCATTTATAAAATAATTTTGTAAAAGTAGGACATAACCTTGAATCCCTGCCGGACATAGTCCTCCTGAACAAAATTCCCCCCGGATATGACCCGAAATTGTCCAAGCTTCGAAATGGCAGCTAAAGGATTTGAACCCATTTAATTGGGGACATAAAAAATCAGTGAGGATGATATGACCGTCACCGTCAATGCCAGCATAAAAAGGTCAGCTCAGCGATGATGTTTCGTAAAAGGCTGGCTAGTTGAATAAGACCTCGAAACACCATACAGTTGTAGTAACCACAACATACAGACTAGTCTGTTAATAGAACATTGCCGAGTGCTGGAAACAACTAGAACAACTAGAACCTGGGTTTTCTCGATTGAGAGTCCAATGTTCTAACCGCTCTTCCACTGCACCCCAGATATGGTGCAAGTGGCGCTACATTGGTACATATCCACACCAATCTAGGGTTAACCCCCAACTTATTTGGGTACTGGTTTGCCCTTGATCCTAATGGAATTATGAAGTAAACTTAAGCATGCAGACGTTGGATCTTTCAAATGTACAGTCTCAAACAAGGCTATTTTTATATTGTGGGATACGACCAGCATTTATGAAATGGCAGTGAATAACAGATCTTAAGTTCAAAACACGTCCAAAGAGTGACTTTCAGGAATATTTTTGCTGTTTGCAATTAGTTGCATAAAATTCTCACAACATGCAAGCAATATAGATGTGACAAACTAGTGGCCATGGGTAATATGGGTTAATTTGTGGGTCTTATGGATTTCTGTTACCAGACTTATAGGTGTTCACCTCTCAGGGTTGGCATGTGTGCAGACATGTCTTTGGAATCGTTACCAAGGCTGCTTTACAACAGATTTAGCAGAGGTGGTGAAAACAGCGAGGCCCAAGGAATAGGGGAGGAGATTAAGTTGGGAAGTTAAAAGGGCTGTGAGGAAGGCATGGTGGCAGGGGAACACTCCTTATAGGGAGAAGTGGAACGGGATACAAGCTGGGATGGTGCAGCAGTACATGAACTTGTAAAGGTAGCTATGAGTAAGAGCATAATTCTCCTTGAGATCTGTAGCGTAGCCCAGACACATGAACCCAGCTACTTCTCATGAGCATAGTGGTGATGGCACTTTTGTAAGATGATATTATGGCTGACATTTAGCAAAGCTGGGAAGGAACATCCAAGACAAGTAATACATCAGTGTCAAACACTGGGGTTGGCATCCTAGAAATCAGGGGTGTGCATGTCTTTGGAATAGTTGCACAGGTATTCAGCATGTGTCTGATCTAGAGTCACATGCCCCATAAGTCCAGCAATTAACTTAGGACATTCTCACCAGGTGGTGTTCCAATTCCTGAATTGTAAAAAGTTAATAAACATGTGCATAAAAACACATTTAATAATTATTATAATAATTTTGCTCACTTATTAAAGTGTATTGAACTGCATTTTTATTTATTCAAAAGATGTTGCTCATATAAGTGAATTCTAACATAAATTTTTTTTGTTAAATGTGTTTTCAATATGCATTGTGATTTGTGAATGCCACTGTACATACTGTTAGTGATGGTGAAATTGAGGTGGGCCCGGATTCTATAAGAGTGCCAATTTAATAATAATGAAACAATAAAACTCCAATTTCTCACATGAGATCTTGGAGAGCGTTGGAGGCAATTGAAAGAGTAAATTTTTGGTGTAATATCAGTGAAAATTGCTCATTACGTCAACACCATATATAACATTGTGCGACTGTTTCCCAATTAAACATAATGTTTTGGTGAACACAGGCGTTTTAACTAACAATTTATTGGTTTGTGGAAAACACCTTCTTTGGACTTATGCTGGTTTGACTGTAGAGTTGATATCCACACTATATATTGTTTTTTTTACTAAATGTGTACAATTATGAATGAACTGTAACTGGATGAGTTTTAACAAGTGAGACCCATGTGCACTGCACACATAGTCACTACAGCTCACCTACACATCCACTCATACATAGTCACTACAGCTCACCCACACATCCACACATACATAGTCACTACAGCTCACCCACACTTCCCTGCACACATAGTCACTACATCTCACCCACACTTCCCTGCACACATAGTCACTGCAGCTCACCTACACTTCCCTTCACACATAGTCACTACAGCTCACCCACACTTCCCTGCACACATAGTCACTACATCTCACCCACACTTCCCTTCACACATAGTCACTACAGCTCATCCACACATCCCTGCACACATAGTCACTACATCTCACCCACACTTCCCTTCACACATAGTCACTGCAGCTCACCTACACTTCCCTGCACACATAGCCACTACATCTCACCCACACTTCCCTGTACATATAGTCACTACAGCTCACCCACACTTTCACACATACATAGTCACTACAGCTCACCCACACTTCCCTGCACACATAGTCACTACATCTCACCCACACTTCCCTGTACATATAGTCACTACAGCTCACCCATACTTTCACACATACATATAGTCACTACAGCTCACCCACATTTCCCTGCACACATAGTCACTACAATATCCGGTATGACATTACCTCTGTAGCAATAATTATATGTTATGACATTATCTCTGTAGCAATATCTGGTATGACATTATCTCTGTAGCAATATCTGGTATGACATTATCTCTGTAGCAGTATCTGGTATGACATTATCTATGTACACGTGTAGCAGTATCTAGTATGACATTATCTCTGTAGCAGTATCTGGTATGACATTATCCTGTAGCAATATCTGGTATGACATTATCTCTGTAGCAATATCTGGTATGACATTATCTCTGTAGCAATATCTGGTATGACATGTTACAGCAGATGTTGTATCTGTTCTTAAATCGTTCAAATGTTTTGTCATTATTGATTTATGAAGTAATTTAATATTTAATGCGATATAGGTTAATTAAATTGTGTTTTGCCAGAATGGCAAATGAATGAGGTCACATTTATTATTTACTTTATATTGGAAGTGTAAATATTTTAATGAATACTTTATTATTATGAATCTGTTTTTGTAACAGTTGGGCAATTAAGAAAATGCAAAAAAATCAGTGTTGTCAGAATTCATCTCATTCATTATCTGCTTTCTATGGGAAGTGTAAGCATTAAAATTGATATGCTATTATTATTACGATTCTGTTTTAGGTAACAGTTGTAACAATATGCTGCCTACACAGCTACACAACAAGAAAGAAATGACAATTGTAACAATACGCCGCCTACACAGCTACACAACTAAACAGAAGTGACAGTTGTAACAATACGCTGCCTACACAGCTACACAACTAGAAAGAAGTGACAATTGTAACAATAAGCTGCCTACACAGCTACACAACTAAACAGAAGTGACAGTTGTAACAATACGCTGCCTACACAGCTACACAACTAGAAAGAAATGACAATTGTAACAATACGCCGCCTACACAGCTACACAACTAAACAGAAGTGACAGTTGTAACAATACGCTGCCTACACAGCTACACAACTAGAAAGAAGTGACAATTGTAACAATACGCTGCCTACACAGCTACACAACTAAACAGAAATGACAATTGTAAAAATACGCTGCCTACACAGCTACACAACTAAACAGAAGTAACAATTGTAACAATACGCTGCCTACTCAGCTACACAACTAAACAGAAGTGACAGTTGTAACAATACGCTGCCTACACAGCTACACAACTAAACAGACGTAACAATTGTAACAATACGCTGCCTACTCAGCTACACAACTAAACAGAAGTGACAATTGTAATAATACGCTGCCTACACAGCTACACAACTAAACAGAAGTAACAATTGTAACAATACGCTGCCTACACAGCTACACAACTAAACAGAAGTAACAATTGTAACAATACGCTGCCTACTCAGCTACACAACTAAACAGAAGTGACAGTTGTAACAATACGCTGCCTACACAGCTACACAACTAAACAGACGTAACAATTGTAACAATACGCTGCCTACTCAGCTACACAACTAAACAGAAGTGACAATTGTAATAATACGCTGCCTACACAGCTACACAACTAAACAGAAGTAACAATTGTAACAATACGCTGCCTACACAACTAAACAGAAGTAACAGTTGTAACAATACGCTGCCTACTCAGCTACACAACTAAACAGAAGTGACAATTGTAATAATACGCTGCCTACACAGCTACACAACTAAACAGAAGTAACAATTGTAACAATACGCTGCCTACACAGCTACACAACTAAACAGACGTAACAATTGTAACAATACGCTGCCTACTCAGCTACACAACTAAACAGAAGTGACAATTGTAATAATACGCTGCCTACACAGCTACGCAACTAAACAGAAGTGACAATTGTAACAATACGCTGCCTACACAGCTACGCAACTAAACAGAAGTGACAATTGCAACAATACGCTGCCTACACAGCTACGCAACTAAACAGAAGTGACAATTGTAACAATACGCTGCCTACACAGCTACGCAACTAAACAGAAGTGACAATTGTAACAATACGCTGCCTACACAGCTACACAACTAAACAGAAGTAACAATTGTAACAATACGCTGCCTACACAGCTACACAACTAAACAGAAGTGACTGTTTCACTATAAAAAAGAGCTTAGAAGGAAATTCCATCATAAAAAAGAATGCATAATTACATTTTAAGAGTGTTTCCAAAATGTTTTTCATTAAGATTTTCGTAAAATCAACCTTAAGCAAAGAAGCAACATATTGACAGTGCTCTGAGCCACTGTATAATATGAAGCAAGTCTGGTGTCGAGAATTTAGAATTTCACACATTTTTAGTTCCATTTGGTATAATTTCAAATGACTTATGTTCTCAAAAAAGTGGGCTTTATAACAATTTAAGGAAAAAAATGTAAAGCAATTATGGTCTAAATTCTAATGTAATAACTTGTGATTCCATTTACCTAATTAATTTCCCGTAATCTTTTCTGAATATGTGTATGAAGTTTGTCATCGACAAGGAATTGATTTGTCCCATTGTAGTGACTATTGTCTTCCTTAAGAGGGGAGAGTCAAAGAAGTTCTTATGGGAGAGGGAGGAATTATAAACCTTGGAACATTAGATGGGACGGCCAGTGTGGCTAATGAATAGAAGAAGAAGAATGGTTATTGTCTACTCAAACTAACAGATGTAAATAATCATGGGTTCTTTTGTGGGTCTTATGGATTTCTGTTGCCACCACTAAAGGTTGACATGTATGCATTAATGAGTCACTGGCGATGACATCATGTTGTTGTTGTTGCAGAAGGAGACGAAAGGGCAGTGGTTGTTGCAGCACGTCTGTCAAGAACTGAACCTGGTCGAGAGCGACTACTTCGGTCTACGCTACGTCGACTCAGAGAAACAGAGAGTAAGGCCTTTCTTTATATAGTGTCATGCCCGTGCCAGGGCAGACAGAATGACTTGTATCAATTGCGTACATTTTGATTTCTGACAGATTTGTTTATGTTTTAAAGGGAATGTACAAAGATTTTCATTGGTTAACCAATTGTTCTGTTAACCAATGAAAATTGTTGTGCCTTTCCTTTAAGCCGGTTGCTTTCATGTAAAGCGTCTTGAATGTTATCATGTTCTCTGATGACTTTGTAAATTGGTGGTCCTTCCATCTTACTTGATGGTACAATGGTCTACTGGTGATGGTCTACTGGTGATGGTCAACTGGTGAGACTGTGAACTCTGGCTGCACCAAGGATAACTAAAGCATAAACTATCAGCTTGTTGGCCTGCTTTGTTCAGAGAAGGTGCAGGGTGGTGGAATGCTAAATGACTAGCAAGTTAAATAAATGCTACAGGGGTAAAAGGCAACATTCCATGACCCTCTTCACTACATTACCCTGACAGGGGGTATTTAATGGAGGACTCTACCAGTTACTGAAGTGAAGTATAGTCACTTTGACAGACAGACAAGACAGACAGACGAAATGAATGAGGAGTGTCTCATAAATAAGGCCTTTTAATGTTTATGTGTGTATGGGCCATGTTGACTATGACAAAAGTGGACAGAAAGTCTACATAGTAGACACCGATTATTTTGTCAAATAAATGCAATAAAATCCACATATAAAACATTGAACATTTATTATACTTAATCCAATCAAATATGACTTACATATCTAATACATACATGGTACACCCATTGCAGTTACTTGATACAATATCGTATGTCTGTAGCTCTCAGCCAAACAGTTACTTGATACAATATCGTATGTCTGTAGCTCTCAGCCAAACAGTTACTTGATACAATATCGTATGTCTGTAGCTCTCAGCCAAACAGTTACTTGATACAATATCGTATGTCTGTAGCTCTCAGCCAAACAGACCCTCTCACAAATGTAATGTGTATATGTGTGTGTGTGTGCATGCATGTGTGTGTGCATGTGTTTGCGTGTGCATGTGTGTGTTGACATGTCATCCCATTTTAGCCGATATACCATTTTGAACCAAGTGTGATATCTACATGTATGCTAGGTACTAATTCTAAAATGACTGTAGCACCTAGTAGACATATGGGGAACTATTGGTATCATATGATTGCTGATGAGACTGTGCGCCAGACGCCAGCCAAACCAGGTGATTGTGGCTTCAAGTACATTGAACTGTGCGCCAGATGTGATTTCGGCCCTCAGAGAATTTTGCCCAACTGCCATGTGATTTCAGTGACTGTTATGACACACAAGATCTACTTGATTCTAGCTAGTAATGGATTAGCCTTCACTTTAAGGGTTTGTTTGTTATTCCTGTACTTGTCATCAAAGGAATGCTAAGTTTAACTAGACACTGTTGAAGTACAATGCTTTGTCTGTTTCGTACAGTGAGCAGGTGTGAATAAAAGACCATGCTTCACAGTCAAAATGATCTGACGAAAAACACTGTATAGATCAAAGACCAAATACAGGTGGCTCCGTTGTATTCACAATACAATAATCGCTTATCACTATCATTGCTCTGTATTTGATTTAATAAAAAAATCGGGAGAATTTCCCCTGATGAGGAGTAACGCAGAAAATCTTAAATATAGAAACAAGATATTATGATAATTATAATTTAATTTATAGAAATTATTCAACTGTATATAAAGTAGTTTTAGTGTTACATATTATTTATTATATGTTATTAATTTTAAGGATACAACAAATTGTTCTAATGATCGTCTCATTGACTGCATGATAAAAAAATGGAAAATATAGCGCCGTATTTTATGTGAAAGTAAGCGAAAGCTATAAAAGCAGTTACAAAGTAACAATTTCGGGTTAATGTGGAAAAAAATCAATTAAGAAATGAGAGAATAAATATAATGCTTTATTCACAAAAAGACAAACACATTAAACTTCATGTGCTCGCTGCTCGCTCGTTTGGGCCGAGATCACTGTGCCCATTGTGCTCTGAGGCCAAATTTACCAGAGTTGCTGGCCAAACTCTCCAAAGAATGCTGTCTGAATTCACTGGGCCAAATTCACCATGAGCTAACATCACCTGTATCCACACTGACAGCTCACTGACAGCTCGCTTAGGTCCTAGGTGCACCATAGTCATCGACGCCTGTGTCGCTGCCTGTGTTCTACAGATTGGTGGCATCAACATAGCTTCCACTACTCGGAATAATGTGGGCACATCATCCATCCCCACAGGGCTGCAACTTCTCTGGTCTGGATCGCAGTTGAAACAAGTTTTCTCGAAGCGAGCAAAGCCAACTGTGCTTCGTCGGCTTGATGCTTGCTTTTTTTAAACAAAGTTGGCTCCGTAGGGAACTTTGACCAACTACATGTTACTTCATTCTTACTACTGTTTGCATTACAATCAAATGCCGCACAATAAACCATTATGACACTTGCTTCTAAACAACCACTATCGCTGTCAACAGTACGGTGAATGAATGGAAAGTCCCAGTCCCAGCACTTCCTTATCATCAGTGATGTCATGTCGAAGCTTGCCGATAAGCGCAGGAAAAATATGCATAATCAAGGCAGAACAGAGTATTATTTGGAATTATTAATTAATGGAATTCTAATGAAATTTTCCGTGTTGTGGAAATGGAAATATACTACAAGATGTAATATAATATGATTTCAAGCAATTGTTGTTGTTATTCCCTTTAATGTTTGGTCGAACATTAATTGAAGTGAAAATGGAAATGCTGAAAACTCACAAATTTCCCCCTTGGTGAAATTTTGTAACTTTGTCATGTGATCGGAGAGAGGATGGAGGTTACGCCCATAATCAGCATTGACCCACACAGTGTTTACCATTTTGGAAATCCATCCATTATTTTGAGCCTTACCAGATCTAAGGACTGAAGTAAATTCATTTGATGATTTGAAAAAAAATAGACCAATTTTTTATTGAATCAACTGTGCATCTTACATGAACAATTCACACACTGCATATTTGAACATTAACGGACCGGATTTGTGACAGACTGGCAGGCTAAATCAGTTAAACGATGTGCTGCTTCATTGGCTGATTTGTGACAGACTGGCAGGCTAAATCAGTTAAACGATGTGCTGCTTCATTGGCTGATTTGTGACAGACTGGCAGGCTAAATCAGTTAAACGATGTGCTGCTTCATTGGCTGATTTGTGACAGACTGGCAGGCTAAATCAGTTAAACGATGTGCTGCTTCATTGGCTGATTTGTGACAGACTGGCAGGCTAAATCAGTTAAACGATGTGCTGCTTCATTGGCTGATTTATTGGTTTGTTAACAGTTATCATAAAGCTATCATTATATGTCGTAAAACTGGCTTATTTTATTTTAAGCTGTTAAATGTGTATTTTGTTTTATTAAGAAATGAAAGTTCATGATCTAGTAACACATTTTGTAAGGATATTATTTTTAGCAATGTTGTAAATACTAATAGATTCAGTGTCGCATTGTCCAGTAAAACAGCCGCTGCTTGAACTGTAAGAGAAAGATGGTGTTGATTAGTAATCTTACCAGAATCAAAATGGCTTTGTACCTTAATTAAGTGCCACCTGGCTGAATAACACTGTTAGACTGATTCACTGACATCAACGAAGAAGTATCAGGAACAACTATCCGCATGGTGATGATGGTGAATAGAGGCATGCAATCTGATTCTTCACTCAAATAATCTATATATTGCAAGTTCATAAATAACTATAATTTATTTTATTAATAGCAATACATATCTAAAATTAATTTCACACGTTCTGCCTTTTTCAGCATTGGCTTGACCCATTCAAGCCTGTGTACAAGCAACTAAAGAGTAAGTAAACTTTATCCCTTCATCCACAGACGACTGTTTAGACTGTGAGCTAATGTATGTTATGGTGAAGGGGCAGTTAGCAGAGGTAGGTTGACACAGGTTTCATTCCTGCCACTGTGAGATCCTGCGACCTATTCCAGCGCTACGTACACATCAATCAGATCCTGTAAATCTTGTAAGTAGAAAATTGGTAAGTGGAAATCTCTGGTAAGTAGAAACTTTGGGTAAGTAAAAATCTGGCAAGTGTATGTAAAGTTGGTAAATAGATTTTTGGTAAATGAAACTCTGGTAAGTGGAAATTTAGTACATGGAACTCTGATAGATGGAGATGTGTTGTTTAATGGACATTTGGTGAGTGTTGTTGTGTGTCTCCAGGAGTCGCCACTGAACCAGAATTTGTGCCAGAAGGTTCGTCCCTCATCTGGTACAGCTCGGCACATTGACTGTAACGTCTCATTGGTTCACTTTCAAACCAGTATTTCACGGTTATCTAAAATTTAAAGTTACAAAGCCTTACTGTTTTTATCATCAGATCATGTTTTATATATATATATATATATATATATATACATATATATATATATACATATATATATATATATATATATATATATATATATATATATATATATATATATATATATATATATATATAGTAAACTATATGTATTCTACCATCTTGACTGCCCATATATATGTTTTAATGCACCATTTAAAAAAAATCATTTCATCATTAATATCCATAAAATTATGTTCCCTGCGCACGCAATGTAAACATGAAATTCACTGCCAAAATATTCAGATTAGACAGATAATGGTCAAAGTATATTTTATAAATGTTGGTAATTAAAAAATGCTCCTTGCGCCTAATCACCCCACAACAAGACAGACATTCAGAAAGTTGAACAAGTGCAGCCTTTCACAGCTCCTCTATCGATGAACTTCAAACGCCACTGCCATCTTTGTTAACCTCAGGTGGAATTCACTACACACTAGACGTTGCATCAGAGATGCCACTCTGTTTTATAAGATTCACCATGGACTAGTTCGCATCAGTTTGCCTACCACCATTGTCACAGCAGATGCTCGCACTAGACGCCACCACGAGTATAAACTCCGAACACTATCGGCCTCCTGAATCATCTACCAGCACTCATTCTATGTTCGCTCTATCCCAATGTGGAATTCGTTCAACCAGGAAGCAATCGTGGCACCAGGTTTTTTTACCCTAAGCTGCACGATTTTGTACATACGAACGTTTTAGCTCACCCCACCTTGGAAGATGACATTATAAAGATGGTGGAATAGGTATAGTTTATACTATATAACACGATTTTACGATAAAATCAATAAGATTTTGTAACTTTAAAGTAAA
Source organism: Lamellibrachia satsuma (assembly GCA_033239005.1). Classification (NCBI taxonomy): domain Eukaryota; kingdom Metazoa; phylum Annelida; class Polychaeta; order Sabellida; family Siboglinidae; genus Lamellibrachia; species Lamellibrachia satsuma. Next base: position 1,184,728 of record BSQZ01000047.1, on the reverse strand, counting down.
GGATTCAGTTCATACAGGTGTTGCCTTTTCACATCTTCTTTAGTTAAGTAGTAGTTAAGTTTTATATGATATGTACTAAAGTTGTTAGTGTTTTATTCTCTGTTGGTATATGCTCCATTTCACACTAAAACATACTTAGTATTTGTGAATGGTATTGTTGAATAAACATTCATTCATTCATAAATGTCAGCTTACCCAATTACCCTGCACAAAATCATTCACTCCAAATTTTTTTTGGTTATGAAATGAAATTTGTGTAATTATTACAAACTATTCTTGCTGGGACGGTTTTATCAAAGAGCTTCTGTGTGTGACACTCTCTGGTTTGATTTGTCTGTTCATCCCGTTATTTATTATGCTTTTCACAGTTTGTGTACATGTTTTACCACATAATTTAGCAAGAACAGATATATTTTTATATCTTAATTCACCTTTGACATATCCACATGTCTGGGTGGCAGGGTGAAACTCCAACATGGGTTATCTGGTGCTTAGTTATTTGTTTTCTTTCTTGGTTGGCTTTTTTTGGGCTGGCCTGGAGCTCCTGGCGAATAAACAGTGAAAGTTGATCTAAAGACTTGACCTATAGGGGACGATCTCAAAACTCAGATGTACGAGTAACAGGACAGTATAACACTACACAAAATCGGTGTTATTTAATGTTCAGATACCCCCCAACAACTTTGAATGACATCGACCTGTAGATGTAAATGACTCACCCTTCCTGCTGCAGCCATTTCATACTGTTCAATATTCATAGCACAAAACAATTTGCTTGGGCTCAAAGTCACCACTCTAGCTCATACAGCCTGTATACTGTTATTGAAAAATACACTGAAGCGTGACACTAAATGAAAACCCCCCATGAACCCCCATGAAACCAAATTTGTTTAGTGTATCAATGTTTAGAGATCCTCCCAAATAGAACATAAGTGTTGTGTGGCAGATTCTGGCAGCTATTTTGCACCTGTTTTGCACAGTTCAATGCAATGCTTTACTTTTATAAAACCTCAATGAAATGTCTCCTTAAAGTTAAGTGTAGTGTGTGTAATGAGTAAAATGTTCATGCGATGTTACTGTTTATATGCCAGTGATTATTTACCATATATAATGAATTACTTGTTAACAAATCGTACTTGAGTGTATGCGCGCATGCATGCATCATCATTCTGTGCAAGTTTTTACTCTTACGCATTCTCGTTTTTGTCGAACCATGTTATGTACATTGTAATACTCAGCCTTGGCTCTAAGCACTACAGCTGGTTGTAGGATGTTTAATGTAGCTGCTAATGCAGCAAGTATCCCATTTTACAATTAGAGTCATTAAGTGTAAAGTTGCCAAAGTTTTAAAATGGCAGTAGGTGGTCTCGAATCCTGGTCCTTTTGATTGACAGACTGGCGCTCTACCATGCCCCATGTATATGAGGGCACCTGTGCATGCATGCCCACGTGCCCACTGTACATAGATACACATGTCCATTGTACATAGATACACATGCTATGACTATATATATGTGTATAAATGATTATCTCCAGATGGTGTGCAATGTGTCAAGGTTATTTGTTGGTGATGTGTCAGAACATTTTATTTTTGAGCTTATGTTGTGTGCTTTATGTGACTGACTAGGCATGTTGTAATATGTGTAAATAACTAATGTATTGTGACTCATATTTTAGTCTCCTTTACTTAAATTAGGACCCACATGTGATCCTAAACCAGTGAGGTGCAGTGGTCTAGCGGTTACTGCACCAGACTTTCGGTCGAGGGGGCCAGGATTCGAGTCCACCTCCGCCATTTCAAAACTAGGGCAATTTTGTTCACCCCACTTTGCTTGTGTTTTGCTAAGCAGTTGGTCCCTTGTATCCGGTGTTTATACTAGGCGAGCAAAATATCCCACACTGAGAAATAATAAAAACCTGTATTGGTCACAGAGTACACAGAGCTGGTGATCTCGATATTTAAACACACTCCTGCCTCCCAGGTTAGCTGTGATCAGCTGTTTAGGGAGTACCTCATCAAGTAACCACTCAATTGTCATTGGAACTGCACTGTACTGTGACTGTCTTTATTGATCTGGGGCTACCTGAAGCTTGTCTTGTCTCTCCACAGATGTTGTTCAATGTTGTATTATGTACTGTGACTGTCTTTATTGATCTGGGGCTACCTGAAGCTTGTCTTGTCTCTCCACAGATGTTGTTCAGTGTTGTATTATGTACTGTGATTGTCTTTATTGATCTGGGGCTACCTGAAGCTTGTCTTGTCTTTCCACAGATGTTGTTCAATGTTGTATTATGTACTGTGATTGTCTTTATTGATCTGATTCTACCTGAAGCTTGTCTTGTCTCTCCACAGATGTTGTTCAGTGTTGTATTATGTACTGTGATTGTCTTTATTGATCTGATTCTACCTGAAGCTTGTCTTGTCTCTCCACAGATGTTGTTCAATGTTGTATTATGTACTGTGACTGTCTTTATTGACCTGAGTCTAGATGAAGCTTGTCTTGTCTCTCCACAGATGTTGTTCAATGTTGTATTATGTACTGTGATTGTCTTTATTGACCTGATTCTAGATGAAGCTTGTCTTGTCTCTCCACAGATGTTGTTCAATGTTGTATTATGTACTGTGATTGTCTTTATTGACCTGATTCTAGATGAAGCTTGTCTTGTCTCTCCACAGATGTTGTTCAATGTTGTATTATGTACTGTGATTGTCTTTATTGACCTGGGTCTAGCTGATGCTTGTCTTGTCTCCACAGATGTTGTTCAATGTTGTATTATGTACTGTGATTGTCTTTATTGACCTGAGTCTAGCTGAAGCTTGTCTTGTCTCTCCACAGATGTTGTTCAATGTTGTATTATGTACTGTGATTGTCTTTATTGATCTGATTCTACCTGAAGCTTGTCTTGTCTCTCCACAGATGTTATTCAATGTTGTATTATGTGCTGTGACTGTCTTTATTGACCTGAGTCTAGCTGAAGCTTGTCTTGTCTCTCCAGATGTTAACCCCTTGGTCCTCTGCTTCCGGGTGAAGTTCTATCCTACGGATCCCAAGAAGTTAAAGGAAGAAATCACGAGGTAGGGGAAACAAAGGAAACTAGCCTGGCAAGGAAGATGTGGTCTTGGAGCCAGGGAGGATGATGAGAAAGACGAGGTAGAGAGGAAGGAGATGTGTGTACTGATGGAGTGGATGCTAGGAATAGCTGATGATATCTAGGAGAGAGGCCAGCTGGCTGGCTGGCTGGCTGGCTGGCTGGCTGGCTGGCTGGCTGGCTGGCTGGCTGGCTGGCTGGCTGGCTGGCTGGCTGGCTGGCTGGCTGGCTGGCTGGCTGGCTGGCTGGCTGGCTGGCTGGCTGGCTGGCTGGCTGGCTGGCTGGCTGGCTGGCTGGCTGGCTGGCTGGCTGGCTGGCTGGCTGGCTGGCTGGCTGGCTGGCTGGCTGGCTGGCTGGCTGGCTGGCTGGCTGGCTGGCTGGCTGGCTGGCTGGCTGGCATTTGTAGAGAGCCAATTAGCATGATGTGAATGGGAAAAGGAAATGGCAACAAAGAAGTAATTTAGATGCCAAGCCAGAGACAGGGCAGTCAGGCTTGGCTTGGAGACAGATGGGTTGGTATGCCATCATGGCTGCTTGCTAATTAACCTGTGGCGGGAACTATTTTTTAATCATACTCTGGTTAATATTGCGGAGCAGCAGAGAGCTGCCCTCTGTGGAATGACAGCCACTCACGGTGGGAATCTGGCAAAATGTTCAGCTTACAAGCCGCCATGCTATTTATAACACATAATACAATTTCATTCCTGCTGATCCCTAGCAACTGTCACATTGTAATGGTTTTATTAATTTGGTTTCCGTGGATAACGGAATCCTGCAATGGTTTTGACTTAACCAGTACAGCATTGTGTGGACTGCACTGCTGCTAGGGGTACATCTGGTATGGCTTCATCCAAATTCCTCCATGTCTTCAATGTGGGCATTTGCTATTAAATATATATCATTATTAAATATGAAATAGCTTGGAAATTAATAATCGAGGATGACGAAATACGCAGTGGGCCACAGCTGCTTTGGTATTGGTCTGAGTGTCACAGTTACTCCTGTCATCACCAGTGTCATTGTAACGCCTACGCTGCAGGGGCCAGGCTACTATTTTTGTTTTCCTAGAACTGCACTAATTTGCATCTTCTGAAAATTGGGTGTGTGAATATTTTTCCTTTCAAAACATTTTTGTAACGATGACAGTATTTTACATAGCTGTGATGTGTACAACACTTTGATTTGTCATATATTCCTGTGTGATTTTAATTATTAACTGCTAGAAAGCTAATAACTGGCACGTGGTATTAACAAACAAAAATGAAGAGTAAAATGTGGACAAATTCATAATTTTTTTATTTAAATTATATTTGATGTAGCACATAACACTTTTTTATTTTATAGTTTTTTATTTTTGTACAAAAATGTTGGATGAACGCAGAAGTAGAACACTTTCTTGTTCCTGCAACTTGTGTGCTCCCTATTGTAGGTACTTCCTGTTCCTACAACTTGTGTGCTCCCTATTGTAGGTACTTCCTGTTCCTACAACTTGTGTGCTCCCTATTGTAGGTACTTCCTGTTCCTACAACTTGTGTGCTCCCTATTGTAGGTACTTCCTGTTCCTACAACTTGTGAGCTCCCTATTGTAGGTACTTCCTGTTCCTACAACTTGTGTGCTCCCTATTGTAGGTACTTCCTCTTCCTACAACTTGTGTGCTCCCTATTGTAGTTACTTCCTGTTCCTACAACTTGTGTGCTCCCTATTGTAGGTACTTCCTGTTCCTACAACTTGTGTGCTCCCTATTGTAGGTACTTCCTCTTCCTACAACTTGTGTGCTCCCTATTGTAGGTACTTCCTCTTCCTACAACTTGTGTGCTCCCTATTGTAGGTACTTCCTCTTCCTACAACTTGTGTGCTCCCTATTGTAGGTACTTCCTCTTCCTACAACTTGTGTGCTCCCTATTGTAGGTACTTCCTCTTCCTACAACTTGTGTGCTCCCTATTGTAGGTACTTCCTCTTCCTACAACTTGTGTGCTCCCTATTGTAGGTACTTCCTGTTCCTACAACTTGTGTGCTCCCTATTGTAGGTACTTCCTGTTCCTACAACTTGTGTGCTCCCTATTGTAGGTACTTCCTGTTCCTACAACTTGTGTGCTCCCTATTGTAGATACTTCCTGTTCCTACAACTGCGCAGAGACCTGCATCATGGTCGCCTGTTGTGTGGTCCTGCAGATGCCAACCTGCTTGCTGCGTACATTGTGCAATGTGAGTACAAAGCACTCGATATTGCAAACAATGTCTGACTTAAATTGCTTTTTAGATTGGCCTGCGAAGGTATTCTTTTATAAGAAAATTGTGTCAGAGTGACAGTTGTGTGTACACGCATGCTTAGGTATGCACATTCACATACAGTGGCCTCATACCATTAGGTCTCCTCATGTAAGGAACATCTTAAAAGAAACCCCATTTCTAGTCTACACTTTGTTATGTAACATAGATATAAGGAACAGTTGGACCAAGTCCCAACAAGGTCCTTGTAGCACATTTGCTACCACAGAAGAAACCCTGTTATCTAACCCTGGATGGGACTGTATTTCCTGTATAACCAGCAGTGGTTCTTCTGTAATGGGATGTAGATTTACCCAGGGAAACCTCCCCTCCTGAAGGGATCCATTATCAGGCTGGGCTCATTAATGTTAATGGGCCTGGAGCATTAAGCAGCCCCAAGCACTTCTCCCCCTTCACTAGTGCCTACACTAAGCCCTTTGGGGAAAACACCATTATGGATTTTCTGTGGGATGGGGGGGCTGTGAAAATTCCCAATGACTGTATGCTAAATACAGCAGTGTTGTGTTGATCACATTTCAGGTTAGTTCACAGCACCAGTTTGAATTATTGATACAAGTTGTTTTGCAATCAAGAAAGATTGAAAACAATGTCGTGATACGTGGCTGAACACTCCCGCATTAATGGAAGCACCAGTTCGAGTCATTGTTAGTTCTGCTCAGTTGATCTTTACTGTAGAATCAGGAAGTGTGGATGATGTGATCTTTTGTATTGTGAAGTTAATTAGTTTTCAATTACAATACAAAATGCTGCAGGCAATGCTCAGTCCTGAAGTAACCACAATTAAAGCAAGTGATATCATTAAAAATGTAGTCACGCAATTTTCCTTGCAGATCGTAGAAATATTAAAGGTGCCTCCTTATTTAAGTCTTTTTGGCAACCTCGTTTCCAATTCATTTCACCAAACATTTAACATATCTAATATTCACACAGACATGCTAATGTATTAGTTCACACAGACATGCTAGCGCATTCGTTCACACAGACATGCTAGCGCGTTAGTTCACACAGACATGCTAGTGCATTAGTTCACACAGACATGCTAGCGCGTTAGTTCACACAGACATACTAGCGTGTTAGTTCACACAGACATGCTAGCGCATTAGTTTGTACAATTTTTTTTTCCGTTTTGGTGAAGTCATCAGACAAACTCTTGTATTATTTTTTACTGGATCTGGTCAAAATGAAGTAAAACAAAAACAAACGTGGTTCAGCTACATACACTACAACATAAGAGGCTATTCAGACTTTCACAAGTTACTTGTGTAAGCAGTATGAGCACCAACGAACCTGATTCACAAGTTACTTGAGTAAGTAGTATGAACACCAATGAACCTGATTCACAAGTTACTTGAGTAAGCAGCATGAACACCAGCGAACCTGATTCACTAGTTACTTGAGTAAGCAGCATGAACACCAAAGAATCTAATTCACAAGTTACTTGAGTAAGCAGCATGAACACCAACGAACCTGATTCACAAGTTACTTGAGTAAGCAGTATGAGCACCAACGAACCTGATTCACAAGTTACTTGAGTAAGCAGTATGAACACCAACGAACCTGATTCACAAGTTACTTGAGTAAGCAGCATGAACACCAACGAACCTGATTCACAAGTTACTTGAGTAAGCAGCATGAACACCAATGAACCTGATTCACAAGTTACTTGAGTAAGCAGTATGAGCACCAACGAACCTGATTCACAAGTTACTTGAGTAAGCAGTATGAACACCAACGAACCTGATTCACAAGTTACTTGAGTAAGCAGCATGAACACCAACGAACCTGATTCACAAGTTACTTGAGTAAGCAGTATGAGCACCAATGAACCTGATTCACGAGTTACTTGAGTAAGCAGCATGAACACCAATGAACCTGATTCACAAGTTACTTGTGTAAGCAGTATGAGCACCAATGAACCTGATTCACAAGTTACTTGAGTAAGCAGTATGAGCACCAATGAACCTGATTCACAAGTTACTTGAGTAAGCAGTATGAGCACCAATGAACCTAATTCACAAGTTACTTGAGTAAGCAGTATGAGCACCAATGAACCTGATTCACAACTTACTTGAGTAAGCAGTATGAACACCAATGAACCTGATTCACAACTTACTTGTGTAAGCAGCATGAACACCAATGAACCTGATTCACAAGTTACTTGTGTAAGCAGCATGAACACCAATGAACCTGATTCACAAGTTACTTGTGTAAGCAGCATGAACACCAATGAACCTGATTCACAAGTTACTTGTGTAAGCAGTATGAACACCAATGAACCTGATTCACAAGTTACTTGTGTAAGCAGCATGAACACCAATGAACCTGATTCACAAGTTACTTGTGTAAGCAGCATGAACACCAATGAACCTGATTCACAAGTTACTTGTGTAAGCAGCATGAACACCAATGAACCTGATTCACAAGTTACTTGTGTAAGCAGTATGAGCACCAATGAACCTGATTCACAAGTTACTTGTGTAAGCAGCATGAACACCAATGAACCTGATTCACAAGTTACTTGTGTAAGCAGCATGAACACCAATGAACCTGATTCACAAGTTACTTGTGTAAGCAGCATGAACACCAATGAACCTGATTCGCGATGGGCTAAATGAATGCCCCAAATTTTAATTTTTCCAATTTTGGACATGTTTCAGCCGAACTGGGAGACTACGATCCCCAGGACCATCTGCCGGGATACGTCTCCCAGTTCAAGATGCTCCCAAAGCAGACTCAGAAACAGGAGGAGAAGATCGCCGAGATCCACCAGACTCTCACGTATGTCTTATGGATACCCAGCTTGTGTTTGTGAGTGTGTCTTTGTAAATGCATGTTTGTGTGTTTGTGAGTGCGTGTTTGTGAGAGTATGTTTGTGAGTGCATGTTTGTGAAGGTGTGTTTGTGAATGTGTGTTTGTGAGCATTTGTTTGTGAGCATGCGTTGTGTTTGTGCATGTTTGTGAATGCGTGCCTGTTGTGTTTGTGAGTGTGTTTGTAAGTGTGTGTTTGTCAATGTATGTTTGTAAGTGTGTGTGTTCATGATTCTGCAGGAGTCAGGTGCCTGCCGAGGCGGAAGAGAACTTCCTGAAGAAGGCATGCACTCTGGACACATATGGCGTCGACCCACACCCCGTCAAGGTAACCCACCACTCCTGCTGGGACGTCTCTACATCTGTCCACCTGTTTATCCTTCTGTCTCTCCATCCATTTCTGTCTATCTGTTTTACCTTATGTCTGTCCGTCCATCTGTCCTTCTGACTGTATGTATGTCTGTCTGTCTGTCCATCTGTTCGTCCGTCAGACAGACCGTCTGTCTGTCTATCTGACTCTATGTCTGTCTTCTACAGGACCAGAAGGGCAACCAGATGTACCTGGGCGTCACCCACCTGGGCATTGTGACATTCCAAGGCAACAAGCGCACACACCTCTTCAAATGGTTGGTTCTCTACACATCTCTCACCACATCTCTCCCTCCTCACACTGGGTGTTAACATGTCACTATGGGGGTCTCAAGGTCACAGTGGGTGCTAACATGTCACTGTCTGGGTCACCAGGTCAGCGTGGGTGCAAACATGTCACTGTGGCAATCATCAGGTCACACTGGGTGCTAACATGTTACTATGGAGGTCACCAAGTCACAGTGGTTACCAACATGTCACTAACAGGGTCACTATGGGGGTCAAAAGGTCACTAGACACATTTGTACGGTGAAGGTGATACAATAGATACAGTTTATACTATATAACCTAACAATAGATACAGTTTATGCTATATAACAACAATATGTACAGTTTATACTATACAACATAACAATAGATACAGTTTATACTATATAACAACAATATATACAGTTTATACTATATGACAACAATATATACAGTTTATACTATATAATATAACAACAGATACAGTTTATACTATATAGCATGTCAACATATACAGGTTATGCTATATAACGTAACAATATATACAGTTTATAACAATAAATACAGTTGATGCCATATAACATAACAATAGATACAGTTTATACTATATAATGTAACAATATATACAGTTTATATTATATAACATAACAATATATACAGTTTATACTATATAACATAACAATATATATATAGTTTATGATATATAACATGACAATATATACAGTTTACACTATATAACTTGACATTAGGTACAGTTTACACTACATAGCATAACAATTGATACTTATGCTATATAACATAACAATATATACAATTTATACTATATAACATAACAATATATACAGTTTATACTGTATAACATAACAATAGATACAGCTTATACTATATAGCATAACAATATATACAGTTTATATTGTATAACATAATATATACAGTTTATACTATATAACATAAAAATAACTACAGTTTATACTATATAACATAACAATAGATACAGTTTATACTGGATAACATGATTTCAGATACAAGCGATCAGACATTGAACCTTTAATTGTGAAACATAACTTTCTACAGTAAACTAATGTTGAGTCTGTGTTCCTGTTGTTAGGCCGAGCATCACAAAGATTGCGTTTGAAGGAAAGATGTTCATAGTTCACGTGACTATGAGCGATGTAAGTCCACCATTCGTTTTCTTGCTTTATTGTTTTGTGGCTTTTAATTGTATCTTCGTAATCTGCATTGCTTATTATGCGACTGTTTGTTCATTTGTTGTTTGTATTCTAGGAAATTATTGCAACCCTGTTTGTTTTGCTGAAAACACTTTCAATGGAGGAGTTAACAACTAAATAATGTAACAACTAAGTAATGTAACAACTAAATAATGTAACAACTAAATAATGCGGGTTTTTGTTTTTCAGTTTTGTTTATTCACTGGTTCGTGAACTCGAATGCAAACTGTACCAAAAGCAGTTATTTTATATTTTCTGATATTCATTGTTTTTATCTGTGGGTTATAGACTTGAGAAATACTAATTAGTGTTTAACTGTATTACTGTGTGTTTTGCATGCTCTGGAGTTTGTGTTTACGGTCATCACCCAGGCTTTATAACCAGTGTTTGTGTTTCTAATAAAATACATTGCAAGGAGTAAACATGACTATTTTGAAGGAGTTTAACAGCAAAAGAACCACATGGTTGGAACATCGTTAAAAATTATCAAATAGACAGGGTTTGGTAATAAAATGTGAACAGACCTAATTTATTCGCAGGAAACAAGCAAACCCAATTTTGGAATGACAACAATTTGTAGAAACTCCGTTGAAATAAATGTGTATTGTGTGATGGTTTCACAGCAGCTCTCTGTACAAGAGGTAGGAAGGGTTATTTAAACGACACAAAGACACATATTATAAAGAAATGTTCACAAAGCTGTGTCTTGAAACAAAGGTGAAGTGAGATATATCTTTGTGTGAAGTTGGAAGAAAGAGAAATGATGTAGACATTGATTTGATGGGGTTTAGAGCTGTGTTATGTACTCAGTGGTCGTTTCATGTTTTCGTGAAATCCATGCCATCAATTTGATGTAATGCTCAGACAATTAAAGCCTTTTGTAAAGATGACAGTGTTGATGATGACAATGTTGATGACATTGATGACAATGTTGATGATGATGATGACAATGTTGATGGCATTGACGACAATGTTGTTGATGACAATGATGATGGCATTGACGGCAATGATGATGATGACAATATTGATGATGACAATGATGATGGCATAGATGATAATGAAGACAATGATGACGATGATGATGATGACGACAACGATGATGGCGGTGATGGTGGTTATGGTTTTATTGCATAAAAAGCGGCATAAGTACAAACATGGCACATATAAAACATAGTGCACTTGCACAAAGTGACAGACAGTGTAGATGTGACATGTAGATGTGAAAAGAATCCACGACAAGATTGTGAGTTTGCTAGGTACACTCTGAATGAGCTGTGTATGTGTAGAGAATGTCACTAACTGTCGATGTTGACCCCTGTATTGGTTTCAGGGCCAGGAGCAAGCTCTCTTTCTCAAGAGAGTAAGTTTTACCCCATGAAGGGTTACTAGTGCTATGCCCTGCTTCCCTGCGGCTAGCCCCTTCACGGCAGGGTGGCAGGAAGCATACACATTTCATGCACCCACAATGCTTTGCAGCTTGCTCTTTCCTCGGTGTGAAACTAACACGAAAATTAACACATGCTGCATAAATAGTGTGATTACCAGCACGAAAATGTGTCCCGGAAAAGTACTTGCTTTATCAACGTAGCACTTTTGACTTGTAGGGATGTAAGTGACAGCAATTAATAATTAATTAATAATTATTATTTGGGAGTTGATTTGCTGTCGATTTTCCATTGCACTAAAAAATTTAACATGTCATTCTGAAATCAAAGAGTAGTTATGATAGTATTGCCATAAAACAGACCATATAAAGGTATTCTTGCTGTCTATGTAGTTTTTATTTGAGTACTTATTGCTAGTCTATAAAGAAACTGTATATTTGTTTTACTATTTTACATTGAGCTAAATAAAAGTTATTCATTATGCATTGTACAAAAGAGCATGTCATTTTAAGAATGGCTGAAATTGCTAAATACAAACTTAAATATAGATGTATGATGAAAAGACAATCGTGAAATACCAAACGTATGAAGAAGAGGCAAAAATATCATTAAATATTTGATTCATGAACTAGTAAACACATGATTACATGGCAAATGCCTGATGAAATTACTAATTTATGATGACATAGAACAGTTTTACAAGATTTAACAAAATTGCCACCCCAAACAACAAGTTCCAGATGGCATGCGGACAAGGAAGCCATTGGCTTATCCAGAGTCCAACAATTTTCTCATCTATGTATAGCCCACCCATATCAGATATCTGTCAATTCTATTTTTAAACATATTCACACTACTAGCATTAACACAATCATTTGGCAGTTTGTTCCATTCATTTATTACCCTCTGTGAGAAAGAGTAGTTTCAATCTTACCCTTGCTACTGTTCTGAAACATGCACGGAGCCGACAAACTCCATCTTCTTTGTTTTCCATGTTGCACCTGGCTTATGCCACCTCGACTATTCTTTCAGTGTGTGCAAGATATTACACAAGCTGAATGTTTGCTTTATATACCTATTTTTTGTGTATAGTGGTTTGGCTGCCTTAATTTTATGTCCGATTTTATTAAAACATTATTGCACAATAAAATATACTGTTAACCAAATTAAAAATGCAAATAAATGATCACTGACAAATCCTTTGGTATTGATAAACATTGTCTAAATAATATATTAGATATCAATAGTAATAATAATAATAATAATAATGAAAATAATGAACTGCCATTGATACGCCGATCTTCACATTATGACTTTGAAAATTTCTATTCAGTAGCTAAAAACAATAATAAACATTTCAGTATTCTAAGTTCTAACATACAATCAATTAATGCAAAGTTTAGTGAACTCGAGGCATTTGTAAATGACTTATCTTCCTTACATTTCAAATTTAGTATAATATGTCTCCAAGAGAGCTGGTTATCTGATATGGATGACTTATCATGAATACAATTAAGTGGATACGACTGTATAAGCTGCAGCAATAATGGTGGATTAATAACATATATAAAATATAGATCAAGAATGGTGGATTAATAATGTATATAGATCAACAATTTCATTATGAATTAAACATGAAATTAAACATGTATAAACATTGGAAGGGGCAAATAATACAAGTAAATGGAGGAGGCTTACCACAGACGATCACTTTAGGAAATATATACCGACCTCCAAGGCCATTAAATGAAAATTATAAAGAATTTTTAAATGAATTTACAACATTCATATCATCTATACAAAATGAAAAAAAAAATAATCTTATTCTAGCAGGGGACTATAATTAAAATATGCTAAAAATAAATGAGCAAGAACATTGTAGCAGGTTCTTTGACATGTTAACTTTATTTTAGTCTCTTCCCCCAAATCACTCTTCCCACCAGGTTTACAACCTGTAATGGCACACTAATTGATAATTTCTTTTGTAATTTAACAAAATATATATTAGAGAGCACAGCAGGAATATTAATAAAAAATTCTCTAATCATCAACCGTATTTCATAATTATGGATACTATGAAAAAACAACATGCTACAAAATTCTTAGAAATTAATATTTAAAACAAAAAAGACAATGTTAAAAGTCAAAGAGGATTTAATCTCTACTAAAATTATGAGAAACTAGACATAAGTCCAACGGCTGACACAAACCATAACTATAACATTATTCTAGATGAAATCAAGCTAAAAATAAATATATGATGAATAAATTAGTGAAATTTTATAAATATAAACATAAAAGTCTCCTGACCCTATTTGTTTGTTTACCTTAATATATACCATGTTTACTTAGAACCATATACACCTGTATTATTTAAAATTATAATTTAACATGGATATATATGTATTATGTGAAATGTATGATGGGTCAAATAAAACATATCTTCTTCTTCATGTCCAACCTACACTGCTCCTTAACTAATGCTACTTTGTGTCCTCTGGTTCTACTGCCTTCTTTAAGTTTGAAGAACATATTCCTATCAACATCCTCATAACCGTTCACTATTTTAAACACTTCTATTTGGTCTCCTCTTAGTCGCCTGGTCTCTAGTGTTGTCAAACCACATTGTAATAAGCGGCTTTTGTAACTAAGGTCTCTCAAATCTGGAATCATTTTAGTTGCTCTTTGTTGTATTCTTTCTAGCTTGTCTGTGTCCTTTTTACGATACGACCTCCACACTTGTATACAATATTCCAAATGTGAAAAGTTAAAATATAGCAAAAACATGCTGAAATGACAACTGCATGAGTAAATATAGCAAAAACACAATGAGATGACAATTGCATGATGAAATATAACAAAACATGATGAAATGACAATTGCATGATGAAATATAGCAGAAACATAATGAAATGACAACTGCATGATGAAATATAGCAATAGTAAAACATGCATTGAAACCTTTTTTCCAATATTACAAAATGGAGACAATTTAATATCAATCCAAAAAGATACAGACACAGACAGTGTTATTAACTGAGGCCAAACAGGGCCCAGTAACGTCATTCCTGTCAAACCATACAGTTTTATGAATTAAATTAATAATTGATAATATGGGCATTGTTTGAAAACCATACAGTTTTCTGCTTTAGTGTTGAAAATATATTTTTTAAGTTTTCGCATTCATATTTGTTTTATTTTCCATTTACTAGCCTGACATCGAAATTGTCCATCAAACGTGACATCTCACAAGACAACCTGTTTGATTGACACTGGTTTGGCGCAATTCCTGCCAGGCCTGGGAACGGGCACACGCAAACCAGATAATTACGAATTTGTTAAATTTATGCCAAGATTCAGATCGACGTGTCATGTGACTTTGAAATATGGTGGACGGAGGTGTAATTTAAGTTTTTATCAGTGAGTTTATGGTTTTTATGTCCCTAGACTACTGTTTTGTTTCTCAAAGGTTGACAGTTAGATGACATCATATCCAATGGCAAAACATCCTGATACCACCAAGGGATTGTTCTTCCCAGTGCCACCAGGTGTCTGTACCATCTATGAGTGTATTGAAACACAGTTTACCACCAGTAACTTCCAATCATTAATCCTATCACAGATTCTGCCTCTTTTTGTGCAGCCTTAACCCAGTGTCGTTGAAAAGGTTTCACACTTACGGATGATCTCAAAGCATTAGTGTGCGTTTGGGGGACATCAGTTAATTTGTCCCAAGAAATCATTTACTGTATTCAACCGAATAAGCGTACAGTATGTTTGAACAAAAATTGGGCCATGGCAAAATGTCATGGAATCTGTTATTTAACAAGACTGCTATCCCAAACTACAAGTAGGGGGAAGTAGGGGGGAGTGGGATGGGTTGGGGGGAGTAGGGGGGAGTGGGGGGGTAGGGGGGAGTAGGGGGATGGGGATCCAGAGTTATATTTCATGTACTGCTGTACATCCATGCTTTGAGATCACCCTTTGTGTATCTCTGTGAAACCTTGATAATTTAACTTGAGGAGCTATTAATTGTGATCAGTAAATCAGTATTTATTTTATAAAAAGACAAATTAATATGATATCCATGTATCTGACTCTATGTTCTATGGTTAGCATGTATCTGACTCTATGTGCTATGGTTAGCATGTATCTGACTCTTTGTACTATGGTTAGCATGTATCTGACTCTATGTTCTATGGTTAGCATGTGTCTGACTCTATGTATTATGGTTAGCATGTATCCAACTCTTTATACTATGGTTAGCATGTATCTGACTCTATGTTCTATGGTTAGCATGTGTCTGACTCTATGTATTATGGTTAGCATGTATCTGACTCTTTGTACTATGGTTAGCATGTATCTGACTCTATGTTCTATGGTTAGCATGTGTCTGACTCTATGTATTATGGTTAGCATGTATCTGACTCTTTGTGCTATGGCTAGTATGTATCTGACTCTATGTACTATGGTTAACATGTATCTGACTCTATGTACTATGGTTAGCATGTATCTGACTCTTTGTACTATGGCTAGCATGTATCTGACTCTGTGCTATGGTTAGTATGTATCTGATTCTATGTACTATGGTTAGCATGTATCTGACTCTTTGTACTATGGCTAGCATTTATCTGACTCTATGTACTATGGTTAGCATGTATCTGACTATTTGTACTATGGCTAGTATGTATCTGACTCTATGTACTATGGCTAGCATGTATCTGACTCTATGTACTATGGTTAGCATTTATCTGACTATATGTACTATGGTTAGCATGTATCTAACTCTTTGTACTATGGCTAGTATGTACCTGACTATATGTACTATGGCTAGCATGTATCTGACTCTATGTACTATGGTTAGCATGTATCTGACTCTATGTACTATGGCTAGCATGTATCTGACTCTTTGTACTATGGCTAGCATGTATCTGACTCTATGTACTATGGTTAGCATTTATCTGACTCTATGTACCATGGCCAGCATGTATCTGACTCTTTGTACTATGGCTAGCATGTATCTGACTCTATGTACTATGGCTAGTATGTATCTGACTCTATGTACTATGGCTAGCATGTATCTGACTATGTGTACTATGGCTAGTATGTATCTGACTCTATGTACTATGGCTAGCATGTATCTGACTCTATGTACTATGGTTAGCATTTATCTGACTCTATGTACTATGGTTAGCATGTATCTGACTCTTTGTACTATGGCTAGTATGTATCTGACTCTATGTACTATGGCTAGCATGTATCTGACTCTATGTACTATGGTTAGCATTTATCTGACTCTATGTACTATGGTTAGGATGTATCTGACTCTTTGTACTATGGCTAGTATGTATCTGACTCTATGTACTATGGTTGGCATGAATCTGACTATATGTACTATGGTTAGCATGTATCTGACTCTGTGTACTATGGTTGGCATGAATCTGACTATATGTACTATGGTTAGCATGTATCTGACTCTGTGTACTATGGCTAGCACATTTCTGACTATATATATAGCATGTTTTGACTCTATGTACTATGGTTACCATGTATCTGACTCTGTGTACTATGATTAGCATGGTGTATTTAGTTGGTTGTTGTTGTTGTACTGTTTTTATTGAAACATAATGTTAAATGACACAAAATGTTTGTAGCATCTTGTTTGAGTGTTTTTGCTGATTGAATGGGTCTTACTTTATGGCTGGAACTTTGTTTTTGATACACAGTAATGAGGTGGGGCAGTACTCAGGGTAGTGCTTATTGCAGTATTACAATACGCAATTTGGACACTGGGAGAGATGGAAACTTGGGAGAGAGGGACACTTGAAAGAGACGGTCACTTGGAAGAGACAGACAGTTGGGAGAGACGGACACTTGAGAGAGACGGACACTTGAGAGAGATGGACACTTGGAAGAGACGGACACTTGGAAGAGACGGTCACTTGGAAGAGACGGACACTAAGGAGAGACAGACACTTGAAAGCGACAGACACTTGGAAGAGACGGACACTTGGAAGAGATGGACATTTGGGAGAAATGGACACTTGTTAGAAAGACAGACAGTTGGAAGAGACGTACACTTGGGAGAGACGGACACTTGGGAGAGATGAACACTTAGGAGAGACAGACACTTGGGAGAGTGATGGACACTTGGAAGAGATGAACACTTGGGAGAGACGGACACTTGGGAGAGTAACGGACACTTGGAAGAGATATGGACACTTGGGAGAGACGGACACTTGGGAGAGATGTTCATATCACTGTGTCGCCAATTTACCAGGTCTATCATTTATCAGCCTTGCTAGTCAGTCCCCTGGCATTGAGCCTCTGTGGTGGTCTATTTCATTATGACAAGCCCCAGTAATAACAACCCTGTTTAACCTTTGTGTCACCTCAACATCTCCATAACTGCCACCTTTGCTTTGCATGTTGTCACTGAGGGCAATGTTTGCATGCCTACTGCAGTATTTAGTGCCTGTGATTCGTGTCTGTTGTTTATGTTCTAGCAAGGACTTGGCCTTCTTGGCTGTACAAAGGGAATCATGGTAAACCTACTGTGTACCTGATTGCTGTGACTTGTTTCCTGGCGTAAGCCTTGTGTCATCACGAAGGCTCAGCTACATTCTGTACATAGAGTTTTCTCTGCTTAACCTTTTCTTTGTTTGTTATTCATCTGTGAAGTGGGGCTTCATAATTCAACACCTTGGAGTAACACGCTAGTGAAAGTACAGTCATAAATATCCCCCATCTTTATGGCCAGGCAAACAGCTACAAACACAATGAAATGGGCGAGGAATAATTACTGCGATGTGTTGAATTGTCTACTGTCTCAGACTAAATTAACTTTGAAAAGTTGAAGCGATAAGATTTTATTTACCCAGCTCAGACACACATAAATTATTGTATACTTGATTTTGGTATTTTTCACTTTGTTGTACGCTGTCAACAAAAGTAAAGGTTAGTGCTGGTTGCAGTCTACACAAATTGTGCATGCCATGGGGCCATTATTGAGTGATACAGGCAAGGTTATGTAATAACTTATGCAATTTATCTCACAACTTTTTATTACTAAAACTATGCTTAACCCAGGCAAGTGTGGTTTCTCTGTAGCTGCGCCCAAACTCTGGAACTGAATCCCCATTTAGATGACATAGAAGTTTAGTATTATTATATAATTATATGAGTCATTCCATATCAAATCAACCAATTTTGGGGAAATTTAAAAAGTGTATATCTCAGAATTTTCTTAAATTTTAACTAATGAATAAGTGGATATGCATGAGCACTTCTGCAAAAGAAGTAAGCTTTTATGTGCACATTGTGTCTGTAATGCCCTATAATGTGGACAAGGGTTAAGTGCCCAAAATTGCACCTGTTATTTTTACCTGTTTTCAGGTGCCTCCAACGTGATAAGTTTACAAGCTATATTTCTGATATTTGCTGAATATGTAGACACATTGGTACAGATTGTAAAATTTTGAGAATGTCGGCGAGAAGGGCAATGGATAAACAGGACGCACGAAAATTGAAAAAAAACATTTGTTTAAATTTCCGAAACTGATTTCAGCAGTCTGTATTTCAATGTTGTCTTACAGTAAAATGTCCAAATTGCTAACATCTATTGTCAGGGATACTGACAATAGTCTGTCAGTTCACTAAGTATTTATTTATTATACTTTCAGAATAATTCTGCCTTAAATTAAAACTTTGTATATATTTTACAAATTTCAACACCCATAATGAGAATGTAGAACAAGTTCTATGACCACCATTTTTGCACTGTATATATTCATTTATCAGATTTCATTAAAATAAACTACAATTTTTAATAAATGAAACAATCTGTTTTTTATTTAAAACAAATGCTGATTTTGTTCAACCCTGACTGTGTTTCAATGACCTGTCCAGATAATCTGGATCATTTGCTGCTAACCATGTCAGTCACTCCGAGTTTTTTCATGAGTGTGTAAATGTTAATAATTTATAACTAGTTGAGTTAACATTCTATTGCTCTCTATACTAGGTTCTATTGCTCTCTATACTAGGTTCTATTGTGCTTGAGTGGATTAATGTTCCGGTTTCTGGGAACGTGAAATTTGACATTGCTTTCCAGAGATAAGAAAACATTTCTGGAGAAGTAAAACAATGTTAAATTGGTTGAGTAGCGTCTACTTTGGTGTCATTGGAATTAACATGTTCTGTTGCAGTGAATATTGAACAATGCCATTGATTGGTGATTACAAATAAACAGTACAATTTCCACGTTTAATAAGTGCCAGTAACTTAAGTAAATGGAGAGGTTAATTGTTAGTTATTAGTATGACTAATATGCTCTTATTCTTAATAATTATTATAATGTTAGTATTATTTTGTATTGCATTTGATGTTGCTGTTGTAAATATAATAGTTTTCCTGGTGGATAGCAAATCTTTTTGTTATAAATATAAATACTTTCTGATGTAAACATGAAATCAAGTGTGTGTGTGTACATGTGTGAGTGTGTGTGTGTGTGCATGCGTGCGTGCGTGCATGCGTGCGTGCATGCGTGCGTGTGTGTAAAATCCTTGTGGATTAAAAACAAAAGTCATGGGGCATTTTCTTCATGTTTGTTTTGTCTGCCAACATGGTGGATTAAATTGCTCTAAATAAAAATAATTTTAAAGAATGTAAATAATATTACATTTATAAAAACTAATGTTACAGCTGCACAATGTTGTATTTTGTAGGGACCATATGATGATCTTCGTATGACTGACATGTGCCATATAGCTAGAAGTTATTTGTATGATTGACGTGTGTCATATAGCTAGAGGTTATTTGTATGATTGACATGTGTCATATAGCTAGAGGTTATTTGTATGACTGATGTGTCATATAGCTAGACATTATTTGTATGATTGACATGCGTAATATAGCTAGGGTTTATTTGTATGATTGACGTGTCATATAGCTAGAGGTTATTTGTATGGTTGACATGTGTCATATAGCTAGAGTTTATTTGTATGATTGACATGTGTCATATAGCTAGAGGTTATTTGTATGATTGATGTGTCATATAGTTGGAGTTTATTTGTATGATTGACATGTGTCATATAGCTAGAGGTTATTTGTGTACTTGACATGTGTCATATAGCTAGAGGTTATTTGTATGGTTGACGTGTCATATAGCTAGAGGTTATTTGTATGGTTGACACGTGTCATATAGCTAGAGTTTTTGCTTCAATGTTGACAGCTACTAAGTACCGTCTGCTGATGACATTTTGTGATTATTGATGGAAGACAAATGACTCATCCATGCTTAATTTATGTAAAGTTGACGTAGAAATGAGGCTGAGAACTGTTTACAAAGTGAAATTTCTTTCAGTGTTAATATTTTGTAGTTGTATTGCATGTGTCATAGCTGAGTATGACTTGTGTATGTTGCAGAAGAAGCATGCATGTGGATTCAAGTGTCCGACGTACCAGGCCTGCAAACACCTGTGGAAGTGTGCCATCGAACAACAATACTTCTTCACGTACGTCTTTATTTACTGCCATTCACAAATACTCCAGCCGCTGCCAATTAATTTTTTTCCAGACTGACTTATAATGTGTGCACACAAGAACACACTACTATTTAGGTGTCTATATATATATATATATATATATATATATATATATATATATATATATATATATATATATATATATATATATATATATATAGCTAGAGCTTTTGCTTCAATGTTGACAGCTACTAAGTACCTCCGCTAATGATATTTCGTGATATATATATATATATATATATATATATATGACACATGATTATTTTATATATTTCACCGTACTGGATGTATTCAGTGCTAATTAACCTAGACGTTAGACTGTATGAAAACATAATGCAATTTTCGCATGCATGCATGCACGCACATGCATGCATGCGCACACATGCACATACCTAGTGTCGTTCATTGTGCGGGACACTGCCATGTATAAGGGTCTCCATGGCCCCCAGCAGCTCCAAAGGCTACTTTTATTTGTGTTTTATTAGGTTAGGGTCGTCAAGCGAGGCACCAAAGGTGACCTCTGGAGGAGGGTTCTTTTCGAGAGGATCAAAGTTTCGGTTCAGGTAGGTTACGTTTTTTGTCTCGGTAAGATTTTTTTAAAATCCCAAGCCATAGCCCAATGGTAGTGTGTCTGACTGACACTAGGGGTCCTGAGTTTGATTTTTGGCTTGTTTAATTTCTGATTCATTTGACAAAAAATCTAAATTATCTATTATCGTCTATGATATTCTAGCTCGTTGCTAATTTGTTGTTTAATGTTGATGAAGTCAGCAGACAAACTATTATTAGCTTTGATTGGTCCGTCCACTGAAAATCATTGGAAAGAATGCACAATTTGTGATCTTATCGGATAAGCCCTGACACAGCATTGCTGTCTACTTGATCAACACTACTACTACTCACACTACTAAAGATACTACTATCACTAGTGACGCGATTTTCCACCATGGGGCACCGACAGAATTATGAGACTAGGTCAGTGGAAACACTGGGATTATTAGTGAATAGCTACAGGCAATATTTGCCATATGGCTTAATCATTCCACAACAATAAAGCTGGTCTACAAAGCAAGGAATGTAAATTATGTTTAATTTGTATTCAGGGGTATGTGTTGAAACAAATTATTGTTGTTGTTGGTACGTTGTAAGAGTACGTTTTTGGTTATGTTTTAGTTTGATGGATTTCATGAATGGTTTCACATTATGTTAGTCAGACCTGTTTTTGAAATGACAAGTTTTACTTGATACAAAATTGCACCGTTGAAGGCAGGACCAATCAGAATGAAAGTTGTGACCTAATCCAACAGATTCTAAAGAAAATGGCTGAAAATCATTTAAGACAAATGGGATGTAGTTTGAAAATGGGTGATTTAAAAAACCGGGTGGATTTCATCTCGTATCTATGATAACATGAGGTGGATACAGAATGCGGGGGTTAAAGGGTCGGATGTAAACAGAATGCGGGGGTTAAAGGGTCGGATGTAAACAGAATGCGGGGGTTAAAGGGTTGGATGTAAACAGAATGCGGGGTTAAAGGGTTGGATGTAAACAGAATGTGGGGGTTAAAGGGTCGGATGTAAACAGAATGCGGGGGTTAAAGGGTCGGATGTAAACAGAATGCGGGGGTTAAAGGGTCGGATGTAAACAGAATGCGGGGGTTAAAGGGTTGGATGTAAACAGAATGTGGGGGTTAAAGGGTCGGATGTAAACAGAATGTGGGGGTTAAAGGGTCGGATGTAAACAGAATGCGGGGGTTAAAGGGTCGGATGTAAATGTGGTTTTTGACTGTGATGATTTCTTGCAGTGGTCGATGTCAGAGTGAGGTTTACACAGACAGCGCCAATATCAACCGCAGTCAGCCCGCTTTCACTAGGTCAGTATTCACACATGCATGCATGCATGCACGCATGCACACACGCACGCACGCACGCACGCACGCACGCACGCACGCACGCACGCACGCACGCACACACACACACACACACACACACACACACACACACACACACACATTAGACTTTCTCACAGCAAACATATATTTCAGAAGCATTGGTTCTGACCACGTGCTCATGTCAAGTTTAGTAGATCAATTCTAGTTGAGAGATGAGGCAAGTACACTATACATGTAATCAGTTATGATTACCTTAAACAGTTATGAGTATGATTACAAGTATCGTTACAGGTATTATCACTTAGAAAGTGAGTGTAACCGATTATGATTACTTTTGTTTGTAATCATGATTACAATCAAGATTACATTTAAGAATATAATTGACATAATGAAATAAATAATAACCCTATTGAATGTTATTGTTGTCACCAATGACAATAAATCAAACACTATTAAAATACAGTCACTGTACATACATTAGACACAAAATGAAGGGGAAAACCTGGTTGCATTGTAGTTGGCACTTGGGCAACAGAAATATGCATCACAAAGTTGTAATTGTTATTGTAATCATGAATTTGATTACCTCGGCAATATAATTGAGTACAATTACAATTACTTGGCCTTTTTAACCATTGTAATTGAGTATAAGCATGATTACTCATAACTTGTCGATGGCATTGCCTTCAGTGAAAACCCTTGTGTTGGACGTGTCCTCCTGACACTCATGTTTGGGGTGGAACAATACATCGAACTATCGATGCATCACAATAGTCGATGTGACAATGCAATACTATCGATAGTAATATATAATGCAATATTATCGATAGTAACGCAATACTATCGTCAATAGTACACTGAATTATCAATAGTAATGATCTTTGGTAAAACAGTCCAGCAGGGTCACTTGTGTCGGAGTAATAAAAGAAATTAACGTTTTCTCAACTATATTGGATCATTTTATTTATTAATTAACAGTCGTCAATTAGAGGAGCATCGTTCACGGATTCAGTATATTTAATGAACTTGATAGGGCCACCCACCAATTATGGGATGGGACTAGTTATGAAACTATCACAATACTATTGCAATAGTTATACACCTGTTGCGATACTATCGCAATAGTACAACTATCTCCAGTAGTCGGCCCTGATGTTTCAGGTCATCGTCCCATCCTAACTTCAGCCGCTCCTTCCTGTCTGGGTCCGCGACACTGCCCGCGAACTTCAAGGAGAAGTCTCTACAGGACGGTCAGTACAACCCTCGGTCAGCTTGTGCTGACCACACAATGTGTCATATAGGGCGGAGTCAGTGTTAACACTGCATTTTGGAAGCTCAGTGTTAAAACTACAATTGAAGATGAACTCGGTGATAACACCACAGTATGGGTTAAATTCAGTGTTGACACTACAACTTTTACATTTACATTTGTGGTTAACCTGTCGCAGAATTTCAACATAAAATGCACAGGAAATTCCACCGTTGGCCCAGACTTCCATCTTGATGCCTCTGATTCTAGCGTATGAATTGTCAACCCTTGTGGCTGTCAACCCTTGTGGCAGTCAGTGTCTTGTGGCTGTCATCCCTTGTGGCTGTCAGCGTCTTGTGGCTGTCAACCCTTGTGGCTGTCAACCTTTGTGGCTGTCAGTGTCTTGTGGCTGTCAACACTTGTGGCTATCAACCCTTGTGGCAGTCAGCGTCTTGTGGCTGTCATCCCTTGTGGCTGTCAGCGTCTTGTGGCTGTCAACCCTTGTGGCTGTCAGCGTCTTGTGGTTGCAACATGTTTGACTACACTGTTGTGTGTGAACATACACTAAGGGATGATCTCAAGCATTGACGTACAACGCTACAACTATTCAACCTTGTTTAACCTCCAAACTGCTTACTATGTAAACCTTTGAGTTATTTTGACGTGTGCGCAACTTCAGCAACTTTGTATTCGGCAGGTGGAGCTTCACCCATCATATGCCTGCCTGCTTTCAAAGTCAGTACACTTGTAAACAGTGAGTGGAAAACAAAACAGTGTTCTTGAGGAAAAATACATCGCTGTACGCCATTAAGTGAAACGAAACAGGTGCTAACTCCCTCCACAATGAAACCAGTTTCATGTTGAACATCGATGTTTTGAGATCGTCCCTAAGTTGCTGTCCATGTTCCAGATGTCCCTGGCAGAAACAACATGTCTGCATTTGCCATGTCAGAGTCAACGATCCTGTCACAGACAAGTGCAACAACGATCGATGACACAATCCCGGAGGAGTCACCTTTGGAAGTGGGAGAGATGCCCTACCAGCCGATGGAATCCCCGTCGTCTGAGGCTCTTCCACCCATTCCAATTGACTTCTCCGACCAGACTCCGGTTGACCTTGATGCGCAGATAGAGGAACTGCAGAACGAGCTTGAAAAATGCAAAACGGGCGATAGCAACCACACTGGAGCGCCACCTATTGACACGGACATGATAGATGGCTGTGAGATGCAATCGACACCAGCGACGCAGACCGCTGGACCTCCACGAGTAGACACGCCACTCAGTGATACGAGCTCTGCGTCACCACCTGTCGACATGGTGCCGGATGACACCAGTGAGTCGACGCCTACAGCGAGCCACCAGAGGGGGTTGTCGGTGTGTCGCGCCCTCACGATAGTCTTCTTCGTGATGTTTACCGTGATGGTGAGCGCGGTGTTGCTGGTGCTGGAGTCAGACCTTGACATGCCCGTGTTGAAGGACCTGCGACAGATGCCAGAGTTGCAGCACTTCAAGCACCAGCACTACAACCCTCTCAAGAGCACCCTCGCACACAAGGTCGGGGGCTGGTTCAAGTAGGCACGACATGGCCATGGCAGTAGATGGCCTATCAACTACACATGGCTGTGACAGTAGATGGCCCCATCAACTACACATGGCTGTGACAGTTGATGGCCCATCACCAAACACTGCTGTGACAGTAGATGGCCCCATCAACTACACACGGCTGTGACAGTAGATGGCCCATCAGCTACACATGGCTGTGATGGTAGATGGCCTGTAAACTACACAAGCATGCACGCACGCACGCACTCACACACACACAGCTGTGACAGTAGATGGCCCATCAACTACACACGGCTGTGACAGTAGATGGCCCATCAGCTACACATGGCTGTGATGGTAGATGGCCTGTAAACTACACAAGCATGCACGCATGCACGCACGCACGCACGCACTCACACACACAGCTGTGACAGTAGATGGCCCATCAACTACACACGGCTGTGACAGTAGATGGCCTGTCAGCTACACACGGGCTATGTTAGTAGATGGCCTGTCAACTACACACGGCTGTGACTGTAGATGGCCTGTCAACTACACAAATCTGTGACAGTAGATGGCCTGTCAACGACACATTGCTGTGACAGTAGATGGCCTATCAACTACATATGGTTGTGACAGTAGATGGCCCATCAACTACACACGCTGTGACAGTAGATGGCCTGTCAACTACAAGTCATTGGCTGGACACAGGTCTTGGTAGATCATTAATGCTGCCAGGACCTTGTGGTCCAACAAAGGTTGGATGACCAGTGGTCTGGTTGAGGCTGACCGTCTCATTTAGAATTGGGTAATGTTACGATTTAGGTAGAAATAAATCTATGGTGGGATTCCGTCAAGGAAAATCTATGTGGCCATATAATTTATTGTAGTTAAGTGTTTTGGGGCAAGGCTAATCAGACTAAATGCCTCGTGGATGTTCTAGGCGCTCTAAGTACTAGAATGATATGTCATTTTCCACAGTAATGTTATCTTGTGGTCACTGGCTTCTGTTCTCCTCTGCCTCTCACTTGTGATAAGACTTCTACGGATAATTGTATTGTACTAGTTAAAGCAGACGTTCAATATAATGTTTTTGATTAACCCACGGACTCCCATTGTGCCTCCGTGGCCAAGATTTCAGATAATGATTGGACAAAATTGCAGCAGGTTTTCGTGAGGATTGGTGGGCCGAGATGGTAGAGGTATAGATTTGTGTGTAGAATGTCTGTGCAGGTTCTGTAGCACCTCAACAAATTGTCGTAGCAACACATTTTATCAGAACTATATCGTTTCATTAGGAAGCAAGCAGCTTCTAATTAGCTAACAAGTTTGGACGTGTGTATTTTATGTGAAATGTTGTGGATTTTACTGTTGTCTGTTTTTCTAAGTGGCTGAAGCAAGTGCTGGTAGTTCAGGAGCTTATGTGGTACAATGGCATTTTATTTTTATACAGAATCTTTACTGTATACAGGAAAATATTTTAAGTAGGTATTTGCAAGGCACCATTGTGTTGGAGTTGGTTGTATATTGTTCGCAGAATTTTTTATATCTGTTTAATTTGATCCGCTGATCGATGTGTTTGCCAGAGAGATGCGTTTTGTCAGACAACGATTGTCTTGTCGTGTTGTTCTTGATTATTGTCTTCGATGAGAATATTTTTTGTGGTGTGTGAGCATGTTTCACATATTTAAGCTGTTTTGTTGCTAACCGTGAGCTCTGTTGTATATTTTATTATGTTTGCATCAATTTTAAAATCTATATTCTGTTCAGTGCTCCAGGCTCCAGGCTCCGGGCAACGTAGACACACCCAGCGAGTGTGCTAGAAGTAATCCATTTGTTATATATATTTTTGAAAAATATAACTCTTAAAAATATAAAAGTTTCTAGTAGAAATGTGATGGGCTTACTCATCAAATTTGCGCATCACTTTCTACTCTCTAACTTTCTCTTCATCTCTCTCTCTCCCTACCCTTCTCCCTACCTGTCTCTCTCCCTACCCTTCTCCCTGCCCATCTCTCTCCCTACCCTTCTCTCTCCCTACCCTTCTCCCTACCCGTCTCTCTCCCTACATTTCTCTCTCCCTACCCTTCTCCCTACCCCTCTCTCTCCCTACCTGTCTCTCACCTTTGTTGATCTGAAATACTAAAGTATTGCACATACACATTCTGCTTCTGTCGCATTCCACATATATAATACACTATAATCAGCAGTTTTCAGTTACAAGTTGTGGTCATTCTTCTAAGGTACCATGTACATTAACTCCAGCAATTTGCACGCTACAACTTGAGACTGCCCTTGGGCTTTACAGTTTGATGTCGCTTGTCTACAGTGGCCCACCACCTTCGTTTTATACAAGGCCATGTGCCTTGTCTACAATGGCCCACCACCTTCATTCAATACAAGGCCATGTGCCTTGTCCACAGTGGCCCACCACCTTCGTTCTATACAAGGCCATGTGCCTTGGTGCTGGGATGTATTTCGTTCAGTTTCGTTCATTCAGTAGACCGGGTCACATTCTGCGTTGTCATTTTCGTGAGTGAATTCAGCATGGTCCCAGATGTGACTGACCTGTGCCATATCTTGCCAGTGAATGCCTTGTTTCTGCCATACAAGTTGGAGCAGCTAATGCATGGCACAGGCACTGCCGTAATCACTTTTGTCATGTCTTGTGTATTTTCGTAAAATCTAGGTCACTAGATTAGTTAGAAATCTAGAAAATGTATCTGTGTCGGTGAATGAGGAACAGTTGTCTGTTTAATCGTAACATGCTGGTTTCATGAAGCATTTGTATGTATGAACCTTCTTGTGAAGGTTCTCGTATGTTAGTGGGTTCACAAAATCTTCAAAGTTGAAACTTAGTAAAGTTGGTCATAACATATTTCATGTTTTTAATGATTATTATGTGAATTTGTCAAACATTCGCAAATGGTTTGTATTAGTTTTGTCAGACGGTACAAATGCATCATGAAACCTGCCCCAAATGTACTGATGTGCAGTGTCACATGGTGCTGTAGTTTCGTCTCTTTATCCACAGCATTGTGGTTCCGAAAAGACATGCGGAGCAACAATTTATCGAGTTCACGAGAGGATAGAGGAAATAATGGTGTTGTAACTGTGTGTGTGCGCCTGTTGCAAATAGCACAGAATGTTGCTTTCTCTTAGCCCACTGAGCAGATATTTATATGTATATGTGGATAAGTTATTATCAGGACGACTTATATTAATAACTTATGTGAATACATAGTGCTACGGAATGTTAATTAATTATGGCATGCCACAGCAAATAAAAAAAATGTCACAGTAGCAAGCAAACAAAATTTTTACTCCAGAAGGGATGCAATACATTGTTGGGTGAAACAAGGATTTACGATAATTGTAAATACTTGTTATTTTTGACTCGCTCCTGACCTAACCGAAGTTTACCAAAACATTTGGACTCCCATCAATTGGCAAGTCCCAAGCCATAATTTATTAAAGCTCTGTAACTTGCTATAATCAGTCCTGTTACGCTACGCTAACAAAATCATGTAAACTCGCTGTGTGGAGATACAAAAATTAAAGGCTTGTTATTTACAGTACATAACAGAATGATAATTAATTGATAAAATTAAAGATGGTGAATGGTGTATGCTTCATGTTGTTTGTCTGTACATGCACATATATGATCTTCCTCCAAGAGTCACAGTTGTATGCTTTGAAACAAGCAATAGAACATGAATGAACGCAGAGATTAAATAGAGGTATGACCCCTTTGCTACATTACCACCCATAGTTACCACTAGAGGGCAATACTGTTGTTCATTAAACTGAATTCCCTGTCCATAGCGTGGCACCACTGTTGTAGTAGGCCGGTTATTTTGATTTTTTTCAAACCATATTATATAGTATTGATTATATTAATTTTTTTACATTTTGACCCTCCAAATGTGTTTTATTGACCCACAATTTTTTTTATATAATTTTACCGTTATCAGTTTATAAATTTCGACGTTTTTATTCATCATGCAATGCACAGGTGTAAGGTGTAGTAAATACAGTGCAAAGGGGGAGGCCAAAGGGGGAGGCCAAAGGGGGAGACCAAAGGGGGAGACCAAAGGGGGGCCAAGCTTAGTTTACCACGCTAGTGTAACAGATTACATTACGAAAAAAGTAAGCCAAAGGGGGGCTGGCCCAATGTAAGCCAAATGGGGCATGGCCCAATGTAAGCCAAAGGGGGCATGGCCCAATGTAAGCCAAAGGGGGCATGGCCCAATGTAAGCCAAAGGGGTGCATGGCCCAATGGCCTCCCCCCCTAAATATGCCTGAGTAAATACGATAGTCGAGTCAAAACATTCAAACAGATAACAGTAAAATAATATTAATAAATTGTGCTCCATTAAAACACATTTGGATGGCCAAGATGCCAGAACATAATTATATGCTTTATGCTATAACATGATTTTACTATAAAAATTATCACACTGTGTACCTAATACTTTGAAGGCCTACCTCATCTTCACAGTGGACATGCCAGACAAAACAGAACCTTCTCTAGCTCTATGCTGACAACTTTTCAATCGTCAACACCTTCAAGGATAGACTACTTATGATAATTGTGATGCAAAGCAAGAGCATTTACAAAAAAACAACTTATTAATTAAATCATTTATTTTAAAATGACCTGATACAAAAGTGTATGGTAAATACTACGCATGCTCTCCTAAATAAATTACTAAAATACTTTATGTATATGTTAAATAAACACTAAACATGAAGTACAAAAGAATATTGCTACCATATACAGTATTTTATGAAGGTAAACATTGTGAGTATTTGTTTTGAGTCTTCTGACAAATACGCAAGGTTTCTTTAAAGTACAAATTCGCTGTATAACAATTGTACCAAACACAGTAAATGCATTAAGTGTATGTGGATTTATAAAAACACAACAAAAGCCCTTAAACGAAGCATAATATAAATCGAGAAAATGTAATACTTGAAGATATAAGATTTTTTATTATCTCTATTAGGTGCCGTCTCAAAACACAAATGTTCGAAACTAAATTAAATTAGTTTAGCAGTGTTTCATTTAATACTGTGCCTCTGTGTACTTTTCACAAAGCCACCTTGTATCTTCTAATCACAGTTGAGAAAGGTGCTGACATGGAGACATGCAGGCAGTTGACGGCTGATGGCGAATACAAGATTTGTTTCTCTAAACAATAAGGTAACTGTTTAACACTAATGGTGTTGTGGTGACTAGTGTAGCAGAACAACTGAAAAGTTGCGGCAACTGTTCAACATCAGATGAGTGCCATGAAAGCCAACATTGCTAATGAGTGTCACATCTTGCCAGCTAAAACTGCCTTGTCAGACACTGAAGAGGTTGTCACATTGTCACCAACATTGTCATCAGTTTATATGGATGTAGAAAAGTCACTACCCTAATCGTAAGTTACACATTCAGGTGTATGTATATTTCTGCAGTCTGAATCTTATTTAAGCCAATAAACTCCATAATTCAACAGTAGCACATATAAAAAAGTAACAGATAAAATGGATCTGTTAAAAAATTATGCTTCTCAAGACAGTAAGAATAATTAAAGAAAATGTGCACCAAGCAAGTGGGAACCTTTTCTGGAATTTAATCACAAACTTTTAATATTCTATTAATTTGTTTTCCCTTCTGAATGGAATGCTTCAATTCAAGTTACATTAATCTGGGTTAGGGGATGCAATTTGATCAAAATAAACATTATACAATTTTTTAACAACCCTGAAAATTATTCTAAAATTCAACAATGGTGTGCGTTAGTTACCATGTTGTCAACTTGTTAAACCAGACATGCCATTTTATACAGATTATCCATATTCAATACAGATTTTAGGGAGGAATATATATTTTTACAGATTTATTTAGGCAGATTTCTTGTGAAACCAGATTTCCTTTGGTGTAGGTATCTTTCCTTTGATGTAGGTACATTTTGTTTGATGAGGGTATATTTCTTTGATGTAGGTATATTTTATTTGATGATGATATATTTTCTTTGATGTAGCTATATTTCGTAGCCTAATTTATAGCGATACTTAGTCAGAATTGGAATGCTATAAGCCGAACTCTACATCAAAAATACAAATTTCAACCACAAAAACGGTGGAAACTATTTTAATTTGTCATGAGTTCTTAGACAGAACAGCTCAAACCAAGGTGGACAGTTCGCTTTGTGTGACCTCCCCACCCCCCTGATGGAGGGGGGAGGTCAGTTGGAGTGTGACTTCCCGTGCCCTCTCTACCTGCCAGATATAGGTGCTGTGGATGGCAGACGTCACGCTGAATGTCACGCCCACTGTGATGATGACGGTTGCAACGACAGCAGGTGTCGTCCGAAACTCCATGAGTACAAAGAGCAGAAAGGCTGCAACAGAAAGACAGATCAATCCAATACGAAAACCTAACTTTAAAAACTAGATATATATCCATTTTACCCAAATTCAGTAATTATAGAAAAGTCTACAATTTTATTATGAAAGTGTGGAACTAGTATCGCCATCTGGTGTTAGACAGTTAGCACCACTTAAATTTTCTACACTAGTCACCAAATGACACCACTAGTGTTAAACAGTTACCTTATTGTCTAGAGAAATAAATTTTGATGTACGTTTATAAGAACAGATTACTTAACATTTTGAAATACACACCCTGTTCATGGACGACAGTAACACTCTCCCATAATTATACCTTTTTAAAGTTGATGGAATAAAATCAAATACTTTAATGTGTACAACATGCATTGTTCCATGACAGGAGATACAGATTAATTCAC
Source organism: Lamellibrachia satsuma (assembly GCA_033239005.1). Lineage (NCBI taxonomy): Eukaryota > Metazoa > Annelida > Polychaeta > Sabellida > Siboglinidae > Lamellibrachia > Lamellibrachia satsuma. Next base: position 1,152,277 of record BSQZ01000047.1, on the reverse strand, counting down.
TACATGTTTAAGATATTTGAGATTTCACTCTTTATCGCGTTTTGAGATGTAAAAATAGAAAGCAGCTGACGCCAGATTAGATAGACTTCTTAAAGAGTAACACAGATACAATTATGTGAAGCGCTATCTCCAAACACTGATGTATGAGACGACGCAAAATCAATGGCATTATCTCAGACTCTCTGCTACTTCATAATCAACAGGTGGCACTTCAGGTATCATAATATAAAACTATCAGCATGCGCTCAAACCCAGCACCCAGGCTTAAACCCAGCACCTGGGCTTAAAACAAACCTGCCATATTTTATGCATTTCCTGTATGCAAAACGCATTCTACATAAATAGAAAATAAATTTTTGGCCTTCAGGCTAAAAAGTGCTTTTGAGTCACCGAAGCAGAAGCACTTCCTGCTCCCCCCGGCATATTGCTACAGCGATTAATTAGGCTGGCCTGGACAAGCTAATATGTCATGTGATGTATGCAGAGCATCCTATTTGCCGGTGGAGTGCGTGGAAAAAATGGCGGGAAGAAAGCAGGAACAGGCGTTTTTCAAGTCACTTTGCTTCAATGTGCTAATCGATCACCAGCTAAGAATTGTTGGGTTAACCTGTGTGGTTATACAAATTCTGGTTGATGCATTGCAATATTATGTCGTGACATGCCTTACATGATTAATCTCTCAATATTGTATCAAGAGTGGTTGAGTAGCACATTATGGGAGTTAACTACCCCCAAATGTTCTTTGGAATGACATGACAACTGTAGCAGGGATGACAATTAGGTTACTATTACCTGCTTTTTCTGTGTTGATTGGAAACATAGTCTGACTGGTACAATGATTGTGTAGTCTATACTAATGCATCCTTTTCCCTTGTGTTAAAATGCTCAATCTTTATCTAACAGATACTGGTTTTTTTCTCCAGATTTTTGTGTGTATTGAATTGTAAATAGTATCCTTGGTACTATGCTTCTGCAATTTGTATTTATGGATCTTTTTCCAAGTGTATTTCATATGCTGGAACCTTACTGAGCAGCAACAAGGGTTTTTCGGTCAATTTAATCTTGCAAATCCGTCTTGACTGTTTGCTAACATTATTTATACTAATTAGTGCCATGTACCAGCTTGTGTCTGTACAGTCATTGTTATTGTAATTTACTTCTTGGCTGTGTACACTGCTGTAGGCGCAGTATGTTCAAGTCAGTGCGCACAGTGGCTATCCTTGTCCTGTCAAAGTCAATTAAAATAAATTGGACAGATTGCCCATGTTTCACCCTACGTGGTAGCACTTGTGTTTCTCACACAAACAGAGAAAGGGCTGCACGGGCACACAGAAAATACTGATAAAATACATATTTTCTTGTGTTTATATCACACAAGTATAAGATTGAATGACAGACGCATTGCAGTCGAAGCATAAATACTTTTGATGCTGGGCAGATTTTGTTTGATTTATATATAGCCTGATAGATGGCGACACTTGATTGGAATAGGAACAGTATAGGCCAATTAACCTATTAGAAAAATTTTAAACAGAATTATACAGCTTTATACAGAATTACAAATTAAAAATATGGATCTCAACCACAAAAATATGACAGGTTTGTCTTTATGAACTATGATCAGTAAATAAACTTACCAGAAAGGAAAGTCGGGAGGGAGAGAAAGAACCCGGTGAGAGCAATCACCCTGGTAGCAGCGCATTCCTTCAGGTAGTTGCTTGCTCTGTTAAGTGACACAAAAACAAAACTGAACATCCTGCACAGTCAAAACCTTAATGTCCTGCACAGTTAAAAGCTAAACATTCTGCAGTAAAAAAACTGAAGATTCTGTACAGTTAAAAACTGAAAGTTCTGCAGTTCCACACAGTTAAAAGCTGACAGCTCTGCACAGCTAAAAACTGAATGTTCTGCACAGTTAAATTTAAAAGCTGATTGTTCTGTGGAGTAAAAAATTAATGTTCTGCATAGATAAAAACTTAAAAAATGAATGTAACGGTAAAAGTACATTGTTATATAGCGCGGTATCCAGTCCTTGGGACTGTTCGAAGCGCTTTCACTTCACTCCCTGGCAGACCTGTTCATCCCAATGCCATTTTGACTTCTCTGGGGAGCATTCAGCCATGCTGCAATTACTGCGCAAAGACTATTCGTTCAAATATTCACCTGTGCCTGTAGCCAGGTACTCATACAGCTGAGAGAGCTGAGGCAAAGTGGGATGAATGAAATTGCCAAAACTTCTAAATGACAGCAAGAGGATTCGAACACGGGTTGTCTCGATTGAGAGTCCGACATTCTAACAGCTATGCTACCGGGGTCTACCGCACCCCACACACAACATGGGATGAACAATATTACCAAAGCTTTGAAACGGTAGCAAGAGGATTCGAACCCGGGTTCTCTCGACTGAGAGCGCAACGTTCTATACACTATACAAACTACCAAAAACACAACTTCCAGGTGAAACAAAGTTCCATGTGTACGGGGTGGCAGAGCCTGCATTAGCATTGTAGGCAAGAATCATATGCTAAGATACATGTAACGTACCATAACGTGACTTTCCAGCTTAGCTGTTTTGGAACTACATTATGTAATCAATTCAGCGACTACCACTCTACGTGGACCATTGACTTTTTTATTATCTTTAAAGGGGTTACAAAAATCACAACTTTTAAATTTAGAGCATTCAGGTCTGTGTTTCTACTACCGAATTCAAAATATTTGGACTTTCATTCTAGATTTCTTGCCACAACTGATCAGTACTTCCCTACAAAGGTAAAGAACAAAAATTGTTGTACACAACTGCATTGCTACCATCGCGAAATGCTTAACTCTCAAGTTGTAATAAGACAGGTGTGAACTGTCTGACAGGCCTGTACTTGGTCGGTTGATCGTGACTATCACCAGTTAATGTCACAATAATTGTAGGAGACATATCAAACAGAGGAATACAATTAACATACACACATAAGAAACAGTTTCAGTCCAAGATAAAGTGCCCGACCCTATATGAAAGTGCCTTTATAACCCACAGGAATGTTAATTATTTGTTGGTCACGCATGAGGGAGCCTAAGATACCACTACTACAATGAAGTCATTCAACCATGACAGGTGGACCCTGCATCAAGATTCACAGGTGGCTGTGTCAGTTTGTTTCTGAGATTACTGCAGATTAATACAGAAATACAGTGTATAAATAAATATATCAATAAGATTTAACTAGTACTTCCTGATATCCAATCTACACTGATCCTTTACTAATGTTACCTCATGTCGTCTAGTTCCACTTATCTATATCGTAAAAACTTCAATTTGATCTCCTCTTAACTTCCTTGTCTCTAAGGTTGTTAAACCACATTCATTTAGACATTTTTCATAGCTAAGGTCTCTCAGTTCTGGAATAATTTTAGTTGCTCTCCTCTGCAGGGGTGGGTTCAATTACACATAATTATATCAATTACAATTACAATTACATTTCAATTTTTAGTTCAATTACAATTACAATTACACTCATAATTTTTCAATTCAATTACAATTACAATTACACTGTTTCAATTTCAATTACAATTACAATTACATTATGCGGAACCAAATATATTCAGCATTTGTTAATTATATAGTTTTGCACTTTTGCTGAATTTCAATATTTTGTACACAATTGATAAACAAATATAACGGTAATGATTGTAAATTGTTGAAGAATTGTGGCTTGAATTTTGAATTGCACTAAATAAAAAGACAGCCGTTTAAACATATTTTTATTATATAAATATATATTTTAAATCTGGTATATAGACATTAATAAATGTTATATATATATATATATATATATATATATATATATATATATATATATATATATATATATATATATATATATATATATATATATATATATATATATATATATATGTTGATGTATTTATAAACTCTTTCAAATCAATGTAGGTACTTGTCTTAACAGAGGGTACATGATTTTTGCTTATATAAAGACAATAGACAATGTCCACAAGTCTTCACCTCCTGTAGTTGCATAATCTGTCTTGGAAAGGAAAGCATGCTGTGTGTCCGTCTGACTGTCTGTGGCTGTAGCAGTGCTAATTATTGTTTGCTGAGAGGGTGGATTAGCACCTGTCCATGGCCCTGTGTACTCTAAGGGTCTCTAACCAGACTGCAAACTGGTACAGTATTAAACAAGGGTAGCCCAGACTGTCTCACTTGAGTCAACATACTGAATTGAGAACAACTAGCACAAGCTCTAAGTGGACTTTAACTCAGGGCTTCTGACTTGAAAAGATACTTCATCTGGAAGATAACTTTGTGTAGCTTCACTGCATTCAAAAAGGGAATAGCTCAGACATACACAATGTCATAAAATATTTGACTGTCAGGCTATCTGGTGTCAATACAGCTACACAAGTGTGCACACTTTGTGCTTTTGTATTAAAAGACATACAAAACTCTGTTGATCTCAGTGCTTGTAAACAATTATTTGTGCTAAATTCATATAAATTACCGATTACAAAAATCAGAAGTAAAAAAAAATCATAAATCAATGATTTTTTGGAGTGATTTAAATCATGATTTAAATAAAATGATTTAAATCAAACAACCCTGAACCTGTATGAGACTTAAATTATATTTTATTGACAGTTTGTTCAGGTAGTTTGTGATATGAAACGTACTGTAATTGATTGTAATTGATTGTAATTGAAATAAATTTTCAATTATACAAAATATAACAATTACAATTACAGCACAAATTTGAAATCATAATCAATTACAATTACAATTACACAATTTTGCTGTAATCAATTACAAGTACAATTACAATTACGTAATTGGACCCAGCCCTGCTCCTCTGTATTCGTTGAAGCGTCTCAATATCCTTCTTATGATATGGTCTCGAAGTCTGTACAACGTATACAGTATTCTAAATGAGGCCTAACTATTGCTTTATACAGAGGCATAATTAGCTTTTTCTCCTTGTGTGTTATGTTTCTCCTAATCAACCCAAGAATTTGATTACCCTTTGAAGCTGCAATACCACACTGTTCTGAAACTTTCATACCGGTACTTATTGTTACTCCTAAGCAATTATTTTTTTAGTACCTCGAACAGTATCTCCCATTTTATACAGTTCCTGTGTCCTGTATGTAGGCATTTACATTTCCCAAAATTTAATAACATCTGCCATTTTTTAGACCAATTAACTAACTTGTCTAGATCGTTTTGTAAATGTTGTTTATCACCATCATTATTAACCTTTCTAAACACTTTTGTGTCATCCGTAAATTTCAGTACATTGCTTGTTATATAAGATTTCTTTGATCATTGAGATATATATATATATATATATATATATATATATATATATATATATATATATCAAGAATAATAAAGGTCCTAATACTGATCCTTGTGGTACACCACTAAAAAATTATTTCCAGTTTGAAACCTCCCATCTACTACAACACACTGTCTTCTGTCAGTCAGCCATTTTTCTATCCAGTCGATTATGCCATCCTCGATAGGATACTACTTGAATAAACTTACAATTGATTTAATTGATGATTGATTGCAGAAGAAAAAACATTTAAGTAACTTCTAAGTCAATCAGAATTAGTAACTGAATTACAAAGTAAATTTTAGAAAGTAGTTTTGTGAAATAAATTAATCCAGCTACAATAGTAGTAATGCCATACATACTGTTTCTTATCAGCGTGTATGTTGACTCCATATTCTGTTACATTCATATTAAAAATAAGTTAGATACCCGTTCTGAAAGCTCCATACAGCAATACCAGAAGTCTGACAGGTATCTAACTTATTTTCAGTATTGTTTCTTGTCTTGAACGCCATATTTAATGGCTGCCATTTACATATAAATGCAGCAAAATTTAAATAATTCATGCTCCCTTTCATCAGGTAATTCTCAGTATTTATTGTCTACATGCACTGCCCCTGCTCTGATGATCCATCGAGCACTGCGTGGCACACCTGCTCCTGCTCCTATGGTCACTCAAGCACCACGTGGCATGCCTGCTCCTGCTCTGGTGGTCCCTTGAGCACTGCGTGGCTTGCCTGTTCCTGCTCTCATGGTCCCTTGAGCACTGCGTGGCATGCCTGTTCCTGCTCTGGTGGTCCCTTGAGCACTGCGTGGCATGCCTGTTCCTGCTCTGGTGGTCCCTTGAGCACTGCGTGGCATGCCTGTTCCTGCTCTGGTGGTCCCTTGAGCACTGCGTGGCATGCCTGTTCCTGCTCTGGTGGTCCCTTGAGCACTGCGTGGCATGCCTGTTCCTGCTCTGGTGGTCCCTTGAGCACTGCGTGGCATGCCTGTTCCTGCTCTGGTGGTCCCTTGAGCACTGCATGGCATGCCTGTTCCTGCTCTCGTGGTCCCTTGAGCACTGCGTGGCATGCCTGTTCCTGCTCTGGTGGTCCCTTGAGCACTGCGTGGCATGCCTGTTCCTGCTCTGGTGGTCCCTTGAGCACTGCGTGGCATGCCTGTTCCTGCTCTGGTGGTCCCTTGAGCACTGCGTGGCATGCCTGTTCCTGCTCTGGTGGTCCCTTGAGCACTGCGTGGCATGCCTGTTCCTGCTCTGGTGGTCCCTTGAGCACTGCGTGGCATGCCTGTTCCTGCTCTGGTGGTCCCTTGAGCACTGCGTGGCATGCCTGTTCCTGCTCTGGTGGTCCCTTGAGCACTGCGTGGCATGCCTGTTCCTGCTCTGGTGGTCCCTTGAGCACTGCGTGGCATGCCTGTTCCTGCTCTGGTGGTCCCTTGAGCACTGCGTGGCATGCCTGTTCCTGCTCTGGTGGTCCCTTGAGCACTGCGTGGCATGCCTGTTCCTGCTCTGGTGGTCCCTTGAGCACTGCGTGGCATGCCTGCTCTTGTTACAGTTTCTCAATTTGAATTTTAGCTCAGCAATTACTCTTTTGGATAAAACATGAACTAGTCCGAAACGATGTGCCAAATTTTTGTCAGTATAATTATTTAAAATAACTATTTTATAGTTTCATCAAAGCCAAATAACACATTTGCACAAATGAGCTTAGATGTCATAATTTGGAAATTAGATCTAGGTTTGATGTCTTACAAAATGTATCTAAAAGGGAGCGAGCAAATAAATATAATTTAGGAAACCTTTAACAAAAAAATCTGGTCAGCTTCTTCTTCATACATAGGTGAGAATATCTGCTTATGGCAAGGCGGAAAAATTATCATGAAAAGCACCCCTCCTCTAATATTTCGACCAAAAGGGGAAAGCAGGACCAGAGGAATAATCTGTATTTCCCACCTGAAAGCTGACACCTATGTTCATGAGGAATGATAAAAAACAGCTGCGTTCAACTCACCTTGGGTTGCCTTGGTTACACAACATGGCCGCATAGAGTCCTTGCATCGCACACACCAGAACACAGCACAGGTCAAGCATGACGACGACGCAGGCCATCGCCACAGCAACCTCGTGCGTGATCATGTACGACGAGTTCGTGAGGAACGTGTTCGCAGGTGTTCCCGTCTGGTGCAATAGACTGAAGATGAGTTGCATGGCAAGTAACGCGAGAACGAGAGCCAGGAAAGAGAACACTGCAAGACTCGCCAGTCGCGGCTGAATCCCTGACCCATTGCCCCCCCTGTCTGTCCACGACACTTCTTTATCTGTTGACTGCACGCTCAGGTTGACATGTGACGTGTTGTGGACACTCCGACCCGATTGGCTGTGTACACCATCGTGCACTGGGCGAGCCGAGCCATTCTGTTCATGCAACGGAACGATACGGTAGGTCGTAGGGGTCATGACATCATGACTACCCGCAACAATGGATCGGTCGTGACCGTCATTCAAAACCGTACTCCGATTAGCATCAAAACTTTTCGATGTATCGATGAGGATGCCTTTTCGCGAAGAGTCTGGCGTCTCCCACTGACTCGAGATGTGTCTATTGGGACTTGTGTCTTTCCCACAAGACAGCACATTTTCGTGGATTCCTTTCTCGGAAGGCACACTTGGATTGGAATTGTAAGAAAATTGGGGTTGGTAGGATCCGGGGATGATGGGTGGACGCCCCAGGGGGTCATTGTTTCGTTGAGGTGCGGTCCGGCGACTTCTATCCCACCGTTCACGATACGATAGGTTACTCTTATTCAGGTCATTCTTCGACGTGTCAATATTACGGCTGGTACCCCAATCTGAATGGCGATTTGTCACATCTTGTCCCGACAGTACACTGCCATTGAAGCGACTGGATTCCGTGCTGCGACTTCGATTAAGATCTGACGCAACGGCAGCACTGTCGCTCAAGTACCTGCTGCCACCTGGTGGATCTCGCAACTCAAACGACCGGTTGTGACTGGACGACGAGGCGAGACCGGAGTCGATCTTTGGATACAGATTGCTCTGTGGTGACAGATCCTTACATGCCGTCATATAATCCATCCCACAGTCCGGACTGTAATCCAAGGGCGTCGATCGGACTCCATAACTGGGATAGCCTTTATCAACACCAGAAGAATATAGCGGAGGGTCGTAAAGGGAATCGATGGCATGTTCCCGTCCCCTAGACCGGGGCGTGGGGCCCCTCTTCTTCATTCTGTCGTTTGTGAAGATGTCTTGCCGGGTGGAGTCAGTAAGACGGCATCCTATCAGAAGTCGGCCTGCTGTCACATGGTGGAGCGAGTGTCATCAACGGAAGATGTCACCTACCATCCTTCCCTCCCATATGCAGGGACCGTCGGTGCTTGACCAAGAGACCACCTGCACAATTAAACACACAACATTTTTATTATAAAAGGAAACTCGCCCAAAGTTAGCCAAAAATCTGTACTAACTATAATCATTAAGAAAAAAGTGTGGTACCTAAGTATTAAGTTTGTTTCTTTTTATACAATATTTTATATGTGTGAAATTAACCCACTCACAAATGCAAGTACACAATGTCATATTGCTCTACTCTCCACTCTTCCCTTGTCCCACTATTTACTTCCTCAGTCTACCCCACCCCCTCCCCATATCCCTGCTGCTTGCCCAGGTGGCCAGTCAGAGCCTGACAAGGAATGTAGCCACATAAGCAATGTCAACAAACTTACTAAGTAAACACCAACATTCCAAACAGGGTTTGATCCCTTGGGGAGACACAGGATAACTCTTCCCCCCAGCTGCCTTGGCCAAGTCTCACAGGGCAGGGCATGGCATCTTCCCTCTAGTTTAACCCTTTGACTGCAAGTTGTGTAAACATGAACTGATATCAGGGATGGAGACATCAACTTAGAAATGTGTACCAATTCCATACAAAGTGGTCAGCAAGTTACAACAATATTTTTAAGAACTTATCACATTGGCATTGTTTTTTATTTAAGGCTGACATTTGTCCCAAATTTGTCATCAAGACATCTAAATATGATATATAAACATCGCCAAACCTCATAAATAACATTATTGTAACAAAGAAATGTAACAAATGTGTATTGTATGTATTGGGTTTTAACTTTTATAATGAAAAGACAACAAGAAATTCTTGAACTGTTTTAATATAATTATAACTTCACATTTTATTTGGCAATCAAGACAATTGAAATGAATACCGGCCCACAACAACACGAGCACTGGTTCATCCCTCTCGTTCACCACTCTCATTCACCACTCTCATTCACCACTCTCATTCATCCCTCTCATTCACCTCTCTCATTCACCACTCTCATTCATCCCTCTCATTCACCACTCTCATTCACCACTCTCATTCATCCCTCTCATTCACCTCTCTCATTCACCACTCTCATTCACCACTCTCATTCATCCCTCTCATTCATCCCTCTCATTCACCACTCTCATTCACCACTCTCATTCATCCCTCTCATTCACCACTCTCATTCACCCCTCTCATTCACCCCTCTCATTCACCACTCTCATTCATCCCTCTCATTCACCACTCTCATTCACCACTCTCATTCATCCCTCTCATTCACCTCTCTCATTCACCACTCTCATTCACCACTCTCATTCATCCCTCTCATTCATCCCTCTCATTCACCACTCTCATTCATCCCTCTCATTCACCCCTCTAATTCACCACTCTCATTCACCCCTCTAATTCACCACTCTCATTCATGCCCCCATAGATATAAGTGCAGCACAACCACTCTACTTGACCATGGAGTGTTCCACTAACACAATGTCCACTGTGTGTTGACGTGTATGCTTTTGTCCAACCTACTAGAGAAAGAAAAAGTCTATTTACATCATAAATGGCTAAATTTGATCCTCGCCCGATTAGGTCCATATAAGACATTGATGAACTCCTACAACTGGTACCACATTTTATTTGGCAATCAAGACAATTGAAATGAATACCAGCCCACAACAACACGAGCACTGGTTCATCCCTCTCGTTCACCACTCTCATTCACCACTCTCATTCACCACTCTCATTCACCACTCTCATTCATCCCTCTCATTCACCTCTCTCATTCACCACTCTCATTCATCCCTCTCATTCACCACTCTCATTCACCACTCTCATTCACCACTCTCATTCATCCCTCTCATTCACCTCTCTCATTCACCACTCTCATTCACCACTCTCATTCACCACTCTCATTCATCCCTCTCATTCACCACTCTCATTCACCCCTCTCATTCACCCCTCTCATTCACCCCTCTCATTCACCACTCTCATTCACCCCTCTCATTCACCCCTCTCATTCACCACTCTCATTCATCCCTCTCATTCACCACTCTCATTCACCACTCTCATTCATCCCTCTCATTCACCTCTCTCATTCACCACTCTCATTCACCACTCTCATTCATCCCTCTCATTCATCCCTCTCATTCACCACTCTCATTCATCCCTCTCATTCACCCCTCTAATTCACCACTCTCATTCATGCCCCCATAGATATAAGTGCAGCACAACCACTCTACTTGACCATGGAGTGTTCCACTAACACAATGTCCACTGTGTGTTGACGTGTATGCTTTTGTCCAACCTACTAGAGACAGAAAAAGTCTATTTACATCATAAATGGCTAAATTTGATCCTCGCCCGATTAGGTCCATATAAGACATTGATGAACTCCTACAACTGGTACAATTGATCGTAATATTCAGTTTCATAAAGATTTAATTTGATTAATGTGGAAATTCTGGACCAATTACCTTAAACATTGGCACACCTTGCCAGGAATACATAACTCTGCTTGTGTATTAAAAATTTTGAATCTCCATGACCAGTTCAAATTGTTTGATATTTACAGCTATTTTAGTTGCAAAATCTAAACCTGCACCATCGTAACATGACATAAAGAATGGTTTAGGATGTGGGCAAATTATAAAAGGCTAATCAGTAGCCTTGCAAGTGCCCATTACTTGTATGTGTATTACTTCCGTTGACTGAGATTCTCTGGGATGCTGTCAACAATGGCCTTGTGCTGAGTCTTCTGTACTCATCTTGAACAACAGCTAAGCGGACTCAAAGACAAGCAGCCTGATCTCACACACCTGGTTACACCAGAGAACCAGGAACTGCGCCCTCACTAGCCAGGGGTGGTAGTAGTACGTCAGTACCCTTGGCAGACACCCTAGCTAGCCAGGGGTGGTAGTAGTACGTCAGTACCCCTGGCAGATTGATCTGTTGGAATGTGGATTTGTCAGTTTCTCCCACGCCATGTATGGATGTAGGCTGAATCATTTGTACTTTGTCCCACTTTCTGTCTTGGTTGACTTGTTTCTGGGATCCAGAAGGGTGAGACCAGGGGTCCCCAACCAATTAAAGTAAAGGTCCCCTTTGAGCTCATAGATTCATTGGTTGATCTGCCAGGGGTACTGTAACTAAATTCCTTCAAACTTTGGTGGAAGCGGAATTGACAGGAAACCCTCCAGACAAGAAGAAAAGTAAGAATCTGAACATTGTATAAAATGTAGCAACTTGATACCATCTGGCTAGACCAATGTATCAAACAGACTACTAGATGCTTGAGTAAACACAACAATCAGTTTCTCCAGATCAAACATTAACAAACACATTTTGAAATAGTTTCCCCCCCCCAACTACCTAGTCCCAGTGCCAAGGGTTGCTACCTTCTAGCCAAGGGTCAGTCAACAAGGGTGATAATCAGTGGTGTATCTAGGATCTGGAAAAGGGGATGGCCAAGGGGTGGGACAAGCCTAGTCACCCATGCTACCATGTAGTGGTGCAACCAAAGGGGAGAAAATTCAACCATGACCAAAGGACTCCCCCTAAATACCCCACTGGTGGTAACTAGAATAAATCAAAGTGACAGAGATGACCTGGCCTCATTTAACTGTGCAATCAGCCAGGCTGATTTGATTACCCCCCCCCCAAGTGGCCAGTCCAATTACTTTACACCATCCTCCATACCCATCTGTCATTAGACAGCCAAGGGGTTTCACTGGCTTGCAATGTCTTCCTGTTGCACAAGCAGACTGCAGTACAGGAAATGTGGACCAGTCTACACTGGACAGTTTCAAAGGACAGGAAGCTGCACCAATGTGTTCCCAGTTAAGTCATTGTGACTAATAACCATAGTAGCATGTGGCTGCAATACTCCCAGAAGGATGAAGCCAGGCATCCTCTAGAGCCAGGGACTACAGAGCACGCCTGGAAAACAAACCCGCATTTTTCAGTTGCTAGGTTAACTAATGATTCTATGAGCACAAGTTACATACAGGAACTTGACTTAATTTTTGTGTGGACCCACGGTCGCTAGTTGGATAGGTAAAGATAGCCATTTCTTTGAAAGGGGGAGCGGTGGTCTAATGGTTAGAGCACCAGCCTGTCGTTCGAGAGGACAGTGGTTTGATTCCACCTCCACCGTTTCGAAGCTTGGGCAATTCCGTTCAACCCACTTTGTCTGTGTCTTTCGGAAGAGACATTAAAAGTCCAAGACTGGGCTGTTTGGAGTATAATTACTTGAGACTTGGGAAACGTTCTTTGAAGTCGGGTGAGCGTGTGCGTGTGGTTCCCAGAAACATGTCGACCAAGACAGCAAGAGTTAGAGGGTTAAAGTACAACATTTAATGATTCAGCATACACCCGCACATGGCATGGTGTAAACTGACAAATCCATGTGCACTACGATACAGTAGGGGTATGTAGTAGTATTAACACCCCCAGTAGGGGTATGTAGTAGTATGAACACCCCCAGTAGGGACATGTAGTGGTAGTACCAACCCTGGCTCGCCAGGATGACTTCAAGTAGGCCACAAAGTTCAGTCACAGATATGTTCCATAATCCATATGCCACAATTTCATGGTGTTAGGCAATGTACATCAATAAAGTAAAGTAAAGGTATGTTTCAGTCTGTAAACCTGCTCAAATCACTATATACTTCACCCTATGGCAAACCCGTTCATTCCAACACCAATTCGATCTCTGAGAAGCATTCATGGCTCCTGGCCTGAGAAAATTTGTGTGAAGAACGTGCAACATTTTTTCACCAAGAACAACACAGGAAAAGTACAAATTTATAAAAAAAAATTAACAAGACTGCCATTCAAAATGGACAATAAAGCAACGCAACTGGCTTATCAAAAGTTTAAAAAAATTCATAAAAGGGAGGGTAAACGTCAACACGTCATTCCTTCTTTTATTAGGCACGACTGCATGCATGCCTAGGTGTGTGTATACTAAATTGTGTCAAGAAAATATGCAACATATTTTCAAGAAGCTTACCATATAATGTATTATTAAAACAATACCCTCCCACCCCCAGTACAACAGATCAAGTACTTTTTCGCCCCATTAATATTAATTTAATTTGCCAGGCCCACATGTGTCATACTGAATTAAAGTCTGGCTTTGAGAGAGTCAGGCCATACTTGGCACATACCAGGCAGCCCACTACACCACCTCAAGTGTTGACTGGTATTTCTAGCCTGATTCTAAGTGGCTGGGGGAGTTCTGGGGGGTCATCAGAACCTCCAGGGGTGCATGCATTAATTTCAGAACCAATTTGGTGCTTACCCTCTTCCTCCAACATAACTTCTTTTAATTATGTCTGTCTTCAACTGACCACTATTTCTACTCAAAATAATATCATATTGTAAGTCATTGTATGCACAAAATACCATGTCTTCAGTCAATGTTAGGGGTCAGATCACTATTTATTTTTTATTGGAAACTAAATGAATGTTAACTTTTTTAATGCTGCTCACAATTATGAAGTGTGATTCTTGAATCTTCTGAAAATTAATTGTGTTAAAATTTATTCTTTCCTCGACATGCTGGCCAAAAACATTGTCAGTCAAATTCTTTCATTTTCTATCCAGAAAATCAACAAATGAGTTGCTTCCCATTAAATGGCATCCAAAACAACCAGTAGAAGTTTAAATAGGGACACAGCGTAAGTGTCGTAGCCCTCAAATATGATATTCTTCCTTTTCAGAAACAACTCTTCTGGGATAAAAAAATTACCAAAAGGGGTATTCTCTCATATGCCATGAACCTGGAAGTAAATGAATGATCCCCATTGACTGACCAGTCAACATTTATCCCTGACCTAGCATTGCCCTCTAACCCCTGTGCACCCTGATGTTTCCTTGCCAGCTTGTCAAAACAGTTCTCAAGTTGCAGTCCTTGGGAATCTGACCAGGCAATAAGGGACACCATAGGGTTGTTTATGGCCCCTCTTGACAGCAGTCAGACTGGCAGTAGAGAGGCTGGCAATTCCCAGCTTGAACTCCAGTTGAACACATACTGCTATTTATTTACCCACACTATAATATGTTGTGTAATTATTCATTTACTTAATTGTAAATATTACCCTAAGCCTCACAAAAATCAAAGATCATGACATTGACCAAGATAAAGGTCTCATTAAAATCACTTGCAGCTCCTCAACATGTGCTTCTAAAGGTCACTATTGAAATATTCTTCCCACTTTTTTTTGCACAAGATCACTGGTGAAACAATGGCACTTCTTCAAATCATGAAGTGTCAATGCGTGAAACAGGTCGATCTGCCAGGGGTACTATAGCACTACCCCTGGCTAGCGAGGTTGGTAAGGGAAGCAATGCTGGTTCTGGGCTTAGTGTTAGTGATTAATAAGTAATACACTTCTACTTTCTCCCTTTGAATTACAGACATTGGATGTGTATGTGTATGTGTATGTGTATATGTTTTAGATTTCTATTTTCATTTGGAAATAAAGAACTGATTTGACTATATAACCCAAAACTAGAAGGTCTGGTCCGGAACAAATTTGAGCACTGGTGCCTGGGCAGTAGGTTCACTGATAAACAAAACAATAATTATAAACGTACATTTGATACAAAGTTAGTTAATGCAGTTACTGGAGTGAAGATCACAATCATTATGTATATAAATATATACGACTTTGAAATATATGCAGCTCGGCACGTCTGCTAGATGTATCATTGTATGTATGTATGTATGTATGTATGTATGTATGTATGTATGTATGTATGTATGTATGTATGTATGTATGTATGTATATATATATACATACATACATACATACAATGATACATCTAGCAGACGTGCCGAACTGCAGATATATGCCAATTAAGAGACATTACGTCATTACCAAAACATTCGTGGTGTACGGTATATTTATAAACAAACTACCCGAGCAGCAGATTATGCGCTACCGTCGTAGGCCTACACTATCTACGACTACAACAATATAAGGCTAGCAGAGATGTATGCGTCAACATTGTGATACGGGGCGTGTTTCAATTTGCCAGTGTCGCAACCAGAACTTCGTGGCTAACCACCAATTCAACAAAATGTCATCCCAAACCGCAAACACGCATTCAAGCTGAGGACCACACTACTATATACATACTATAGTCACGCACGCTGACAGTGGCAGTGCGATGATAAATGTCGTTTAAACTTGTGTTGAAGTGTGTGCCACCCTGTCGAGGTTGTGCTGTCGAACGACGGCTTCAAAAAGCAGAAACCGAGCCCCATACTATGCCATATTCCGTATGCGTCGACCTAGGCGGGGGGGGGCATACTATTAGCCCGTCGCCGCACCTTTTAAATTTGTCAGCGATAAAACTAAAACTGGGGGACGTCAGACGGTAAACCCCACACGTATGTACTCACAAGAAGTGTCCTATGTGCATGCGACGGAGCCTGTCTTCAACACCGATCGAAAGTCCACAAAAGACTGCTATTTACCAGGTGTTTTGGCTGAGCGAGTTTTCTACACAGCACACGTGTGAATGAATTCGCGGTATTTGAAGCGTTGCCAGTTCCAGTGCCAACGTGGCCCCGCCTATCGCGAGGCCAAATCTGTGCCAATCCGGGCGGTCATTTATTTCTGGGGAGACTCGTCCGGTGGGCCAAACTTGTTGGTGGGTAGAAGAATCATTATATATTTTTTCTGCTGCATGTCTCACCTTTGATTTGAGGTTGTGTCGTAGAGAGTCCTTCTCAAAAGTGGGGGCGGGATATCTTGGGATTGTTTCAGCTCGAAAAAACTAATTTTTGCTGACAAAATAAGCCTCCGACAGTTCTTGCTTTTTTAATATTTTAAATTAGGAGGTGATTTGTGCGGATTTCATAGGTGCCAAGTTAACGAAATTATAGGAGGAAGGATATTCTCATGATGGATATGGAACAGGGAAAGACTGCAGAATACAATACAGAAATGTTTGGAAAATAAAGATATGAAAGTTAATTAATATTTTATACCACGTTTATCAAAAAAATGTAGCCATATATAACCTTGGTAAAATAATTGGTTTAAAAGAACTAGGGGTGTGGCAGGTTTCTCAACCTCCCACCTCCCACCTGGGGCCAACCTCCCACCAATTTTGAGAGTCTACTTCCCAGATATCCTACCTCCACCTATGTTTTAGTCCAACCTCCCACCTATTTTTGAGACCAACCTCCCACCTCCTACTTCCTGCTACATCCTCTGAAGAATGATATTACTAGAACAAGTACGAAAAGCAGGAGATATATAAAAAAATTATGTAAACATTTTCATGCAATATAACTGGGACCTCTGGCATTATGATGTTCACGATTTTAATTCCTTCAAATTCCAATTTGAATGATGATTTCACAATTAGGCTACACTTTTGGTAATCCTGTGTTCACAAAATTCAAACATCACATTTTAGTAATAAAATACACCGCCAACACACTGAGTACCGCCAACACACTGTGCACCGCCAACACACTGTGCACCGCCAACACACTGTGCACCGCTAACTCCTCAAACAGTAATACCACAGTGGCTATTGAGGAGGCACTGGGTCACGCCTCTCCCCCTTGGGTTAGTTTTCTTCCGCATGTAACCTGTAGCCCCGCTTCACTGTAGCATGGTAAACTAATGTACCTTTGGCCTCCCCTTTTTGTAAGATTCTACATATGCCACGTACTGCGCTAATATAACACAAAAGCACTGCCAAAGGCACGTAATACCTTTTGAATAAAGCAGTATAGGCCTACTTATGCGACGGGACCGGGATTGTCTTTAAAGTGGGGATGATATGGTGTCGGATAGACAGGATAAAAGCCTCAAGCAAAGCCCCCCTTTCTAATTCCCTTACGAAAATATATTGTGGAATTACATGGTAAACTGTGGTAGACCATGCTTTTTCATATATTGTGCATGATAAATGTGTGGTATACCATGGTTTTATGTAATGCGCATTGCGCTATGATGGAAACTGCGCGATTCAAAATATTATTATTATGTTGTTGTTCTAACAAATTTGATAATGATTACTGAACATTGATTGCATTATCTTCTTTATAAGGTAAAACACCATCAAGACAACAAGAGTAAACATTTAAGTGGCTTATTTATGCCCTAGCATCAGATTTAATGTATGCCTGATGGGCCATTGACAGTTATTGATATTTATTTATTCGTACAAAACGCGCTAAGGAGAGGGGGTCAAGGCGTACTAATTTTTTTATGTCGGTCGCTTCCGAAATATGAACACCATTGCGTCGTGCAGCGCCGCGAGGAGAACTGTTATGGAACTAATATTGTTTTTAGTATATCATATACTAATCGCAGACAAAACATTATGTCGCGTTATACATGTAACAAATATTAAATGCCTATCTTCCGCAAGCACATTAAACGTATGACGTTACAATTAAATTATCAGGGTGGCTCCTATGATACCTATCAATGTTTGTCTTAACAGGAGTGCCCATATTGAAAATGCACTTTGCTTGAATTTGATTATAACATGTCAGCAAATATTTTACCCAATTAATGCAACATATGTCACACTTTGTTATTTTGCATTCTCAAATAAATAATGGGTTGTTTAATACGTAAATTAAATGACAAAGCTACTGATGTATTCCAGTATATTTGTAAAATTTAATGCAAATGATGATGGGTCTAAATAAACGAGTATTGTATTGTATTATATTGCATTGTATTTTAATTGTACAACCATTCACCCCCACTCCCCAACAGGGGCGCCACTCAACATATCGCTGCTACAAAGTGGCTTGGGAGAATAATTCTGGGTTTATCTTATGCCCCTTGATCATTTATTTAAATTAAAATAATATTTACAATAGTAGTGTACACAGTACCCACGGTAGTCTACGTAATAGTGCTGCCATCTAACGAGTGGGAGTGATACTTGCACAATGCAAGGGTACCATTTGGTGACTAAGGCCGTGTTCACATACAACGTTAATCCGCATTATCATGCGGATCCTTATTCGGGTAGCGCAATGTGAACACCCTTAATCCGCATTAAGCTACCCGAATTCTAATGCGGGAAAACAGGTGAATTAGGATGCGGATTAGCCAATGTGAACGCTCCGTTTGCCTTGAATCGGCGATGGCGGCGCTGCTGCATGACAGAGGGCCGTAGTCTCGCGATGTATTAATTCGGTTGGCGGTTTAATCCGGTTTAACTTGGTTATGTGAATAGAGCCGAATTAGTTGATCCGCATCGTAAAGGTCCACTAGAAGCGTGGCGAAGGATTTTGATGTAAACCCTACACTTCGTCGTTCTGTGAAAGATGCCACGAGGGTGTAGGGATAAGACCACAGTTGACCTTCCTGTTTATTGTTTCACACGAATGTAGGGCGCATGAAATTGTAAAATGGTAACTTAATAAATTAATATTATGTGACATGAGTGCCTTTGAGCAGGAATATTCACAGGTTTGTTTGTAGAAGCTATTGGCTGTGAAACAGTGCATTTTTAAAGAGTTTAACTGGCGGAGGGATTTATGGGAATTTTTCTGCTATGGGCCACGTGGGCGCATGAATACATGGCTATTTTTGTCAAAATTGATAGGCATCGCACGTCGGGGCGATTTAAAAGAGCTGGAGGTATGTGATTTTGATAAAATTTGGTCAGTATATCAATGAGATGATGGCAATTGCTGTGTACAATTTTTAGAATTTTTGATGGTCACGTTTTCTTATAATCAGACAAAACGTTAACATGGCCACCAATGCAATTCTCAACTGTGGTCTGACTCCCGTAGATCATCACCAGAAATCCATGAACTTTGCAAGCCGCTGTGTCGAAGTAGTCTCTGGTCACGTGTTGGTATTAGCCAATAACGGAACATCAATGGCAGCGCCCAGGCAAATTCAGACGCGCGGTGTGAGAATAGATTTCCTCGATCTAAGTCAGCCAAAGTATAAACATTTTTGCAAAGAAGTTGTCAGATCGAAACGCAAGAATGTGGCTGAAGATGTTTGCTCCATTAAACGGGTGATTCGTAAATGGAAAAGTGACCAGGTACGTTGAAATATCTGTTTGATTTCGAGGTGTATGCTAGGCTAGGCAGAGTCGGCCGCCCCACTCTTGAGCTTTGGGGCAGAGATCTTGGCCGTGTTTATTCAACTCGCGGTTTTGGGCTTTCCGTAGCCAAATGGCTGAAGTTTTAAAACCGATCCGCACTAACCGTTTCACATGTGTATTCCGTGACATACAACCAACAAAAGCTTTCGATAAAGTGCCACATCAAAGATTGTTACTTAAACTAAAAGCCCATGGTATAGGCAATGATGTAATCAACTGGATAGAAAAGTGGCTTACACACAGAAGACAGAGAGTAATAGTAGATGGTAAGATTTCAAAATGGAAATCTGTTTTGAGTGGGGTACCACAGGGATCAGTGTTAGGCCCTATACTGTTTTTAATATATATATATATATATATATATATATATATATATATATATATATATATATATATATATATATATATATATATATATATATATATATATATATATATAAATGATTTGGAGGATGACATATCTAGCAAAGTACTCAAATTTGCAGATGACACAAAAGTATTCAGAAAGGTTACTAATGATACAGATAAACAAAGTTTACAGGATGATCTAGAAAAATTAGTTAAATGATCAGAAAAATGGCAAATGTTATTCAATTTTGGGAAGTGTAAATGTATACACATAGGACATGGAAATATGGACGAGGAATATAAAATGGGGGATGCTGTACTAGGTAGAACCACACAAGAAAAGGATTTAGGAGTAACATTTAATGCTGACATGAAAGTTTCAGAGCAATGTGGGATTGCTGCTTCGAAAGAAAATCAAATTCTAGGGCTAATTAGGAGAACTATCACGTATAAGGAGAAACATCTAATTGTACCCCTGTACAAAGCAATAGTTAGACCACATTTGGAATATTGTATTCAAGCATGGAGGCCATATCGTAAAAAAGACATAGATAAGCTAGAAAGAATACAACGAAGAGCTACTAAGATGATTCCAGAATTAAGAGACCTTAGTTACGAAAGTCGCTTATTACAATGTGGTTTGACAACACTAGAGACCAGGAGACTAAGAGGAGACCAATTAGAAGTGTTTAAAATAGTGAACGGTTATGAGGATGTTGATAGGAATATGTTCTTTAAACTTAAAGAAGGCAGTAGAACCAGAGGACACAAAGCAGCATTAGTTAAGGAGCAGTGTAGGTTGGACATGAGAAAGTACTCATTCTCACAGAGGGTGATAAATGAATGGAACAAACCGCCAAATGATTGTGTTAATGCTAGTAGTGTGAATATGTTTAAAAATAGAATTGACAGATATCTGATAAGGGCGGGCTACACATAGATGAGAAATCTTTTGGACTCTCGATAAGCCACTGGCTTCCTTGTCCACTTGCCATCTGGAACTTGTTGTTCGAGATGGTAATCTTGTTAAATCAACACTTGGGCGTCAAGAAACTGAAGAATTGTGCTCCAAATAATTACATGAGTATATTTATCGGTCACATAGCAAATATTTAATACATAGCCGCCATACTGTGCACGTGAGGTTGCCTTTGGGTCACATGGTCAAACGCGATTTCGTGTAGAATGAGGCCAGGGCAGAGTGGGCCAGCAGCACAGACATAAATAAAACACTCGTTAGTAAGTTAGTAGTTTATAGGGGGATTGTTAATGTTGTAACTCTATGGCCAGCAGACGGCGATTCTTAGCGTGATCTTATATTGATCTACGAGAATCCCGTTTGGTAATCTCGCTCACACAACATCCGGTTATAAAAAAATTTACACGCACATACGTTCTGACAAAAAAGGTAATAATTTCACCCTTTTACATGGTTATTGTCAGGTAACTTTAGTGATATACATATCAGAATGCATACAGACATGAAATACGTGTTTATTGCTCTGTTTATGGCGTTTTTGTAAGGTTTCACGTTTCATGAAAATGCTTACGTTTATCATGAGCGAGATCGTCGCCTTATAACAGCAACAGCCAGATAGATTTTTTTATGGCGATTGACTTTGCCTAATGCTAGGCATGCATCATGTGTAAACTGGCGTTCTTAAGCACATCTCTCATCCCTGTCTTGAGTAGCAGATTAACAGTAGCATATTAGCAGATTCTGTGTGCTATACATGACGTCATGTTCTTAGATAATTATATATATATATATATATATATATATATATATATATATATATATATATATATATATATATATATATATATATATATATATATATATATATATATTATCTAAGAATAAGACGTAATATATAGCACACACACAAAAATACAAGTAATATATATATATATATATATATATATATATATATATATATAATAACTAATTGATTTCACAAACTATGTATTTTAGGCACATCTGAATGGTCGTTGTCCAGATTTACGGAACTATATATAGATGTACTTATTATTTTTGTGTGTGCGTGCGTGCGTATGTGCGTGCGTGCGTGCGTGCGTACTTTAAGTTGTAAACTCAACTTTTCCAGCAAAATACGTTATAGACATGTATATTATGTGCATTTGAAGATGTAGACTAATTAATATTATGATACAGAATATGCTACTATTAACCCGTTGTACTATTTTTAAATGTTTTTTTCGCCGACAAACAAAAATGGGCACCGGTAGTTTTTGTTCGATAAATAATATTATACTGTAAAAATGTGTGTGGGATCATCATAATATAAAGATTGTACAGACTTAAATTATTTTCTTTCAACAACATATATCAAATAGCATTTGATTCCTAAATGCATCCTGGATAATGGAAATGAGTAATATGTCGGTGTAGTCCACGCAATAAATGTATAATGAAATTTGCTTTTTATTTTTTTGGCATATTGCTTGCCATGTTTTTTTTTCAAAATGAAAATAATAGATAAAATATATTGTTTTTTTCTTCAAATTGTTATGCATGATTCGACGTCTTGCTTTTTTAAATATAGTGGTTGAACAAGGCATAAAAAAACTTTTATAATTATAGCAATTTCAATATTAAACGTTTTTCCATTAAGCAATGAAAGGAAACAGAAATATTGAAAATCTCAGCATTTTCGCTTCGGTATAATTATTTCACTCACGCTGATGCTTTGCAGATTTTATCACACAAAAAAGGAAAAATAGCCATCATTATGATGCAAATAATGATCTAGGCATGCTTTGTAAGTTACTTAATGTCCGTATGTCAGCCTCACTCACCATTCTTAATTCCAAAATTGCATGCTTTAAAATCATATATCTATTCTTCTCTTTCATGGCGATGAATATCTTGTCGAATGGGAAAGCTACTCTCTATCTGCAGCATCGTGGGAGCCAAGAGGCAACTTAACAAATGATCTGCTGGATTCTTACGACGCCCCAGACGTCTCTAGCTGCCATTCTCAGGATGCTGATGTACAAATATACTTGGCTTTTCAAGGCATTCTACGTGGTCATGGCAACATAAAGTCATCATTCAAAGCAACCGGCATCTATCCCATGAACAGGAATGTATTCCCCAGCGATGCGTTCCTGTCGGCGGCTGTCACTGACAAATGCGTTGATGTGACTACACCTGCGACAGAACCAGCACCATCGACTGGTCAAGGATAACCAGCAGCATCTACTATTCAAGGATCGCCAGCAGCATCAACCCGTAAAGGATCACCTGAGTCATCTGAGAGGCACACACCTGAGGAGCTATGGCCGCACCCGAAGGCAGCTCCTCGAAAAGCAACTGCAACAAAACGGAAACAGAAGATAATCGGCCATCATCACCGACACTCCCGAGAGGGAAGGGTTACCAAATAGAAGAAAGGTAAACACTGTCACAAAACCAAAGAGGTCGAAGAAAACATGTCACCTTTCGCACAGGACAAACGTCGACCCGGACGCGAGCAGGCCAGGAGCAGGTTACACAAACATCGACAGTATACAAGATGAACGGGACACGAGACACGGACGTGCAAGATGAACGGGACACGAGACACGGACGTGCAAGATGAACGGGACACGAGACACGGACGTGCAAGATGAACGGGACACGAGACACGGACGTGCAAGATGAACGGGACACGAGACACGGACGTGCAAGATGAACGGGACACGAGACACGGACGTGCAAGATGAACGGGACACGAGACACGGACGTGCAAGATGACAATCAAAATGAACATCACGCGGATCTCCACATCCACAAAGACGACTTTGTAGTTGTGTCATACACTGGATAAAACGGTCGTTCATTACATCGGCTTGGTGTTTGATGAAGAAGATGAGGACGGAGACATTGAAGTTCGGTTCTTACGGAAGGCACACAAGATAGACAATGCTCATGTAGATCCGGTTGTCGAGGACATCCATGCTGTTCATGTGACGTCAATAAAGGTAGTGTTTCCCAGTATTATTGAAATGCCCCAATTATGTCGTTTATTCCATCTCGAAGTAGGTCTAAATTAACAATAGAACGTTTTAATCTTCACGGAGGTTAATATTTATTGCTGCAGTACATTTGATAATAGCATGTTAGAAGTTGTATAAAACAGGACTGTCAATTATCTGCAATTATTTGATGAAAAACGTTAGGGTGGGTTTGGGTGCAAGGTCATAAAGTCACAGGAAAAAGTCATGGAAATAAAGTCACAGTTTTAGGTTTGAAAAAGTTACAGGGAAATAAAGTCACAACATTGTTTTATTCGAAGATTATATATGTTAAATGCAAAGGTACAGCCTTGCACATGTTCACTGATACTTTGCTCAATAAAGTGTGAAGATTAAGACGAATACTCCCCATGGATATGTATACAGTACCGTATTTCTAAGAAAATAATTATATTTTAACACAAAGCTATTAAGTGATAATATTTATTTTTGTAGTAATTTATCATAGTGTGGTACTTAGCATTATATCTTAGTTTTAACTGATTAAGTTTAATTATAGTTGGCAACTTTTACACTCTAAATTTCATGTAACATGTTTTATTAAATAAACATTGGACAGGAGCAATCCGCACACTCTGTCTTAGAGGGAGTCATCTTTAAAAGTGCCTTTTCAAGTGTCACTATACTAGTTACACGCAGGAGGCATGAGCACATCACACCTGTGCCAATGGGGCAGCATTGGTAACCGACAGTGAGCTGCGTCACGTTCAATGTGTTGGCGTTAGCAAACATATTAAGAGGTGTCCATGGCTTACTTGTGCCAACACCATCAACACAAAGAAGTACATCAGCTACTCTGCCTTTGGAGTATGGGACGCTATTTGTCCGATTACAGACGAATAGCCGGTTGCGGCACATTGGCTATATATAGCCAACATCTGCAAATACGCTATTTGGTTGGATACATGCTCACGAAGAAGAAGCGTAGGTTAATCGGCCAGATATGTGTTGTACATGTTTGTATGCGTAACGACATTGACACATTTACGTGTATTCCGTCTATGTTTTGTGCATTCGTTCGTAATGTCCTAGGATTCCGTTAATACTTACCAACAACGTATTGTTTAAATTTGTGTTTATGCAACTGTCGAGAAGTCACGTAGATAATGGGTATGAACTTTGTCAGTAATATTAACTGTGACATGTGTCTAATACATGTGTTGCATATAGTGCCAGACCAAGTTATATTTATATACAGTGTATATACATATCGCCTCCATATACATGCAACTATGTAATTCCTGTTTTGTTGACAATATTGAAGTAGTTCGACGTCTGGATCTTGTCGACACGTAATCGACAAAGTGCAGCAGTTGGGGGCGTTGGTGTAGTAGTGAAATGTGCACTGCTCCAGAACCTTGTGTCAGTCACCAAGATAACAGACCGTATCATACACGCCCTGTTTAATGAGAACCCTAAGACTCATGCTATATCACGCTATTCTCCGACAAATGTCAGTGATGAAAAAGACGTTGTAGAGTTCTACGAAAGCCTTAACCAGACAGTATTACGCATGCCTGTCTTGTGATCGGAGGTGATTTTAATGCGCAAGTCTCAAATGGTTTTTCATACCTATGCAACACTAACAGAAACGGTCAGCTTCTTCTTGATTTTATACATGAGCTCAACCTTCTGATGACCAACACTCTTTTCTGTAAACCAAAATCAAGACTCTGGACTTTCCGAGCACCGAATTAATCTAAATGTCAAATAGATTTAAATCTGTGCCGGAAACGACGGAGAAACAGCATCATGTATTCACAAGCACACTCCTCTTCCGACCCTATTGGTTCTGATCACATGATTGCATGTGCAAAGTTAAGGCTCAGCGTGAGAGCAAAGGAGCATCCATCCAAGCCCAGATTTAACTGGGATGCAGTCACAACGAATCACGATGTTGCCTCTCGCGTTGAAAACCAAATATCATCTGACTGGGAGGCATTGTAAAGAACCCAAGCCAACTCGTACAAGGACTATGTTGATATATGCAACAAAGCAGGCTCGGTCATCCTTCCACCTTGAGTAGCTTTCAAGACTAGTGTTCGCCATACGAATAACGTAAATGCAGCACGTAAGGTTGTAATTAGTGCACAACCCGAGACAGTATCCACAGCGCAAACTACACTGCGCAACACGTATGACGAAACGCAGGAAAATCACTACCATGACATTCTCAGAGCATTTGATAATTGCGAGTCGACTAATGCTTTCCATAATGCCTGGAAGTTAGTAAAACAACTTTCAGGAAACAAATCAAAAACTTTCATTATACAAGGTTAAGATCGTTTGGATGCTTGGAAAACTTACTTCAAACAACTGCTCTCTTCAGATGATACGAGAATATCTAATCATCCAGTTGATCCGATCTATGAGACCAACCCCAACATTGACACCGACATCTTCTCACTAGCAGAAGTCAACATTGCGATCAAACAAATGAAACTTGGCAAAGCCCCAGGACTAGATGGTATTCCCATTGAGGTGCGGCAACAACCCAAGTTAAGGAAAGATTTACTAAAGTTCTGCAACAAAACATACTAAGGGAATAGACCACCGGAATGGGGAATTTAGGGTATCGTACCAATACATAAGAAAGGAAACCTGACTATTCCTGAAAACTATCATGGAATAAGTCTAACACTGACTGCTGCAAAGGTCTACAATCGACTCCTGCTTAACATAATTCGCCCTGAGCTAGAAAAGATCTTACGCCCAAACCAGAACGGATTTAGACCTCTGCGATCTACATCTTCGCAGATTCTTGCTCTTAGACGCATCATCGAAGAAATGAGAAACCACCAGAAAGGAGCTGCCATTATTTTAATCGACTTCAAGAAAGCCTTCGACTGTGTAGATAGAAACACACTGTTCCAGGTTCTCCATGCGTATGGCATCCCAGAGACGATCGTCAAAGCCATACAGATAATTTATGTAAACACATCTGCAGTTGTATTGACTCCCGAAGGGGAAACTACAAATTTAAACATTAACACAGGAGTTCTCCAAGGAGACCCTCTTGTCCCTTACCTGTTCGTCATAGTCTTGGACTACGCATTAAGAACTGCGATTGATAAGAGAGAAGGGCCAATCCCTAACCAGACGCAGAGGCACCATACATCCAGCCTAACATCTCTCTGACCTGGATTATGCCGATGATATCGCTCTGTTCGCTGACACGATACAAGAAGCAGAACTGTTACTTCGTAAAATGGAAAGTGCTTCCAAATCTACTGGGCTATTTCTCAACCCAAGCAAAACAAAGTACTTGCTTATCAACCGGTCTGCTAATGATAGCGTTCACACATCAGATGGGAGTAAAATTGAGAAAGTAGAGGATTTTAACTATCTCGGATCGTACACAAACTCACAGCATGACATCCAGTGCATAAAAGCCCAGGTATGGGCGGCAGTTCACGCCCTTGACAAAGTTTGGAGAGCGCCCATCTGCAGACTCACCAAACTTAAGATTTTCAGGACGACGGTTGAACCGATCCTGATATATGGACTGGATGGCACCTACACAAGAATGCTGCAAAAAACCACCACATGACCAACCAAAAACTGTACGGCTCCCTCCCACGGATCACCACCATCGTGAGACAACGGCGTATTCGTCTGGCAGGTCATGTGATGCGCCATGACGAAGCAGCCAACAAAGTCTTGCTCTGGAAGCCCGATGGCCCTCGGAGTAAAGGTCGACCAACAACTGCTCTACAAAACATACTAGAGAAAGACACGAACCGGGACAAATCTAATAGTGGCAATGAAGAACCAAAACCACTGGAAGGAAATCATCATGTCACCACATTAAGTGGATGACATAAGTAAGTAATTATTTTAGAGATTTTACCATCGTACAAAATGGTGCACCATTGACCAGTTCTGCAGCCTTTGATACCCTTGATGAGCTGCAATCGACTAGGTTTGGGTGGATCAGAACTGTTGTGTGCTTTCGATTAAGTTGCAGTGGTCTTAGAAGTACTGGGCTCTTGGATGGGTGTAGGCCTAGTAGGTGTAGCTATCTCCGGTCCGACTTTTCTTTGTTTAAATAGTTTCTTTCTTCGGTGGACATAACTCTGGTACAGCTTCCATGGCCACAGCTGTCAGTGGTGTCAGAGGTGGCGTAGGTTGTGTGCTCCTGTGCAGCTTCCGTGATTACGGAGTCTTGGGATACGTCTATGGTTAA
This sequence comes from Lamellibrachia satsuma, assembly GCA_033239005.1. NCBI lineage: Eukaryota > Metazoa > Annelida > Polychaeta > Sabellida > Siboglinidae > Lamellibrachia > Lamellibrachia satsuma. The sequence continues at coordinate 1,123,907 of BSQZ01000047.1, read as the reverse complement.
TGGCCACATACCATAAAATACGAAGTCTTTGGTAGTCCGAAACAATGTAAATTTACCTGTGACAAAATGTGTTTTGTTAAAAGTTCCCTCAGTTGGACAACTTAGCAACTTTCTCTGTTTGCATTAATATAAGTTCTCCATTATCTAATATTACTTTCTGATAATCAATAAACTGCGTTGGAATAATTACACACATATATTGATGGCATACCCTTATGTTGGTCACTGGTCCAATTTTGGCAATTGCAGCGGTCCAGTCGTAGAAATTCCCGTGTTAAAAATATTGCATTGTCATCACAAGCAGACGACATCCACTTTAACATTCTTATTATCGCCACATACGTTGGGCTCCTATAATCTTGATGGACACATATTTTCGCCTGTAAGTAGAACCATTGGTGCTGTTCTGATAACTGATCACGGCCTGATTATTATGTCGGGGACATAGAAAACTTACTTTCGGTGATAAATATTTAAAAATTACCGCTATTTCGTCGAAACGTACCGTGTCATCTGAAATGCCACTGATGAATGACATAATCGATAGCGGATGCTACGGTATACAGTAATATGGAATATACAGCACTGGTCCGATCGAGGAACTGGTCCAATCCCGGCAACTCTCCCCTAATATGAGATTATGTTTTCATGGAAAGATGAGATGTTGCTAAATGTGGAATAACCAATTAAAGCAACATCTTAATACAGTGCTTGGTTAATGCATGTTTAATATCGCTAGTAGGTCGAACGTTATGGAGCCGATGTGTTGCTTCCATCCGTGTGGAACATGCTAAGAACGTCATCAGAAGCATTCCACAAAGGAAAAGTGGGGTGCCCAGTTTCCCCAAAATGACACCAGGTGGCAAGACTTCTTGTTATCCAAATTTCCATAGGATGTATACGCACGCACGCACGCACGCACGCACGCACGCACGCACGCACGCACGCACGCACACACGCATGCGCGCACGCACAAACCAACCCTCGCACACCCACACACACAATCCCCCCTCTTATAAGCTCACCCCTTATGCAAAGGTGCAAGGTCGGTATAAGAGGGGTGGCCCTCGTAAAGGGAAAATTGTCATTTACTGCATGGCGAAGTGGCCAATGGTGTGGAGGTGGCCTCTTGTTATAGGGGCCTTATTAGAGGGGTCGCTCAATGTATAAACCACAGTAGAATTTATACATTTATTAAATATACGTTTAATAATTCAACATATATCATGTTCTAGTTTGGACTTGTGTGATCGTATTGAACACATCCACACTACCAGGGTAGAGTTGTGCTAACACTCGTCGTGTGCTGCAAAGCTCTATAGACTCGGTGCGATTGACACACACCAACGCTGTGACCAAACTTTCGAGCTTCCCTTGCCACTTTGTGGGAAATTAGAGAAGTTCGTCACTTATTAAATCAGGGAATAGACTATCACTTTGAAAACCTTCACGATAAACATATTATGCAAGTACACGACTGTTTACACCGCTTTTGTCGTTATTGGCCTGCATCAAAGCAGCCACACCGTTCGCCTTCCCGGCCATATCAACACACCATAATATGTTTGGTCGTGCATCTTTCGTTTGTTCAAGCCAAGCTGCTCGGCCGTTGCGACGTTGGCTGCGCACGTAACACCGGATTTACACAAGACATTGAAACTCCAAGATTTCCTCACCGATCTTCTGCTTTTCATATTTCAGAACACAGCTGTTTTTTGTTTAACACGTCAAAGGACTCTTCGTCGTTGATGGAATAAAAACAAATCTACTAGTACGAGTCCACGAAACCTACAGCTAGGGCCTTGTTGTTTTGTGTCGCCAACTGGTTCTCCAGAACCATATCTCCGTGATTTTCATAAGTGTCGAGATGAGTGGGGTCATGGTGGGGTCATGAGTGGGGTCATTGGGGTTATTTCTCATGGCGATATTCTGCTTGTCATGGACAGTAACGTATATGCCCTATTGGGCTACATCTTATCCCTTATGAAGGCAATGAAGGATAACAAATCACCGGGAGTGGATGGAATTCCTCCAAAATTACAAATGGAAACAGTAGATCAAATCAGTATACCACTTGCAAGAGTATTCAACTTGCCATTAAAAGAGGGAGTTGTTCCGTTTGAATGGAAAGAAGCAAACATCATACCATTATTTAAAAAGGGTTCGAGAAATAAGTCAGAGAATTACAGACCAGTGAGTTTAACGTCAGTGATTTGTAAATTATTAGAAAGGTTAATTAAAGACCATATGGTGGACTTCCTCGTTAAGCATAAATTATTAAATTCATCTCAACATGGATTCCTTAAAGCGAGGTCATGCTTAACAAATATGTTATGTTTTTTTGGAAGAAATCACTAAGTGGATAAACGTGGGATCGCCAGTAGATATTATCTACTTAGATTTTCAGAAAGCTTTTGACAAAGTGCCACATCAAAGATTACTACTTAATTTAAAAGCCCATGGTATCGGGGATAGCATAACTGACTGGATAGAACAATGGCTGACTGACAGAAGACAACGAGTTGTAGTAGATGGAGAAGTTTCAAATTGGAAATCGGTTTTGAGTGGGGTACCTCAAGGATCAGTATTAGGACTTATATTATTCTTAATTTATATCAATGACTTGGACGACAGTATAACAAGTAACGTACTGAAATTTGCGGATGACACAAAACTGTTTAGAAAGGTTAATACTGATGGTGATAAACAACATTTACAAAACGATCTAGACAGATTAGTGAAATGGTCTGAGAAATGGTAGATGCTGTTCAATTCTGGGAAATGTAAATGCCTACATACAGGACATGGGAACTTGAATGTAAACTATAAAATGGGAGATACTGTTCTGGGTACTACTGTAAAAGAAAAGGACTTAGGAGTTGCAATAAGCGCTGATATGAAAGTTTCAGAGCAGTGTGGTATTGCAGCTTCAAAGGGTAATCAAATTCTTGGATTGATTAGAAGAAACATAACATACAAGGGAGAAAAGTTAATTATACCTCTTTATAAAGCAATAGTTAGACCTCATTTAGAATACTGTATACAAGCATGGAGACCATATCGTAAGAAGGATATAGATAGGCTTGAACGCATACAAAGGAGAACAACTAAAATGATTCCAGAACTTAGAGACCTTAGTTATGAAAAACGCCTGAAAGAATGTGGTTTAACAACTCTAGAGACAAGGAGGTTAAGAGGAGATCAGATTGAAGTTTTTAAGATATTGAATGGGTATGAAAATATTGATAGAAATATGTTTTTCTCACTCAAGAAGTATAGCAGAACTAGGGGACATGAGGTCAAATTAGTAAAGGATCAATGTAGATTGGACATCAGGAAGCACTCGTTCTCACAGAGGACAATAAATGAATGGAACAAATTGTCTACAGATTGTGTAACTGCTAGCAACGTGAATATGTTTAAAAACAAGGTTGACACATATATCAGGAGGGCGGGTTATAAGTAGGTGAACATTGTTGGACTCTCGATAAGCCAATGGCTTCCTTGTCCACTTGCCGTCTGGGCCTTTGGCTTGGATGGCAAATCTTGTTAAATCTTGTTATGAAAATGTATATATTTTCATATATTGTGTATGATAAATGAATGGCATATCATGATTTATCTGCTTCAAAACACGATGTTATTTTACCATGGTTTCCATGTTTCAAAATACCATACTATATATGGTTTTCATGGTATATCATGGTAGTATGCCATGGTTTTCAACGGATTACCTGTTTCAAAACACCATGGTATTTACCATGGAATAGGATGGCGTATTTGCATCAGAAGAAAGCCTTTTACCTTATTAGGCCTAATACTGGGATCTCCGCATTTGGAGCACATTTCTTTTGCTTCTTTACGGCAGTATGCAGATGGTATATATCACGGAATACACAAATAAAGCGGTTAGGGTGTGATAGTTTGAAATCTTAAGTTGCGACACGGATCCGTGTCGCAAGCACAAAATAGACGAGGTGAATTGTTGCACAGACTGCCCGTGGAGCTTCTATTCCTTCAAGTTTTGTCACGGAATTTACTGGACCGGGTGCTACAAGGTTCAAAGAACGTACGAACGCGCACGCATGCACGAACTTATGAACGTACGCACCTACGCACACACACGCACGCATACACACACATACACACGCACACACACACCATACACATCACACACATTTGCAAAATGGCATGAATTCAATAAAAACATCCTAGACACTTTCCAAAGACGACAGATAGTCTTGTAACCACCAGAATTAATACAGTTACACCGGACCTTGGTCTACCACACATTATTGTGTAGCATCAGCAATTACACGGGGACCTTGGTCTACCACGCATTATTGTGTAGCATCAGCAATTACACGGGGACCTTGGTCTACCACACATTATTGTGTAGCATCAGCAATTACACGGGGACCTTGGTCTACCACACATTATTGTGTAGCATCAGCAATTACACGGGGACCTTGGTCTACCACACATTATTGTGTAGCATCAGCAATTACACGGGGACCTTGGTCTACTACACATTATTGTGTAGCATCAGCAATTACACGGGGACCTTGGTCTACCACACATTATTGTGTAGCATCAGCAATTACACGGGGACCTTGGTCTACCACACATTATTGTGTAGCATCAGCAATTACACGGGGACCTTGGTCTACCACACATTATTGTGTAGCATCAGCAATTACACGGGGACCTTGGTCTACCACACACTATTGTGTAGCATCAGCAATTACACGGGGACCTTGGTTGACCACACACTATTGTGTAGCATCAGCAATTACACGGGGACCTTGGTCTACCACACACTATTGTGTAGCATCAGCAATTACACGGGGACCTTGGTCTACCACACACTATTGTGTAGCATCAGCAATTACACGGGGACCTTGGTCTACCACACACTATTGTGTAGCATCAGCAATTACACGGGGACCTTGGTCTACCACACACTATTGTGTAGCATCAGCAATTACACGGGGACATTGGTCTACCACACACTATTGTGTAGCATCAGCAATTACACGGGGACCTTGGTCTACCACACACTATTGTGTAGCATCAGCAATTACACGGGGACCTTGGTCTACCACACACTATTGTGTAGCATCAGCAATTACACGGGGACCTTGGTCTACCACACACTATTGTGTAGCATCAGCAATTACACGGGGACCTTGGTCTACCACACACTATTGTGTAGCATCAGCAGTTACACGGGGACCTTGGTCTACCACACACTATTGTGTAGCGTCAGCAGTTACACGGGACCTTGGTCTACCACACACTATTGTGTAGCGTCAGCAGTTACACGGGGACCTTGGTCTACCACACAGTATTGTGTAGCATCAGCAATTACACGGGGACCTTGGTCTACCACACACTATTGTGTAGCGTCAGCAATTACACGGGGACCTTGGTCTACCACACACTATTGTGTAGCATCAGCAATTACACGGGGACCTTGGTCTACCACACATTTTTGTGTAGCATCAGCAATTACACGGGTACCTTGGTCTACCACACATTATTGTGTAGCATCAGCAATTATACGGGGACCTTGGTCTACCACACATTATTGTGTAGCATCACCAATTACCCTGGGACATTAGACATCACACATTATTGTGTAGCATCTGCAATTCAACATTGCAAGTAGTCCAACAACTGCTGATGTTCTGAGGACAGATAAAAACTGAGACTACCTCTTGTCTTAGCATGCATTTGTCTTGTCGTGTCTTGTGTAGAATACTGGCCAACACTCCTAGAGAGTCCAATGGTCAGGGTTTTGTGCGCATGCATTTATTGTTGTTCAAACTCGCCACCAGTGGCGCACGCACCATTTCACCACTGCCTGAACTTACATTTTGTCCACATCTCGTTAATTTCGTCTTCTTAACACTCGATTTTTGGACAGTGTATCTGCTGGTGGACTTCCAACCAACTACTTTCAGTTGTATCTCCTTGTGTATGCTATGTTTTTGTAAAACGCCTCTGTGACAACTTGCCTCTGTATACAACTAGCCCCGGTCTCCCATACTCTTTATGTCGTACGTCTGAAAACATCTAACGTCAGCCGTGGAATGAACGCCACCTGACGGCTAGTGGCAAAACATTTTGCTAAGGCATGACGGCGAGGGCAAAGTGTTCTAACGTCACATTGCCTTTCCAAGTGAACGTTTCGTCAGCCTTTAGAGTAAAAATAAAAATAATAGTATCGTGTAATGTGGGTTACAATTGCAGTTGTTAATCCATTCACGTAAGCACATCCCCGGAAATGACGAATTATTAGTAGATATTGCACTTTCTATGCGACCTCTCTCGGCGTATAAAAATAACGGTGAACTCCAATATTCTGCGACCGACACGCGTGCAAACACACGCACATGGGACGCGGGACTGTCCGTGTAGTCCCCGCCTTCGGCTCAGCTGGTACGAATTAGTCGACGAGTTACCCAGGTAGCCAGCGGCTCGAATACTTCTAGTCAAACTCGACATTAGCTAAACTGATCAGGACTAATTACCGTGCCGTCCCGCGCGGTGCCTAGATCTCGTGAACAGTTCGACTAGTTCTAGCTGCCTTAGCACGTAATAATAATCCATCGCCAATCAGAATCATTGACGTTCAAGTCTGTAGTGCGTACGTGCATGCTTACGTGCATTCGTTCGTTCGTGCGTGTGTGTGCGTGCGTTTGCGCGCGCTTGCGCGCGTGCGTGTGAGTAGTGAAAGTAATATTTATAATCGCAGTCGGATTAATATTAGAGTGCGTACTTCAATCATCGGACGCGGGCTACACATTCCATTTCGTTATGTCATAGGTATAGGACGCGGGCTACACATTCCACTTAGCTATGTCATAGGTATAGGACGCGGGCTACACATTCCATTTCGTTATGTCATAGGTATAGAACGCGGGCTACACATTCCATTTCGTTATGTCATAAGTATAGGACGCGGGCTACACATTCCACTTTGCTATGTCATAGGTATAGGACGCGGGCTACACATTCCATTTCGTTATGTCATAAGTATAGGACGCGGGCTACACATTCCACTTTGCTATGTCATAGGTATAGGACGCGGGCTACACATTCCATTTCGTTATGTCATAAGTAAAGGACGCGGGCTACACATTCCATTTCGTTATGTCATAGGTATAGAACGCGGGCTAAACATTCCATTTCGTTATGTCATAGGCATAGGATGCGGGCTACACATTCCATTTCGTTATGTCATAGGTATAGGACGCGGGCTACACATTCCACTTTTTTATATCATAGGCATAGGAGGCGAGCTAAACATTCCACTTTGTTATGTCATAGGCATAGGACGCGGGTTACTTTACACTTTGTTATATCATAGGTACAGGAGGCGGTTTACACATTCCACTTTGTTATCTCATAGGAATAGGAGGCGAGCTAAACATTCCACTGTTAACGTTTTTCCGCCGAATTTTGGTTTCAGTAGCGTATTGAGGGTTGTCGGAGCCCGAGTGCAAAACACAATGAATTGTTCATGGTAACATGAATAATGAATCAAGAATAAAAAACTAATGAACGCATTTACAAACACAATCAAGTACACGCACCCAAGGGAAACTTCACACCAATACCGCTTTTCTCGTTTTGATTGCTGCAAACTGATCAATAACTTGATTGAGGTTTATCTATCCTATTGTCTCCCGCTCTATGCTGTAGGTAGTCCCAAACCTATGTCTCCTTAAATATTATTTATAAATCTTTTGAAACCAAATGTGTATTTGTGAGTTACAACGTCTTCAGGCTCCACGAGGAGGGAGAGCGTCTTCGGGAAATACACGAGGCACAGGTGGTAGGCCGGCTGATTCAGTTATCTTCGGTAAGGCCGTGGAGAATTCGAATTCCACCGTATACTAATTAACTACTTCTCACCGTAGGTAGCGTCAGCCTATTCCTCTTGTGTTACAGCACATAGCCACCGGACGGAGGCGAGAGGGTCGTTTAGTTGTTAATGACCAATAACAGCGCCGACTACAATTAACAATCTAGGATAATAAGTGGATGTCGTTAGTTAACAGTAATCGCCAGCAAATATCACTGCAAAATCGCCATCACTTAGCATCATCAAAGCGAAACAAAAGTCAACATGTCAGCCTCCAGTTAAACGGAGCATTTACCAGAATCTCACACTTTTAGAACATATTCTGGATAAACTACAGGTATGATATTCTTGATCTTAGTTACACATGGTTTGTTTTTATTAACTCTTTTAGGTGCATACCCCCCAAACCATGACTTTTGTTTCGCTTTAAGTACGCCATACATATTGTAACTCTCCGTAGCTTTGATACTACCTCCTTAATTAATTTAATTCACTGCGGAATAGGTTTGTTGATGTTCGAATTTGTTGTTGTTGTTGTTGATATTTTAAGCAATATGCGCAGTTAGTTTAATAAAAACTTGCGTACACCTATTTTCTTATCGGATATGGTTAAACATAATTTAATAATTTGTCCGAAAAGAGAGAGGGGAGCGAGTGAGTGAGTGAGTGAGTGAGTGAGTGAGTGAGTGAGTGAGTGAGTGAGTGTCAGAAGGGAGAGAGGGGGAGAGAGAGAAAGGGGCGAGAGACGGAGAGATGGACAGACGGAGAGAGGGAGAAGGGGAAATAGGGAGAGAGAGCAGAGAAGGAGAGACGTATAGAGAAAGCGTTTATTTCGGAATTGTCTAAATCATGCACAGATAAACAACAAGTAGAACAGTTGGTAAAATTAAATACAATACCAGCTAACCAGTTGATGTATGAGATAACAACATACAATTAAGTAAATATCAATACACTTGTCGTTGTCTTCGCAAAATAACTTATAATGATTGTAATGATGATTTTAAATAATATTAATAACAATAATATCATTAATAAACTATCAATGAGGTGGCGCAGTAATTACGTAATATATATATACGTGGTGATATCAAGCACCGGCAAATGGTAGAATATATATTGGAAAGTATTATAAATATGACAAAACAATATTTGTATACGTTAGTCGTTCATCCACAGTGTTATTCAAAGTAAACCAACATCAGATGACGAAGTGACATAACACAGAAAACTAGCCATTTTTCAAGCGGTGTGAATCTAGAACGAGGTAGGCTACTTTTATTTCGTGATATCGCAACTTCACGTGCTTTGTGTCGTGGTTATTCAAGAAGACGCCATGTTGTTCATCTCACGTTAGGGCCGAAGTGCGATAACTTTGGTTGATATTGCTCGTTTTTCTCTGGGTACTGGTCATCTACCATTTTACCACGGACCTTTCCTGGACGCTCTGTGACGTGTGCTAACTTTGACTGCGGTGCGAAGCAACGGGCATCTCGACCTATGCTGTCATCGTGTTTCCTCTTCTGCGCGCTGACCGACCTGAACGCTGAGTGCGGCGACGCGACCGCCACTAGATCCGGCTGCTGCGCGAACGACGGCATGGGCTCGACGCTGGCGTAAGCGCTGCTGTGTAGCCCAAGCAGCGGCATGCCGTATGCGTGTCGTTGTATCATGGAACTGTACAAGTGTCTGTTGAGCAGCACACTGAATGGATGTATGCCAGCCGCCTGGTGGTCGAGCCATATGTTGCCCGACTGTGATGGCGTCATCGGGGGCGGAAGAACATTGGACAAGGGGGCTGTTGCGTAGGGAATATGGGATGTGTTAATGGGGTAGGATTTAAATGGGGCGAACGGGGGATACACTGCACTGGATCGTTCTGGCTGTTCAACTTCCGGTGCAGAACAACCGCCCGCATGCGCTGAGTCGCTCGCGCCGAGTCCGTTCCGTTTGCCACTGTTGAAAATCGCCTTGACGTCCTCCCACACGTGCACCAGTGCCTCTGGCGGCTGCTCGTGGTCAAGCGACAAGTGGCGCCGCCACGAGTTGAAGTTGGCGGCGTCCGGGTGCCGGTAGGTGGCGTCTGGCGAGCGGTGGAAATGGAAGAGGAACTTGTTGGGGGAGAAGAAGTCGTCGCAATAGCCACACTTGATGCACTTGGCCCGGGAGCTGTTGTAGCGGGCCGGCATGAAGCTGCCAACACAACCCCACCCGCAAGAGTGGCGCACGTTGAAGACGAAGTCGGCCGGAAGTCTCAGCGGCTGCGAGTCCTCGACGAACGACTTGACGAGGCGTTCTGCCTCTCGCCTCGTGATGACGCCGCAGCGCCTCGAGGCCGTCGGCGTCGCTCCGGCTCGTCGCAACACCTCCAGCTGTCGTATGAAAGGTGAAGGTAAGCTCTTATATAGTCGTGCAAAGAGGAGGACGGATAGAAGAAGGATGAATGGCCTGAGGAAAGATATTAGAATGCAGGTCAGCTTAACGGGAAAATGGTAAGAAACCGGATGATGTCGCATTGTTAAGATAGAGGCGGGTAGATTATCAAAGAGGGCAGATGCGGTGATACAGCGGGGCCGCTAGAAAAGGGGGAGAACACAATTAAGATGGGAAGAATGTGAGAAAGGCGCAGAATGATTAAAAGTGGAAAAAAAGATGCTGATGAAGGATAGCGAAAACAACCGAAGCTGCTCAGCAATACAGAAACTAGTCGGGCTCACTCCTTTGTAAAGGGAACCACAAGAAATAGCAACATCCTTGGGACAGCTCAAAACATTCTACACTTCACCCCCTGACAAACCTGTTCATTCGAACACCAACTCAACTGGTCTTGGAAGACTTAAGCCACTCCGTAGACGGATCATTCTAGAGCCAGGTACACATCTCCACGGCTGATTGAACTGAAGCAACGTGGAGTGAAGAACTTGCTCCACACAGCGTGGAGTGAAGAACTTGATCCACACAACGTAGAGTGAAGAACTTTCTCCACACAACGTGGAGTGAAGAACTTGCTCCACACAACGTGGAATGAAGAACTTGCTCCACACAAAGTGGAGTGAAGAACTTGCTCCACACAACGTGGAGTGAAGAACTTGCTCCACACAACATGGAGTGAAGAACTTGCTCCACACAACGTGGAGTGAAGAACTTGCTCCACACAACGTGGAGTGAAGAACTTGCTCCACACAACGTGGAGTGAGTGTACTTGCTCCACATAACGTGGAGTGAAGAACTTGCTCCACACAACGTGGAGTGAGTGAACTTGCTCCACACAACGTGGAGTGAAGAACTTGCTCCACACAATGTGGAGTGAAGAACTTGCTCCACACAACGTGGAGTGAAGAACTTGCTCCACACAACGTGGAGTGACGAACTTGCTCCACACAACGTGGAGTGAGTGTACTTGCTCCACACAACGTTGAGTGAAGAACTTGCTCCACACAACGTGGAGTGAGTGAACTTGCTCCACACAACGTGGAGTGAAGAACTTGCTCCACACAACGTGGAGTGAAGAACTTGCTCCACACAACGTGGAGTGAAGAACTTGCTCCACACAACGTGGTGTGAGTGAACTTGCTCCACACAACGTGGAGTGAGTGAACTTGCTCCACATAACGTGGAGTGAAGAACTTGCTCCACGCAACGTGGAGTGAAGAACTTGCTCCACACAACGTGGAGTGAAGAACTTGCTCCACACAACGTGGAGTGAAGAACTTGCTCCACGCAACGTGGAGTGAAGAACTTGCTCCACACAGCGGCAACAAAAGTGTTCGAATACCGGGTTTATCGAGTGACATCCGCCGTTCCATCCACAACACCGTAAGGAATGTCTCCTACGCCCGTACGACCGTTAACTTTGGGAAAATCCGTATAAGTTGATATGTAAGCAATAGCCATTCTATTTGAAAAGGAAGTTTCATAAAAAAAATTTCCACTTGGCCGAGGCGAATGGAGGATGATTGGCCCCTCACCTTGTGGATGACACTCCCGCGCTTCCGGAGACCGTTCTCACAAGGCGACGTATTTTTTTAGCGTCATCATGGTGGTCTCGATGTTTGAAAGTACAGTTAAAAGTGAGAATTTTATTGTTGTGCGCTCTTTCCCAAAGTAATAGTCGAAATCGCCGTGTTGGAAATTAGAAACTAGCCAGATTAGATATATTATTAAGACGTTCAAACGTGAACCCATCGCTGGCATCAAAGGACACAAAAGACTCCGTTGGTTTGGACACATGTGCCGAGAGCGAACATTGTAATATAAACCTTCAGAAACAAATTCAAGAACAACAGAAGAAAGGAATGTTACATAAGAGATGGAGTGACCAAATCAGAATTTTACTGGATTTCCTCTATTGGTCGGAACGCGGTTCGCGGTAAACAGAGCAGGATGGAGTGGTGCATCTTCCCGGAGGACAGCGAGGGGTCAGTGTGGCACGACTCTTTTAAATTAAGTCAAGTCATTCCCAACAATTAGGACCTGACGCAAAAACAGCCAGTTGTGAAGAAACGGGCACGCCAACCAGGAAACTTTTCAATATAGCGAAATAAATCAGACTAACCTGTGCCGGCGTGCACTGGGTGCACGTGATGCCGAGCGCCACCCGACGGTTGTGGATGTCGTTGTAGCTGAAGCTGCGGAGAAGAGTGTTGGAGATCTGAGCCAGAGACAGATGCTCGGCGTTGTCCACATGCAGGCAGGCGAGCGTTTGGCCGCAGAGGACTGTCACGCCCGCCCGGTGTGGGCAGTCGTCATTTCCTGCAGTCGCTGTCTCGCCGAGCGACCCCACGTCCACAACGCTGTAGTCTACCGCCGCCACAGCCACGTCGCCGTCGACAGGCTGTGCGCTGCTTTCTCCAGTTGTATCGGACATATTGACTGGTTGCAGTCTGTCAATTAACAAAGTACACGCATACAGACACATGTACACATACACACGCATACAGACACATGTACACATACACACGCACGCACGCAGCTCAGCACTAGAAAAATGTCGATGTGGCGACGCACCAATTGAAAAATGATGATTTGAATATAAACAATCCCTTCACCTGAAGCCAGAACATTGTTATTATTGTACTTTTGAAATACAAAATAAGTTTAATGTTTTAACGAACTTACCTTTTGCACATTGATACATTAATGAACGACAGTAATTAATAGATTATTTTACAAATAAGGACCCAGTTTTTAACAATATGAATGAACAAGATAGAATTATATGTTGATTAAGTAATAATAACGTGACAAAGAAAACTGCCTGGTCCCAACGTAAACAACATTACACATAAAATTACATAATACAACGAAACAATTGTACATATTGCTTTATTTAATTAATGAATTTATTTGCACACGCAATCATATATTTTTATTGATTTATTTATTGTGTATTTCTGTTTTAATAATATCTTTCAAGCTGTATTTTATAGTTTATTTTTTGGGGACTTTCAACTCAGTAAAACCCCCCTTCAAAAAACCCCAGATCAGCCCCAGCTATCTGATGTAATAGTAATGATGAATAACTCGTTAAAGACATCTCCTCTCCTACTCACGTCCGAAGTCGCGGTCACTCGTAGTCTTCCGCAGCCGACCCGCTGACAACTCGAGAGCAAGCCGGTAGAGCCGACACTACAGCACCAACTGGCGATACCTTGACGCATCTTGCGTTTACATACAGTGGAAGCTGATCAGTGACTAATTATGACTATCTTTGTATCGGATCGCCAGCAGGTGTCGTTAGCAGTATGTCGATCGCACAGCTGTGGCTGTAGCGTCGACAGGGAAATAACACCATAATGTCACGCCATTGGTATACTAGGAAAATCTTGCTGAACACACAGCATCTTAATTTCATGGGCAGTGCCATACTGCTAAATAACCCTAATAATTCGCTAACCAAATGAAAATAATTATGTTTGTAAACACATAATCCTATACTTGTCAATATGATATGGCCGTGCTGTTTGCATTTAAACTCAACTTATGTAACATAATTTGGCCTCCATGTAGTATACTAGTAACTGTTTGAGATAACAGCGCATTTGTTTAAAGATTGTTCGTTAGTTGCGAATATACCCGCCGCTTTTGATACGTCACCTTGGTAATCTAGGTTACCAAGTTACGATAAGAGCGCAGGCGCTTATCGGTCGCGCTGGTTAACATGTCAACGTCCAGTTAAACGGCGACTTGACTGGAATATCCCATTTTTTGAGAAAAAAATCTGAGAAAACCATTAGCGTCATATTCTTGATTGTAGTTGCAAATTATTAGTTAGTTATTAACTGTGTTTGGTGCATAGCCACACAACCATCTGTTTTGGTGCACAGCATCAAAACCGTCTGTTTGGGTGCATAGCCCCCAAACCATGACTTTTGTTTTGCTTTAATATGTTATGTTGTTCTAAATGAGAAAAATAAAAAAACACTTATTGTTATTATCATTACTAATAAATAAACAGATAATAGAACTAATAGATGGATTATTGCATTTCTCCACCAATCCCTTTTGTACAGAGTTGCCTATGGCGAACGAACGTCCACCCAACCACATCGCAATACACAAGTAGATACATTCTGTGAATGTTTCTGAAACATCAACAAATAATTGTGATAATTATTTTATGGTGGGTTTTTAAAATGTCTTTTCTAGACATCAACATGCATTAGATTAGTTAATCAGTTGATGTCGTTTCATTTGCAACGTGCTTCTTGTGGGCGTTTGCGACAAGTTATTATCATATTTTGATCAACATGATTTCCTCCCTCTTTGCCACCCACTTGAAGGTTGCACACCACTGCAGGGCAGTACCCAGTGCTGGGATCTTGTTGTCTTCCAGAAAAGTTGATATACAGTGGCACACACAAGGATTCAGCTTTCAACAATTTGAACAAACAAAATATATTTATATATTTATTGAGTAATGATAATGTTATAAGCAAAACTGGCTGCACACTACAAAAAATATTACACATAAAAGTACTTAACACAACGAAATAAGTGTGCATATTTGTCTTAATTAATTAATGTATATATGTTTTTGTACACACAGTCATATATTTGTACTGATTAATAAATGTATGGATTTATTTGGACATACAGTCATATTTTTGCATTATTGTTTTCTAGTCTCTCATAATTCATTTACGGGTGGTCTATGCACATAGTGCCTGCTGTGTGTATAATGCATAATGTATGTATGTTTTGTATTTTCATGCATGTGTACATGGATTGAAATTTTTATAAAATATTTACTTACTTATTCACTTACAATCGAGGAATCTCTTTAACTAACCACGATATGGGCTGACCGAGGCACATCGTTTAAGATAAGATAAAAAATGTATTGCCATGTGTAATCATTGCAGTAATACAATAAAAACATTGGAACGTATAACGATGTTGGGTCGTACTATAACGTATACATGGCAATACAATACAATACACTCACATGGAGCAAACGGTATGAAAACAAACTAAACATCATGCACAGTAAATGCACTCTTAAGAATAAAATCTTGACCTTGACTATGTTGGCACTTAACAATCTCACTTCGTGTTTCCTGTTATATCACAAAAATAAGTCCAATATAAAGCGAAATACATAATTATCACTGTCAAGGAAAGATATGATTTAGGATAAAAAATAAATAAATAACTTGGTATAAAATATATAAAATAAATAAATTAGATATACTCAGTGAAATACAAGTCGGAATGTGGTATTTGTGTGTACTGCAGATGGGAAAAAATTTTCACATCTGTTTTGATAGGGCTTGGACGGCTACGGGATAAAAACTGTTGCTGAACCTGCTGGTCCTAGTTTTGATGGACCGGAACCGGCGACTACATGGAAGGGGCTCGAATAAATCATGGGCAGGATGGGATGGGTCATGAGAGATGAGACCGGCTCTTCTTAACAGGCGCTGCTAATACAGTGATTCGAGACTGGGAAGGGATCTACCGATTATTTTGGAAGCAGTATTTACAACTCTATTCAACCTGAACTTTTCCTTGACCGTGATAAAACCAAACCACACTGTGGTCGAAAAGGTGAGAACACTCTCGATCACAACTTTGTAAAAGTTTAGCATGATCTGAGTGGTCAAGCCAAATGATCTCAACCTTCTTAGGAGGCGCTGCTGGGCCTTTTTAACAGTGGTGTCAACATTTAGCTCCCATTTGAGGTCGCTTGAAATCATAGAGCCAAGAAACTTAACGTGTTGCACAATTTCAACTGTTTTGCCGTCGATCAAAAGAGAGGAGAGGGGAGATTTCTTTCTTCTAAAATCCACGATCATTTCTTTTGTTTTGCTTACGTTGAGCTCCAGATTGTTTTCGCCGCACTAGTTTATAAGTTTGTTTACCTGATCACGATACTAAGACTCATCTGAGTTCGTAATAAGCCCTTGCACTGTAGTATCGTCAGCAAATTTCAATATTTGGGTGCTTTTATGACAGGATGCACAATCATATGTAAAAAGAGAGTATAGCATTGGTGACAGGACACAACCTTGAGGTGCGCCAGTAGACAAAATGAGTGATGACGATAAATTGCCACCTATTTTCACAACCTGCGGTCTGTTCAACAGAAAATCGAGGATCCACAGGCACATGGATTGTGGAACCCCGACCTTCTGTATTTTCTCGAACAGTTTTGAGGGGATAATGGTATTAAAAGCAGAGCTATGACCAACAAAAAGGATCCTAGCGTAAATATTTGGAGCTTCTATGTGTTTGAGAACATAAAACAATCCTAGAGAGACAGCGTCGTCAACAGATCTATTTGCACGATATAAACAAGCAAGACTAAAATGGTAGGTGTTGTTACTGATGCGCCATGTACAAGAAGGTAGTCATAACATAACGGTTACAACCTACAACTGGGACAATGGCTCGGCGCTCATCTAATCAATGAACAGTCCACAACGAGACAACAACATATGATGAGAACAACAGACCAACAGGGCACAAATCATCCACTGTGCTACACAAACACTTCCAACTCGTCGTAATGCACTGTTTCGGTAGATAATTAAACAGTGAGCGAGAAACAAGGGAGGGGAGTGTGCGGGTGCGTGCGTGAGTTCGTGCGTGAGTTCGTGCGTGCTCACTCATCCTTCTCACAAATGCTTTGCCTCTTCCTTTCGGCTGTTCATCCTTGCTAATTTTATATGTTAAGTTTCATTGTTGCGGGTAACACGTTAAAGCTGCCCACACAATTTCATTTTTGCTCGTCTCATTTCGCAAACTAATCGAACCTATCTAGTATCGACTACAACACGCTTGCTCTTTCGTTCAAACCCGTCTCTGTACATCGTTCATGTCGTTCCATTTACAGTGGAAACTAATTAATTCTAATCATGTTGTACACCTATACATGACACATTATAAATCCACGAAAACAGTCTTTCATCGTATGCCTCCTGCGTGGTTCACGGGTCTTACACACGCTGCTCCATGTGCGAATCCTTGTTTAATTGGCTCAGCTACACGAACGCACGCTGCAGACACGTATAATTTCTTCAGCCGTGCAGTGTGGCTGCGACGTCTTTCTATTGTGTGTACTGTTTCACAAGTGCAGTAATAAGCCTTAATCAGCGCCGTCTCATGACAGTGCCAAGCAAATTAACGCAAATTAACTCCGGGACACTATCGTGCGTTTTCACGCCCCATTGTAACCGTCTAGTTCCCGGTAGAGCTTTCTATGGGCAAACCGTGTCACGAATGCAGCCAAGTCGGAAAAGGCAGAGGAACGGAAACTAAATAATATGTATTGCACAACACAGCAGAGTTGACAAAAGGAATACAGTGCTTTTACAACCGTGTATGGAACTACTTCAGTCTAGATTATATTATCACGAGCCACGGGACTCAATAAGCCAAGATCATCCTCAGTGATGAAGCACTCGGAACTGTGGACAATTTCTCATACTTAGGCGCCATCAACCAGGACAACAAACAGGAATGGAAATTAAATAGTTTTCACCTCTGCTGCCTGGATATTGGCCATTCTCGTTAACTGGCCACTTTCACTTTTTGAAACGGATACACATGTATTATGATAGCCCTTTCACTATCTTAAACACTTATATTTGGTCTCCTCTTAGTCTATTGGTCTCTAGTGTTGCCAAACCACATTCCAGTAAGCGGATTTCATAACTAGGGTCTCTCAATTCTAGAATAATTTTAGTTGCTCTTCGTTGTATTCTTTCTAGCATGCCTATGTCCTTCTTACGATATGGCCTCCGTGCTTGTATACAATATTCCAAATGCTGTCTAACTATTGCTTTGTGCAGGGGTGCAATTAGCTGTTTCTTCTTATATGTGATAGTTCTCCTAATTAGCCGTAGAATTTGATTTCCAATCCAATCCAATCCCACATTGCTCTGAAACGTTCATGTCAACAGTAAATGTTACTCCTAAGTCCTTTTCTTGTGTAGTTCTACCTAGTACAACATCTCCCGTTTTATAGTCTTCGTCCATGTTTCCATGTCCTATGTGTATGCATTTACACTTCCCAAAATTTGATAACATTTGCAATTTTTCTGACCGTTTAACTAATAATTCTAGATCATCCTGTAAGCTTTGTTTATCTGTAACACTTGTAACCTTTATGAATACTTTAGTGTCATCTGCAGATTTCAATACTTTCCAAATCACACGCACACACACAAACACACACACACACACACACACACACACACACACACACACACACACACACACACACACACACACACACACACACACCACACAAACACAAACACCACACACGCACGTACGGACGCACACACACACACATACACCACACAGACGTACACGCGCACACACACACACAAACACCACACACGCACGCACGCACGCACGTACGGACGCACACACACACACCACACAGACGTACACGCACACACGCACACGTACACACACACATAAACACCACACACGCACGCACACACACATACACACACACACACACTGGCAAAATGGCATGAATTCAATAAAAACATCCTAGATACTTTCCAAAAGACGACATATACATATACAGTGAATTAAGGACTGTCTGGCGTAGGTGCACTACACGTAGTTGGTGCCCTAAGATTGAGTCACCTAGGCCGTTCCATATTTCAAAACAACATGTTATACTATAATGAGACATCATGCCATGGTATTTTACCAAGATTTGCCTGTTTCAGAACACCACGGTATTTACCATGGAATACAACGGTATATTTTCATAAGGGCAGGTTCACCCGACGAGACGTTTCGATGCACTTTTGACGGAGTTGTATGCTGCGGAACATCACGTCCTGCCTTGAGTGTAGAGGTGACAGGATACAAGAATTGTAGAGACTCTCACGAATAAAGACTCTAACTTGTCAGGGTGACGAAGGTCCATTTGCAGTTATGATTTCATAATCGTGCGCGAGTGTGCAAACTCGTCACCAGTGCGCCACAACTGTCGTTTGATGTGCGAGTCGTAAACAACAATGACGTCGCCAATCCAGCGCGTGCGTGCAGGCGTGCGTGCGTGCGTGTGTTCGTGCGTGTTGGCCCTGCAGTCGAGATCGGTTCCCGTGTTTCCGTACGATCGAGAGTGGCTCCCGGTCCAATGCCGTTGAGAGCGGCTCCCCGGTGGCAACACCGTAAAGAGCGGCTCACCGGTGGCCATGCCGTCGAGAGCGGCTCCCGCTGGTTGGACCGAGAGGTCGGATCTCCTGCTCCGGTGGTCGGACCGAGGAGCGGATCTGTTGACTATCAATATATTTATTTAGCGTATTATAATATAATTAACTATGTACTCACAACTAGCAGCCATTATGAGCAAGCTCGTTTTCGTTATGTAAATAAAGGTCATTTAGACTTGCCAGTCGGTCGGGAACCTTTTCTAGCTCCCACAGCGTCAATCACTTCATCTCCACAGCAAAGCTTTCAATACCATCCACAACAACAAGAACTATTATAAATTATCCTATTTTCCCAGGACACCGAAAGACGGAACTTCCTACCAAACGCAATAAACAGCATCAACGAAGATACGATGTGTTTCCGTCGTGGCATGGTGCATCCCAAGGCTGGCCCGGGTTTAAATCGCACTATTACTGTGCGTCCCTCTGGAATAAGTCTCCAATTCTGTGCGCTCGTTCAATTTCCTCGGACTGCATTTTGGGAATCAACTTCATGTTGTCGTTCCTTTTCGAGTTCTGGTGTAATCAACAGCCTCTGAGATTCCTTCGAATCTCAGATTTGCTCTTCTGCTGTATTGTTCTAGCCTGTCATTTTGTAGTTCTGGAGACACTGCTCTCTTTTCCAGGTCGGTTATTCTGTTTTCCTCCTGTTCAATTTCTTTGAACAACTGTTCAGCATTCCAGTAAGTAAATCGAGCTTATCAGACAGTTCCTGTGGATATAAACTTTTTCTCAAACTTTTAAGTGCGGTCCTTGTGCACCAGGTGGCTAAGTATTTCACGATTAATCTGCTATACTGTACAACGAACCAATATTTGCGTGGTGATTAGGACTGTCAGATACATTGTGTGTTTGTTGGTCTCTAGGTGGAAGCTGCTGGAACCCAAACTCTCCACTGGTGGCGCCACTAACCATTTCACCACTGTCACAATTTACATGTTTATTTCATTTGGTAAACCCATAATCTTGGTCAAGAAATCTTTAAGTTTCCATTGCATACAGTTGTGGATCGTGTCTGTGTTAAAAATGGGTCTAGAAACACAATAACGTTCGTTTTTGTTTGAAGCTGTTACGTAATTCAATTGCCTGTTGCAATTACGTAATAAATCGTAAACAACAATGAGATTGCCCAGCCAACCATTTCTTTATACCACTGCGCAACTGTTCATTTTGAATTCATAATCAAGTTGTGGCAGTGGTCAGAAGCTCAGTGGCGCCACTGTTGGGGAGTGTGGTTGGGACAGCGGGAGGTTTAGTGCGTTTGTTGGTCACCAGGTGAGAGCTGCTGGGATCGCGTGAGACTTAGTGAATTTATTGATCACCAGGTGGGAGCGTCTTGTCCAACATTGACAGCGGCCGATGCTCAGCCTGAAAATATACACAGTCGCTCCTGCGAGTGCAAGAGCACAGCGCTAATATAGTCTCTATTTTTATATGTCATCAATCAAATAATTATCTAACTACATGGCAGTAAATCGGTGTTCTTGTATAATGTTTACGTGATATGTAGGCCTAAGATGGATTTCAAAACGTGGCATGTGCAGTGCAATACATGGGCAGTATGATATCAGTACCACTAAGGATTTATGGACTGGTTGCCACTAATGTCATCAGTGGCCAACACTTAAACTACATGCCACTTTACCACTGATACTTCGACGTTTTGTCACAGTCACAAATTTAACGATGCCTCCATCATTCTATCAAACACTGTGTTTCCTTTCGAATTTTCGTTTGTGTTTCATTTTTTACTTCGTGGACTCAATGCTAAATTATTTCGAATAACATGATGGGCTGTTAGCGATGCATCACCTTTAGCCGTCTACCAACAACATATCTGCCGGTAGTTCTAGTTAACGCTGTTCAAGCTTGCGGTCTAAATAGTGCCGGTAATATCACATACGTCCTAAAGGCCGGTTTACACGAGCGATTTATGCTCCAGCTGGTCGGGCGACACCGTGTCGTGTGACAATACGCAGCTAAATTACGTGTGCGTTTACCGGAGTGGTGTGTCGAGATACTGTAACTGTATATTGACTCATACCACTCCCGATTTGAGCTTTGATGAACAGTCGCGATTGGTTCACCTGTTATCGATCGCTGATTGGCCTTTGCTTCAAAATCGCGGCTAGTCCCAATTCAACAGACAAATTCGTAGCCACAAATAGGCCTCGCCACTCACTCTCGCGAGGGTTTTTGCATTTATTGGTCAGTGTGAAACGGTTTTTACTTTGATGAGAAAATATCAGTTAGTGTTTTAATTTGGTGGCTGGTACAAGGTCACGTCAGTGGGGTTATATAACCAGTGTTTTGTGTTCACAGCAGGTTCCTTTTAACAGCAGCAACATCTACAACAGCAGAAACAACAACAAAATTATCAGAAGCAGAAGGAACGACCACAACAAAATATCAACAAAAACAGCAGCAGCAACAACGATTGAAGAAGCAACAACGACTGAAGAAGCAACAACGACTGAAGAAGCAACAACGACTGGAGAAGCAACAACGACAGAAGAAGCAACAACGACTGAAGAAGCAACAGCGACTGAAGAAGCAACAACGACTGAAGAAGCAACAACGACTGAAGAAGCAACAGCGACAGAAGAAGCAACAGCGACAGAAGAAGCAACAACGACTGAAGAAGCAACAACGACAGAAGAAGCAACAGCGACAGAAGAAGCAACAGCGACTGAAGAAGCAACAACGACTGAAGAAGCAACAACGACAGAAGAAGCAACAGCGACAGAAGAAGCAACAGCGACTGAAGAAACAACAACGACTGAAGAAGCAACAACGACTGAAGAAGCAACAGCGACAGAAGAAGCAACAGCGATAGAAGAAGCAACAACGACAGAAGAAGCAACAACGACAGAAGAAGCAACAACGACAGAAGAAGCAACAACGACTGAAGAAGCAACAACGACAGAAGAAGCAACAACGACTGGAGAAGCAACAACGACTGGAGAAGCAACAACGACTGAAGAAGCAACAGCGACAGAAGAAGCAACAACGACAGAAGAAGCAACAACGACTGAAGAAGCAACAACGACAGAAGAAGCAACAACGACTGAAGAAGCAACAGCGACTGGAGAAGCAACAACGACTGAAGAAGCAACAGCGATTGAAGAAGCAACAACGACTGGAGAAGCAACAACGACAGAAGAAGCAACAGCGACTGAAGAAGCAACAACGACTGAAGAAGCAACAACGACTGAAGAAGCAACAGCGACAGAAGAAGCAACAGCAACAGAAGAAGCAACAACGACTGAAGAAGCAACAGCGACAGAAGAAGCAACAGCGACAGAAGAAGCAACAGCGACTGAAGAAGCAACAACGACTGAAGAAGCAACAACGACAGAAGAAGCAACAGCGACAGAAGAAGCAACAGCGACTGAAGAAGCAACAACGACTGAAGAAGCAACAGCGATTGAAGAAGCAACAACGACTGGAGAAGCAACAACGACTGAAGAAGCAACAGCGACTGAAGAAGCAACAACGACTGGAGAAGCAACAACGACTGAAGAAGCAACAACGATTGAAGAAGCAACAGCGACTGATTGACATGAACATTCTGCATCGCCCAGGCAAGTTACACACTATGCTGATTGATTGTCCCGAATGCATTTAAACGGATTAGTTTGACGGATATTAAATCAAAAACGCAAATGCGCAAGGAGCAGTTAGAATATGCCTACATCAAGTCTGTATTCACGTGGTTAGAAAACACGGAGAGACATCCCCAAATGTGATGTACAATCATGGAATAACCACCAAACACATTTGGGGCCACAAAGACCGATTAAGGACATATCATGGTGTTGTGTACTATGAGTGGATGTTTACTGACGGAGGCTCCAGTCAGTAGTTCCACAATAAATGCGAGAAGAAGCAGTAAGATTGTCGCATGACATTAACTCTTCGAGTCATCCAGGACAGAAGGAGACGGATACACGTGTACGTCGTTCGTTGTTTTTGGCATGGAATGGGAACAGATATCAAGTTGTATGAGAGTACATGTGCGACTTGTAACACGAACAAGAAGCCTCGTGTCAAGCCTAAGGCAGCCATGCAAAATTACGGAAATAATTTATTTAGACATATTGGGACCTTTACAGTAAGCAAGTCTGGCAAGTTTATTCTCGTGGTAGATCAATTCAACAAGTGGATTGAATTAAAGGCATTGCCAAATCAGACGCCAGAGCCTGTCGCAACTACTACAGTCACTGAGTTTATAAGCCGTATGGGATGTGCCGATCATATATTTACAGTCCAATGACTCAATTTTGACGGAGTTCTTTCCCAGTGTCTTTTTAATTTGCTGGAAATGGCAAAGTGCAGAACAACACCATATCATCTAACTCAAATGGACAAGTTGAGCGAAAGAATCGTGACATTCTTAAAAACCATTCGTTGTTATCTTGGAACCAACAGAAACACTGAGATAATGCCATATACGCACATCAGTTCTCGGTGACGTGTTCCCAGAATTTGGGAAGCAACGGTGGCCTCTCGCTGTCGATCCAAGTAAACTGCGCCACGTTTATGTTGTGGTCACACATGTGTTATTGATTTCTATTGATTCACGAAATCAGATGACATGGATAGAAAAAAAACTATTTTGTATGTGTATGGGCAAACACTAGCTACACTTGTAGCAGAGTGCAAAAACAAAGTGCTCACATACATTATCAATTTATAATTAAATTTTAACAATATTAGTGACCTAACAACCCAACAATATGATGATTCTTCAAAGAAGGCCGGCATTAGGTTTAGATGTAATAATTTTAGCGTTTGGGATTTTTCCCAGAATTAATTATTGTAGTTTCAAAAATCAGTCGCACATCATGGCAATGCAGACACGTGTCTTTAACAACTGGACGCGGCCTAGGATCGTGCGTCCCGCGGTTCATACAATCACCCACCCACCACGTGTCGCTGTAGCTGACTTTCTGCAGTCGGACTCCAAGAAGTAAATCAATCAACTAATTAGCTCAAACCAATGTCTGCTACAGCAATGAATGGGAGCATTCATACACTGGATAAAGTCAGAACCAAAAAGGTTGTAAACCACACGTGTTTAGTTCTGTGCGTAGAGTCGGACAGTTGTAAAAGTGACAGTCCGTCAATTTGCTGGAAATGATATGTGTAGTGATTGCAATAGTTTAATTATGGTTGCTGATTATTTATTCATAACGAGGGTTTTGCGTACGCTGAACACGGTTAAATCACAAGTACCTTGGTATTGCATGTACTATGGCCTGGATTCCCGCATCTTGTACAGCATGTGAACAATACACCGTCGGACTGACGGACATGATCACAAACCTGTATATAGTTTCACTACGTAGCCCGAGACACCTGTCGGTGGCCGGGGTTTGTACATCGTTATTGGTTGATTAGATGTCCTGAGACACCTGTCGGTGGCCGGGATTTGTACATCGTTATTGTTTGATTAGATGTCCCGAGACACCTGTCGGTGGCCGGGGTTTGTACATCGTTATTGGTTGATTAGATGTCCTGAGACACCTGTCGGTGGCCGGGGTTTGTACAGTGTTATTGTTTGATTAAATGTCCCGAGACACCTGTCGGTGGCCGGGGTTTGTACATCGTTATTGGTTGATTATATGTCCTGAGACACCTGTCGGTGGCCGGGGTTTGTACAGTGTTATTGTTTGATTATATGTCCTGAAACACCTGTCGGTGGCCGGGGTTTGTACAATGTTATTGTTTGACTAGATGTCCTGAGACACCTGTCGGTGGCCGGGATTTGTACATCGTTATTGTTTGATTAGATGTCCCGAGACACCTGTCGGTGGCCGGGGTTTGTACATCGTTATTGGTTGATTAGATGTCCCGAGACACCTGTCGGTGGCCGGGGTTTGTACATCGTTATTGTTTGATTAGATGTCCCGAGACACCTGTCTGTGGCCGGGATTTGTACATCGTTATTGTTTGATTAGATGTCCCGAGACACTTGTCGGTGGCCGGGGTTTGTACATCGTTATTGTTTGATTAGATATCCCGAGACACCTGTCGGTGGCCGGGATTTGTACATCGTTATTGTTTGATTAGATGTCCTGAGACACCTGTCGGTGGCCGGGATTTGTACATCGTTATTATCTAACACATTCCCACCTCTGGTTGGTTCCAAGACATGTTGAGTAAGGAAACAATCATGTGTTAGAAGTAGAAACTGATTGTCGTCACCTCCAGCACTGTCTAATGATTCCCATTGTATATGGCCATGGATAGAATCACCCATAATAACACATTTCCCCTTGCTCACCTCCCTTATAGCCTTTTGTAATTTTACATCTTCCTCTTGTCCTATGTTAGGATTACGATAAACTACTCCTACTGTTAATGTTGAGTTCCTGGTAAGTATGTTACACCAAATTGCTTCCTCACAATCTGCTTCACTTTTCAGTGTTATTTCATATTTTTCATATTAACTTTTCAGTGTTATTTCATATTTCATGTTTACGTACAACTGAGTGAGTATGCCTTCAATTATTTTACAACTAAAGTTTGGATCTGAGTAAATATTATGATTGACGTTTTCCATAATGCCCGACTGACGTACAGATTCACAATAATTTAAAGTAGACTTTTCGTTGTTTGTCCATTATGTTTGGGTGTACTTTGTTTGGATTGTAATTTTTCAAAGCGTATGCAATATGGTAGATGACCTGATATATTACTCTAGTGGCAGTTTACGTATATCTGATCGATAAGTGTACAATTATTAGAAGAAAAGCGAGTCGGTAGAGTAATCTTTGGGTAAAAACCGTTTGTACAGAATAAATAAAAATAATTCCCAATTCTTTGCCTATCACTATCACTTTCAGCAGATCAAAGTTAAGATCTCCAACTGTTATTGTTTCTGAACTTTCCTTTCCTAATTTTGAGAGGATAGGTGCCAATTCATTAATAAAAGTTGATATAACTATGTCCGTATTGTTCAATTTTGGAGGTATGTATATATTTCCTATTGTGATATGTTTTTCAAAGATTTGCCCCGTTAAATACCAAGAAACAGACATTCCCAAATAGCGGATGACTCGTATGAATTCCTTATGCTGTACTGGTAACGTTCGTGTAGATTTATAGTTAAGCCGCCATGACTTGAACAGTTGTTTCCTTTATGAATGATATTACAATTAGGAATATGAAATTGGGATACGTCTGAATCCTCTGAGAGCCAGCTTTTCTGTAGACATATTGCACTAAAGCCAGAGCCTTTGTTGCATAAATCCAGTAGAAGTGGAGAGAGGTAATTGAACTTTGCATTAATGCTTTGAATATTTGAGCTGAAAATGCTAAAATTATCTTTAGTAAAAACAGAGCATAATTTAGTTTTAGAGAGTATATGTGCGGCGAGCGAGCTAAGTGGATGTTTGTATATATTACTAGTAACTCAAACTTCAATAATACGAATATATATCATAACTCAGACCATTACCCGGTGCCGCTAAGCGATTACTGAGCTACTGACATATAACACATTACTATCCATCTACCATTCTTCGTTCAGTGTTTCCCGCTCCCTCCAACTTATAATAAAAAGAACACTTATATCGTGTGTAAATCCCCACAAAACCAAATCATTCTGCAGTCATTATACTAGTATGATGTCCGGGTCGCGAGCATGGCGCCCATGTTTGCTGTTATACTGCTCCCCGGGGTCGGTGTCACATATAATAAGTACCTCCATATGATACCAACCCCGTCAATATGTCATAGATAATAATTACCCCCGGTCATCATTATCTAGATAACATTGACCCATACTATATAAATATAACCTCTTGGATATCATAAATAGCGAAAGCAACCATGACTAAAATGTGCAATGCCTAGAAAGATAATTATATTTCTTCTTTATGCGTCATGTCTGGCGACGTTGGTGATCAACATTCAATTATGTCATTAGCATTAACACACCTTTTAGTTTGAGTGAAACATTAAATTTTGGTACTAATAAACGCTGATTCTATCCGCGATTCTATTAAACGGATTCCACATTAATTTAATTAACAATTGTTGTTACAAATAAAATCACTACAATGACATTAATGTAGCAAAAACCTATGAACCAGCATTCCTGTCTCAAATCCAATAACAAAGGGTTGATTGGTACTCCAGTTGTAAGGGGAAACAATTGACTCCCTTTTCGAGGCGATAGTTGATGAGATAGTGCACGTCCGGCCCCAAGTTCTGCACACCATTATACGTTCAATGTACCTATTCGTTACAAAATAAACCATTCAAACTAAAGATATTAATTACTTGCGACGTCACTTTACTGTTATTTGTTGGTCAGTCGCGGACTCCCTGTAATGAGACGTGATTTTCACGTCATTTCAAGGTGACTCCAGACCTCACCAAACGTGATTGCGATGTCGCAGACAACTGTCGTATCGACCACACAAAACCAGAAGGTGATTGCTACGTTGCGATTAGATGCGTTCTCGACCACACCAACCCAGAACTTGATTGCGTGGTTATATAAATATGACCCGGAGGATCCGTGTAGCTACATTCCTTTCAAAAATACAAACCATTAAACAGGTATATCTTCATACCGTACACACAATTGAGAGTAATAAATAACTAAAATAAGATCGTAGGTTACTTCTTATCAAATATTTATCAGGTCCTGATTTGTATAATATTGTTTGGTGTTGTGTGCACGTTATTATATAACTTGATGGAGAAAATATCTATCTCTCTTTACTTCCCTGTATTCCACTCTCACTCCCTCCCCTTTCTATCCGCCCGTGGTTTCATGTTCACTTCCTCTACCTACTTTCAATCTCGATTTTCGCGTCATTCCCTCTCCATACTCTCCCGTTTCCCTTTTAAATTTCCCATATATCCCTTCTTGCATTATTCCTTTATTCATTCTCCCTCATCTCCCTTCTTTCCATGTCCTTTGTTACATTGGCATTTCCCTCAATCTAACATTTTACCTTCTGTCTTACCTTCTAACATTAGTCATGCCCACTCTATCTTCCCTCCAGTTCCCTTATCATATTATTCATTCCCCTCTCTTGTATTATTTTTTCCAACCACATCCTTTCGTACGTCTCCACATCCCTCTCCCTTCTTACATTATCCATTCTAACCATATCCTTCTGTGTTCCCTGCCCATTTTTTTCCTTGTCTCCTCTCTCTCCGTTGCATTTTCTCCTACTTCTCTCTCCCCTCTGACCAACTCCCATGGTCCTGCTTTGCTACTTTTTCCCTTTCACTCCTGCTCCCTTCATGCGTTTTTGTTTCCCTCCATATTCGTACATTCGATCCTCCCTCCATATCTCATTCTCCCTCCCTACCTCCCTCCCTGCATCCCTCACCCTTCCTTCCTCTCTCTCTCTCTCTCTCTCTCTCTCTCTCCATCCCCCGCTCTCTCCCCTACCTCCCTGCGTGCGTGCGTGCTTGCCTCCCCCTCTATCTCTCTTCCCTTATGTCCTATTTCCCACCCTTCCCTGTTTACTTCGATGTCAATTTGACGTTGTCGTAACTAACAATTCAATAAACATGACTACATATTTTGTACAGTATTGAAACCTTCTAACCAAGTAAAGTATCACTACAATATGTATATGTCGATTGTCAGGTAACACTCTCATTATAATATTATATTTGTTTATAAACGCGATAGTTGTAACTTAAGCATGCAGACTCACGCACATGACATAAGTAAATTAATTCAAATGTATGATGATCCCATAGACGGATGGGATGTGCCAGTGAACAAGAAGGAGGCTTTTCCACAAGATATCCAGTGAAATTCGAAGAATGACAATTAATCCAATCATCTATGAACAATGAACATTGACAATTTGCCCAATGAACATAATTATTAGAACCATCAACTGACATAAATAATTTGGTGAGTGAAATTGTGCAACACTTGATAGATCATAGCCTGGGATGAATCCAACACGATGTTTCTTGGTCGCATTGATATGTACGTGTATGATTTTCTTTGTTTGAGCTATCAATTATGTGTAATGCTAATTCGTCAAAATTACATGTCCAAATAGCGCATCATTATCTTTGTCTGTTCATGTTTTGGGATGAATATTGTCACGTTACAACAGTGAAGACCAATATTTATCAGCAGCTAATGTGGCGGACTGGTGCGATCGTATACAACAACGAGACATCAGCCTAGGGGATGGTTATACGATCATCTTCGTTGTTGCACAATAGCATGATACCTTGTTAAACACCATGCAATGCTTTTGGGACAATGTTGTAAATTGACTAGTTTGAATGTTGTTCGGATGTTATATTAACTGATTTATATTTACTGTAATTAGCAGATCAGTTAATTTTACGATACTGAATGTTTGCTACTTGTAGTGCAAATGAAGTGCACTACTCACATTTGTACCTGTTCTTTAAAATATGTTGGGGCAACATATCAGAACTATAATGATCTATGATTAGGTATTATAGTTACCAAAGGGTCGTGACCATGTATACTTAGTTACCCGTTACTTGGGTGTTACTGTTCCCTTCAGATGAACTGCCCGCCAACAGTAAAGGGTTCGTCTAGTTACGCCTAGACTCCCTGGGCATACACTATAACTACTTAATGGTAACTTGACATTATAGTAGAATATGTCGCGTGGTGTTTTCCGTGTAGATTTGTGTTAATCCACGAAATTATTACAGCCCGATTGTTCACTGCAAATACCATTCAATGGCTGTGGACATTTATTAACGTGTTATACGTTGTTAAACGGAATTAGCTAGCTATCGAATATACCATAGGTTCTAGTGAAAGTGCGCATTTCTTCTAGTCTACCTAACGAGCTATATCGAGAACAGCGTTCTAAGTTAAAGTATGTCTTGCCGACGACACACACCATCTTGTTTAACCCATGACCTACCCTGTATATGGTTTAACATGTTTTTGGGCACCATATCTGGTATGGCCGGACCAGAAGTCGGTGTGACAGAACTTGTATTGGTACCGTAGGTGGTAATGTTGTTTTTACCTCAAGAATGTGTAAGTACGAACTTTCTAAAGATGGTTTAAACTATCACAGGTTTTTACCTCAAGAATGTGTAAGTACGAACTTTCTAAAGATGGTTTAAACTATCACAGGTTTTTACCTCAAGAATGTGTAAGTACGAACTTTCTAAAGATGGTTTAAACTATCACAGGTTTTTACCTCAAGAATGTGTAAGTACGAACTTTCTAAAGATGGTTTAAACTATCACAGGTTTTTACAGATGTACAAGTTACCATTTGTCACAACTGTCCGGTTCTGATGAGACTCATATCTGACCCTGACAAGTCTAATAAGGCTAATGCACTATTGTAGTGGACAGAACGGACCGTACATATAGTAATATAGATGTTCAATGTTGCTTATATGATAGAGATTGTATAGTTGTGGTATTGTGTGTATAGCATGAATATATTTTAGCTGTGTAAAAGTACTGTGATTAGACAAGATATAGTAGTTATGGTGTTTAAACCATTTCATGCGTATTGTAAGTGCCTACTTCAATTGTAAGCATTATTGTCTTTCCATGTTTAATCACACGACAACGTGCGCAGCAAGTTCCATGATGTTGTTGGCCTAGATATATTAGATATATATATATATTTGTTCATCATTAGTTTTTATAATATACGCCATTATACGGATGTTTATATATGGCTAGTCGATACTTGTATAATTCCTATTGTAGGTTAGTCTAACAAGTTGTGACACAGTCTTGATCTTTTTGATTGTATTATTTTATAAATGAAGACAATGTCTTCAATGGTAAAAATGGGGGAGATATGTAAAGAGCAAGGCAGTGTAACCAACTTTATAACTAGTAACACATATGTAACTAGTCAGAAGTCAGTTATCGATCGCAGTAGACACACTGCATGTCCATCTCTCTGGTGGGAAGATTATTAATTGCTTATCTATTTAGCTTAGTGGACAGCGTCCAGCCATGGGAAGTCGTTCTAGTCAGGTCACGTTCTTGTGTCCTCGGAAGGGAATTGATACTTGATTGTGTCTGTGTCGTACCTTTGTCTGTTTAATAAATTCTAGTAAAGTCAAGACTTGGAATCTCCCTGAATATTATATATAAATGACAAACCCATTACAACGGGTTTAACATTTATAACACGATGACTGCCGGTTATGGTCCAAGCAGTTGGATGATGTTTTCCCGGCACAGAGAAGGCACTGTCGGGCCAGTTGTTTTTTTTACAGAGCCAACGTTGACGACGCCTTGGCATTCGGCAGAGCATGGCGGCTCAACCGTTTACTGAGTATCCGTGGCGTGGCATGGAACATCTACGCGCACAGGTGCCGCACGATCTTTGGACGGCCAAACAAGTACTGGTTCGTGCAGACAAAGTACAACCTTCATTCGAACCCAAGTACGCTGGTCAAACCAGGGTCCTATGTCGCTGTGGCAAATGTTTTGCTTACGGTTGGAGAACAGAGACGACAATGTGTCCGTGG
Source organism: Lamellibrachia satsuma (assembly GCA_033239005.1). Taxonomy (NCBI): domain Eukaryota; kingdom Metazoa; phylum Annelida; class Polychaeta; order Sabellida; family Siboglinidae; genus Lamellibrachia; species Lamellibrachia satsuma. The sequence goes on along the minus strand of BSQZ01000047.1, from coordinate 1,091,856 downwards.
ACAGACTGCGTCCGTTTTATGAAGACAAGACTGGTCGCCGTAATCAGCCAGGACAAGAAGCCGCCAGAGTCGGATATATGACTGCCGCAAAAATACAAGATGATGAATTCGGCAGCAGGCCAAAAAGAACAGTTCGTCCTCCGAATCGCCTCGGGTTCGAGCGCCTTGTGTGCATTTGTTCTGCATTGTAATTATTTTTTGTTTACCGCTCTACCCGAGCAAACGTGGGATTGAACTTTGTCCTACTTTCCGCAATGATATGTGTCTTGCCTTAGTTTATACTCGGATAATTGGTTGTCGAAACATGAATCATGCATCGATGATTTCACTATGAACATAGTCAAATAATTTGTGTTGCTACTTGCAGGAGAGAGTTAGTAAGTACCAGTTAGTCGTCAGCTTCAATGCGGTACCAGTAAAGTCTACATTATCAATTCGCATCAATGCGGACTTACTAGCATCTGTTTGCAACAAATTGTCTTCGATATACAATCGTTGGTATAAGCGCAAACAAAAAAATTACACTACGCGAGGTTGGCATTAACATCATCGGTAGCGGTAAATCGTAAGTACACCGCATCGATAGATCTGTGTAAATAATACCACACGTGGAATATGATAATGCCGGCATCACTAATTATAATAACTGCGGGTATTCGCACTATGATTCGCTGTTTGCCAACTACGTATGTTGTGGTTTCTGGAATAAATGGAGACACATGCACGTGGCACGTCGTGTTAGCCCCGAGGGAACAAGGTGTATGTGACATGATGAACCATGTGTTTGAGACACAGATACGGCTGGTCTGAGACGCTCAACCGATGCCAAACGGCGAATTGATCGATTTTTCTCGTCGAATACCTGGTGGAGTGCGAACGGCAGCATAGACCCTGTAAAATATGGGATTAGCGGCGATTAACGGCTCGGCGTTTTTTTACTTGTCCACATATGCAGCTAGAGGAAATATGTCAGACAATTTGACGACGAGCGGCGGAGTGGCTGTCCGACTGCCACGCGAGTTGACGTTTAGTGATGACAACGTGTTCTCCATCGTCGCGTACAGCCTAATGTTCCTCGTCGCCGCTGTCGGCAACCTCCTCGTCTTCGTCGTCCTGTTCCGTAGTCGACGGCGTCGCTCGCGGGTCAACCTCTACGTCATGCACTTGGCCGTCGCCGACCTGTTCGTAACGTTTGTCACAATCCCCATCGAGGTGTCGTGGCATGCCACCGTGTTGTGGGCGGCCGGAGACTTCACCTGTCGCTTATTCATGTTCTGGCGGCCGTTCGGCTTCTACCTGTCGTCGTTTGTGCTCATCGTCATCAGTGTCGACCGCTACTTCGCCATCGTCCAACCGATGAGTTTCAGCGACGCCGAGCGACGCGGCAAGATGATGGTGAGGATGGCGTGGGTCGTCAGCACCGTCATGAGCATCCCGCAGGTGAGGCACCGTTTCGTTGAAGTGAAACTGTCGTTGTTATTGTCGTTGTTGTCGTTGTTGTAGTTGTTGGTGGCCGTGGCAATGGTGGGTAATTACGATGATAATGACGGCGCTGAGAACGATTATGGAAGCTGTAACGACGACGATTATATGAAGCACGTACGCACAAATAATGACGATGACGATGAAGATGAAGATAATAATGACAACGATGATTATATGAAGCACGTACGCACAAATATTGACGATGACGATGAAGATGATAATGACAACGACGATTATATGAAGCACGTACGCACAAATAATGATGATGACTATGAAGATGATAATGACAACGACGATTATATGAAGCACGTATGCACAAATAATGACGATAACGATGAAGATGAAAATGACAACGACGATTCCGACGACGACGGCTGACAAAATGGGAAGAATGTTAACGATAACAGTCATTATTGCACATAAATCGGCTGGTATTCAGATGGTAATTAACATGTAGATGATGTTAATGATCACGTTTATGATGTTGATTTCGAAAAAAATTAAGATTATGATAACGACCAGTTGATTTAAATTATAGCAATGTAAGATTAAGTAATTATTAAGTGAACTGGTCGCCGTCCACCCCAAGATAACTATATAAACAATCTAATGATTTCAAGTGTAGCGTATTGATTAAATTGCTACAATTAATAGAAAGTAAAGTGTAACAACAGTAGATATAAATAATAAATGTTTGCTTAAGTAGTGTAGCACAAACATGTGGTGATGCCAAGCTCTGGCAGTGGCATCATACCTTAATAGAATAAAATTAGAAACACATGTGTCAGGCGTTTTGAAATGGATTTAGATTAAGCTAGAAGACCATGCCCCCTTACAACATTCTCCTTTAGTGATAATTTAAAACTGTTTAAGTTAGGTTTATTTTGAATAACAGGTGAAATTATATTCCAGATTATCGGACCTTTACATAACAAACGGTTCGAAGATCTTTCAGTAGAACTGATGAAAGGACCTATAGACGAGATTGTCTTGTTTCGTGAATATGAATGTCATAAGTAAATGTAAAAATATCAGATAAAGAATGTGGTAAGCTCCCGTGAACGTAATTGTACATAAATTGTCCAACTTCAATTTCATAAATATCATGCAATTTTATTAAACTTAAGCATGTAAAGTAGGGATGCGAGAGTTCTCAATAGTTTGTTTTAAGAATGGAACGAAACATTTTTTTGCATAGTGAAAAATTTCGTGATATGGGATTTCAATGTGGATCCCCACAAGATGATTCCGTATGTCAAGTAGGGGTAAACAAAAGTGTAATAAATTGTTTTAAGGGCGGCAACTAGAAGGTAGCGGTTAATTTTAATGATTGCGTATAACGCACTGGCTAGTTTGTTTTTGTATGCATATGTGTGTTCTAGCCAATCAAGTCTTTCATTTATATCAAGGCCTAGAAAATGTATACATGTTGTCTGAATTATCTTATTTGATATTGTTAAAAAATAATTCTTCATGCTGAGCAGGATGGGATCTGGAGAATAACATGCATTTCGTCTTAGAAATATTAATAATAGTTTATTCGCACGAAATCAGTCAGCGAATATTTGAAGTTCGTTGTTCATATCTTTATACATATATCATTTATCTGCTTTCCAGTCTTGTATATATTAGTGTCATCAGTAAACAATATAGTTTTGCACATTTTTATACAAAATGGAAGATCATTTATATATAAAATAAACAAGAGCGGATCGAGGATAGACACCTGTGGGACACCATGTGTGATATCGTGCAGAAACGAATCATTATTATTATACTTAACATATTGTTTCCTGTTTGAGAGATATATCTTAAGCCATTTGAGTGGGGTACCCCTTATTCCTTAGTCTTCAAGATAATGCAATAGGATTTGGTGGTCAATACTATCAAATGCTTCACTTAGATCAAGAAAAAACACTAAGGATCGTGTCTTTTTTTTAGTGCGTTGATAACATCACTAGTAAGAGCGGTTGTAGCATTGGTTGTTGATTGTTTCTCACGAAAAAAATATTGGTTGTTGTTCAATATGTTGTTTTTTTGTATAAAACCAGAAGCCATTCTATGTACAACTTTTCTCAGTATTTTAGAAATTGAGGGTAGCAAAGATATAGGTCTACAATTTGGAAATTCATATGTAGTGTTTGACTTATAGGCAGGTATAATTTTTGCGATTTTTTTATTTAATTTTGACAGTTTTCATTGGTGCGAAAGACTGAATGACATAATTCAGTTTTTCAGTAAATTCTCTAAACGCATTATCTATGTCTAACTGATGTAAATACGTACAATCAATTTCAACGTCTTCACGAAGACTATACTGAATATTGTCACGTACATACATCGCGACACCACCTTTAGATTTAATTTTCCTATTTTTGTTTCATAAAATTATAATTAGGCAGTTTAAAAAGATGCGCATTGTCGTCAATTAGAAAAGTTCCACGTAATAAAATATATCCAATTTCAACATATCCAATTTCAACAGTAGCATTTTAAGTTGGTCAAATTGGGATGAGAGTCCTTGTACGTTTAGATGGAGTACTTTGTACTGAAAATTAATATGACACAATCTATCGATAAGTATATGATGACTGTCATAGTAATTACTACTTATATTGGCTAAGTTAAAAGGATGTGTTTCCACGTCTTCGTTTTGGGTATATGTATCAAACAAGTGCCTTAGATCTAAAAAGAATAATTTCTTAACATATCATACATCGTTTGTTGGATCTAATTAGTTTACGGATCAGATAGTGCAATGTTAAATAATAAAAAAAGCGAAGACGTTTCTGTACTGAGGTTAGGTAAGTAAACCACATGTTTCGACAGTCTCGTTATACACCAATATCAGAAAGCCAAATGATTATCAGGAAAAGGATGATTACACTCCACACTGGGTACACACCAACATGATAAAGATAAGTAAGTATACGCATATACGCTAAAGCCAGTGAGCCAAATGATTATCAGGAAAAGGGTGTTTACACTCCACACTGGGTACACACCAAAATGATAAAGATAAGTAAGTATACGCATATACGCTAAAGCCAGAGAGCCAAATGATTATCAGGAAAAGGGTGTTTACTCTCCACACTGGGTACACACCAACATGATAAAGATAAGTAAGTATACATATATACGCTAAAGCCAGAGAGCCAAATGATTACCAGGAAAAGGGTGTTTACTCTCCACACTGGGTACACACCAACATGATAAAGATAAGTAAGTATACATATATACGCTAAAGCCAAAAAGCCAAATGATTATCAGGAAAAGGATGTTTACACTCCACACTGGGTACACACCAACATTATAAAGATAAGTAAGTATACTCATATACGCTAAAGCCAGAAAGCCAAATGATTATCAGGAAAAGGGTGCTTACACTCCACACTGGGTACACACCAACATGATAAAGATAAGTAATATATACGCATATACGCTAAAGCCAGAGAGCCAAATGATTATCATGAAAAGGGTGTTTACTCTCCACACTGGATACACACGAACATGATAAATATAAGTAAGTATACGCATATACGCTAAAGCCAGAGAGCCAAATGATTATCATGAAAAGGGTGTTTACTCTCCACACTGGATACACACGAACATGATAAATATAAGTAAGTATACGCATATACGCTAAAGCCAGAGAGCCAAATGATTATCAGGAAAAGGGTGTTTACTCTCCACACTGGGTACACACCAACATGATAAAGATAAGTAAGTATACGCATATACGCTAAAGCCAGAGAGCCAAATGATTATCAGGAGAAGGATGTTTACCCTCCACACTGGGTACACACCAACATGATAAAGATAAGTAAGTATACGAATATACGCTAAAGCCAGAAAGCCAAACGATTATCAGGAAAAGGATGTTTACACTCCACACTGGATACACACGAACATTAAATAGATAACTAAGTATACGCATATACGCTAAATAGAGAGCCAAATGATTACCAGGAAAAGGGTGCTTACACTCCACACTGGGTACACACCAACATGATAAATATAAGTAAGTATACGCATATACGCTAAAGCCAGAGAGCCAAATGATTATCAGGAAAAGGGTGCTTACACTCCACACTGGGTACACACCAACATGATAAAGTTAAATAAGTATACGCATATACGCTAAAGCCAGAAAACCAAATGATTATCAGGAAAAGGGTGTTTACTCTCCACACTGGGTACACACCAACATGATAAAGATAAGTAAGTATACGCATATACGCTAAAGCCAGAAGCCAAATGATTATCAGGAAAATGATGTTTACACTCCACACTGGGTACACACCAACATGATAAAGATAAGTAAGTATACATATATACGCTAAAGCCAGAGAGCCAAATGATTACCAGGAAAATGATGTTTACACTCCACACTGGGTACACACCAACATGATAAAGATAAGTAAGTATACGCATATACGCTAAAGCCAGAGAGCCAAATGATTATCAGGAGAAGGATGTTTACCCTCCACACTGGGTACACACCAACATGATAAAGATAAGTAAGTATATGCATATACGCTAAAGCCAGAGAGCCAAATGATTATCAGGAGAAGGATGTTTACCCTCCACACTGGGTACACACCAACATGATAAAGATAAGTAAGTATACGCATATACGCTAAAGCCAGAGAGCCAAATGATTATAAGGAAAAGGGTGTTTACTCTCCACACTGGGTACACACCAACATGATAAAGAAAGCCAGAAAGCCAAATGATTATCAGGAAAAGGATGTTTACACTCCACACTGGGTACACACCAACATGATAAAGATAAATAAGTATACGCATAATAAAATTATACGCTAAAGCCAGAGAGCCAAATGATTACCAGGAAAAGGGAGTTTACTCTCCACACTGGATGCACACCAACATGATAAAGATAAGTAAGTATACGCTAAAGCCAGAGAGCCAAATGATTACCAGGAAAAGGGTGTTTACTCTCCACACTGGGTACACACCAACATGATAAAGATAAGTAAGTATACGCATATACGCTAAAGCCAGAGAGCCAAATGATTATAAGGAAAAGGATGTTTGCACTCCACATTGGGTACACACCAACATGATAAAGATAAGTAAATATACGCATATACGTATTGCCTGTGACCGTATTAATGGGAATAATGTTCTATGATTCACTGTTGTGGCAATAATTTGGGACCTTCCCAGGTAGACCGTATTGGTGCGGTGGCTGGTTTGCAGAAGTGACCGTAAAGCGAGGCTCGACGGTATTGTGCCGTAAGTAATCATTGGATGTATTGCTGAAAAACATGTAAGCTTCATGGTACGCTTTGACGCAGCCAATGTCAACAAGCTCCGTATGGAACACACCTGGTGTAATGGAGAAACATAGATGTGACTTGTGAGCCTGACATTCTTTATTTTCATATTAAGGTGTCTTGTAAGAAGAACGCTTTCATTCGCCGTATCTGAAGCCAATGTACGTTTTTTTTTACCAAAGCCCAAACCGGAAATGCTTTGGTCAGAAACGACATATCGCAGACTGCTGAAGTGCGTTGTGATCGAGGTTCGTATGGGTAAATTTGGAAGTGAGAATATTTGTGAATGCATCTCCGGGTACTATGAAAGGTAATTTCTAAATTAAAACTCTTCATAATTAATCTAGCACATAGAAAAGTCATGTAACGTGCTTATATTTAACATGTTTTATTGGTAAACAGCTATTCAGTTTTTGTTATACTCTTCGTTTTGCATGGACAATTCACGCACACATACACGCACGCACGCACGCACCCACGCACGCACACACACAGAAGTACAAATGCATTTAGTAATTCAAGATTTAACAAAACTGCCGTCAAAAGCAAAAACCAGATCACAAATGAAGAAGGAAGCTATATTAGCGTATCGAATGTCCAAAAATATGTTACCCATAGACCTATGTAACCCGCTCTTCTGTATACTAAAAAAATTGTGTTTAAACACATTCACGCTGGTAGCATTTATTTGTCCTACAAATTCGCGTTTAAACCATTTCACGGACTCGGGGCAACATAATCATGTTGCTCATGCACAATCGTGGACTTATTTTGACGCATAAGCGCCTGGAGCGAGGCGGGAGCTTGTATTTATCAGGAATACTATTCGCTAACAAGGCCAATGCTAGTCTTCAATTTCTAAACTTTTGTTACGAGTCACGCGATAGCACGATTTTCCGTTCCGTGGTTGTGCGAATTGGTGAGCGCACGTTACACGACTCTATGGTAATGGTCAGCGGGCAATGTACAACAAACGTTGTAACAACGTTATTTTGTGGAACTTCATCGGGTGATCACGCCATTTGTATCGGACCCGCCTTGTGCACCGGCATCAGTAGCGCTAACAAAGCGTAGCAGCGCGCTGACAGCCAACGAAATCGGTTTCAAACATCCAAGGGTATCTCCGACTCGACTATTCCGTCGTTGCCAATCAAAAGAACACGGGAAACAGCGGTGGCAGATGTATCTGACGGAAGACGGTATGAGACTAATTGCACTGACACACACAAATAAGGTCGGGAGCCCGCATCGATCTGGAAATGAAGACGACTACGCACATTACGTTATGCGTTAAATGGAGCTACATCATATATTGACCGCTACTATACAAATTACGTAAAAGCGTGTATATGCTTGAGTAAATCATCGTCACCAGTGGTCATCAACAACATCATGATCATCACCAGCACCATCATCAGCATAACCATCATCATCATCATCATCATCATGGTGGCCGTCTGCGACCAGTTCCATTCTGACTCGGTCCCTTTGTGCCAGTTGTTCTCTGCTTCGCGGTCTTCCTTGTCCAGACATATCAGTCTTTCATCGTTGCGTGTAACTCATCTCATATACAGCCCTGTGTCCCCTATGTGGATTTGAACGAATGTCTTGTTTCATGATCCAGATACGTCCTGTTTTGGTTCCCAGAATAGCACACACTTCTTCTACGATGGGAACGTTGACATATAGTACCTCATTTGGTTTTTATCTCATATACAGTATACAGCCCTGTGTCCCCTATATGGGGTTGAACGAATGTCTTGTTTCGTGATCCAGATACGTCTTGTTTACGTTCACGGAGTAGCACACACTTCTTCTTCTGCCTACTTATTCTCAGTGCTGTTCTGAGTAGCATCCATCTAGCATCAAGTCTAGCCACAAGCCTGTTTAACTTTTGTCTGGAATAGGCTGACTTTAATTTAGTGTGTTGATGATTTGCTAAGTTCTTCTGAACTTGAGATATGTGTATGTGGAGGCTAGTCAGGATCCCAAATACCGGTACTTGATATATGTGTCTGTGGAAGCTAGTCAGGATCCCAAATACCCGTACTTGATATTTGTGGAAAGTTCCCATTTCTGGTTTTAATAATAGTAATAACTTTATTTTTTATATAGCTCAGTTTCCTTAGAAAACTCAAAGCAAATAACATTACATGAGTAAATGAATACACACACACAACTAATAAAATAATATACTAATACTAACATAATTAATCTAAGGTAAACTAATTAAATATAAAATTTATGTAATTAAAATTATAAGTAAAAACCTAACTCAATATAACTAAATATAATTATTTTATATAAAACACATTTCAATACGTTGAATTGTAAATATGAAAGTACAGTTTTAAAATGTTAGTTGTTCAAATAATATCTTTGACGGAACAGAAATGTTATCAAGGCTTTCCCAAAAGACGCCGCAACCCCAGCGAAACTCTGGTACATGTACATGTGTTGTACATGTTGTAGTTTATGAAGTAAATTCGTAAGAGTTTCAGTGGCGTCTTGTGTAGAGCACCTTCTAATCCGGCTGATGTTCTGAAGCCGCAGGTACTCGACACATCGCGTTCACGTGGTTTTCCATGCTCGGGTGGTGTCGTAGGCCCTATACAATTCCTAGGTTCTTCGCCACTGGTATTTGACACATTAAGCAGCTACCAACGATAACATGGATGTTGTTCGCCAGCGACAACTTCTGCTTAGTGCCAACAACTTGCTGCCGTTTAGCCTTAGGAGATTTCGACGCAAACGGGAGTCGACGTCACGCGAGCAACATTGAAGTATGTCTAGCGCATTTGCAGCTGCATGTCGTCGTACAGATGAAAGTTAAGATCATGTTCCCTGATAATGTTACCAAGAGGTACAATGCACGCGGTAACCAACAGCGGCCCCAACAGAGATCATTGAGTGCTTCAGCAAAAACTAAGCATTTCTTCACTTCACTTTCCCATAACCCGTAAGGATCGTTGGGGCACCATTGATGACTTTCTAACCAGCTCTCTCCACATTTCCTTGTTCTCGACAGCCCCCTGGGAGTCAGCGAACTCCATTCCTGTCCACTCTTTGATGTTGTCTTCCCACCTCTTCTTCTGTCTACCTCTTCGTCTCCCCCTCTTACGGTACCTTGCAAGATAGTCTTTGCCAGGCCAGATGATCGTGACACATGACCGTACCACTTCAGTTTACGCTTCTTAACTGTTGTAAGAAGGTCGTCATATGGTCCGATGGCTTGTTTGATCTTGTTGCGGACAGCTTCGTTAGTAACATGGTCTTTGTATGATATGCGCAAGATCTTCCGAAAGCATCTCATTTCCATGGTTTGTATCCTCTTCTGTAGATCTGCTGAGAGGGTCCATGTTTCAGAAGCGTACAGAAAGATGGACATGACAAGGGAGCACTTCAGCCTTATTTTCGAACTGACAGTGATGTTTATGTCGTTCCATAAGGGTTTCAACCTTGTTAGTGCTGCTGTTGTCTGTGCAATCCTGGCAAGTATCTCCGGTTTGGAACCCTCATCTGTGATAATTGATCCCATGTACATGAAGCTTGTTACTGTCTCAAGTCTCTGTCCATTAACTTTGGCATCTGTGCTGATGCCTTGTGTGTTGTTCGTCATCAGTTTGGTCTTTTCGGCACTGATCTCCATGCCGTATGATGTTTTCTCGAGGCGCTCCAACCAAATTGGCTAGTTCTTGTTCATTCCCTGCTAAGCCGTCGTTGTCGTCAGCAAAAGGAAGGTTGGTGATTGTCCTGCCTCCAATGCTGACAGTGCCTTGATGGTTTCCTAAAGCATCAGTCATGATCCTTTCCAGAAAAATGTTGAAGAGCATTGGTGATAGTAGGCATCCTTGTCGACCTCCGACTGTTGTTCGAAACCAGTCTCCTATGCTGCTGCTGACGATTACTGCACTAGTAGCATTGTCATATAGCTGTTCAATGGTTCGGACAAGTTTGGAGCCAATGTTGTACTTCCTCATGTATGCAAATTGTGTGTATAATGCCACATGACGTAAACAATTGGTTAGCATAAAAAATTGCACCCGTTATTTTGACCAGTTTTCAGATGCCTCTAACTTTATAAGTTTACAAGGAACAATTCTGAAATGCGTTGAATATATGGACACATTGATACATGTAGACTATCTAAAATTCGAAAATGATAGGTAGAAGGACAATGTATATACTGTGTGCAAACAAATGGAAAACACCATTTTATTTATATTTTTATTTCTCAAAGTAACTTCAACATTGTTGTGTTACAGTACAATATCCACATTGCTACAATCTATTTTCAGGGATACTGGAAATAATCTCGCACCCTTCTTTACAAGTTTAAATTTAATAAAATTGTATTATATTTGAAATTCCCTCATTCTGTTAATGACTTTTTGCGCGTCCCTGCTCACGACAATGCTTAATGATTCTGTTTTGTTGCGCCTCCGAGCTCAGGTTACTGAGGATATTGGCGGCACAGAAGGTAATTATTATATACGTCCTATCACTAGCTCTACTGCAAGGTCATTTTAAAAACAATTTTTTGTGTAAAGGTGCTCTTATCTAGAATATAATTCCATCTTGCATTTAAAATAAATAAAATAACAAGTTTCGTCTCACCAATAAAGCCATGTGTTGAACGGGGATACGGTGCTCTAGCTGAATATTAAAATATTCCACAGGATCTGGTTTCTTGTGTGCACACTTATTTATTCATTCTTCTTTTAATTTATAATACACACACACACATATATATATATATATATATATATATATATATATATATATATATATATATATATATATATATATATATATATATATATATATATATATATATATATATTTATATAAACACACACACACACATATATATATGCTCCCATTTGCCAGTGTTGGATATCACCATATGTATGTTTTATAATAATATATAATAATGGTAATACAGTTTATTTCAACAACATCAACAGTATACATACAAACACAATTGAATGTTAAACATCAATAATAAAAGAGCTGAAAAAGTGCAAGTAGAAGCGTAATGCTTATTTTGCTTGCCCTTTCACTTATACATGACACTAAATAAAACAATTATTCAAGTGTAAGCGTGTATTGTACAATTCGGTTCTGAGTATATTCGTTTTTCAAAGAGAATAGTACATGAAAAAGTACGCTGCAATACAATTATTTTTTGTTTATTATAATCGGGTTTCCCATTGTTTACACAGCTGTGCAATACTTGAACGGTAGAGTTAATTGATTTACACATATGTCTTTAGATTAATGAGTGGATACTTTTGTTTAAATCAACAATTTTGTCAATATTATATATGTGTGTGTGTGTGTGTGTGTGTGTGTGTGTGTGTGTGTGCGTGCGTGCGTGCGTGCGTGCGTGCGTGCGTGCGTGCGTGCGTGCGTGCGTGCGTGTGTGTGCATTTAACGAACACTAATTTTTTATCATATCTGATTAAATATGATTGTGCACACGTGACAAATAAAACTGTGTTAAAACGAATTGGATTCGAATTTTTCTTTAGCCTAGGATTTTAACAGTTGGAATTTATTTTTTGCAAGGCGGAATTAGAACTGATTTTTGTTTAATTGACAAAACATAATTGACCCCATGCCTGATATACTTCCTTCATATGTATAGCTTGTACTAATACTATTGTGGGTTGCCGACAGTTGCCCCCTCCCCTCACGAATTCATTACAGTGTTATCAGTCGACTTAGAATAAAATGTAATTAATACATCTCTTTATGAACTTCCGGTTATTACATATGGGGTTTAATCTGATCAATAAAGCAAATTAATTTTATATAATTTTGTCTTATTGTCAAGTCACAAGAATTCAGACAGAAAATGTAAAGTGTCATTATAGAAAGCAGACATGTAATCTGACAGTGTTCAACTGGATAGATGACGATGCCTTAGTTAGTTTCCTTTCCAGCTAGACATTGGGTGAAATACATTTTACTTAAATATTTAAATACTTTTAAAAAGTTTTTATAACTACATTTGCACTTAATCACAATGAAAGTATTAGTATATTTAAATATTTCCATAAAGAATTTGAAATGTTAACAGCAACAGCAGGCTTCTGTTGCACTATAGTCTATACTGTCTTTTGGTCGTGTGTCTCCCATGACCATGCATCTAACACCCCCTTAGGCTTAACCTTACGCTTGCCACAAGGTCTCTAGGCATTTAGAACACAGGAGTCTGAGACTTATTATGACTGTCAATAAATAATAACAAATTATTTTCTTGAATAATTTTGTCTAGTACATACGCCATGGCCCGTGTTATGAGGCTGCAGTATATCCTGTAGCACTTACTGAGTCTGAGTTATTGTTATTGTTTTGAGTACGGCCACGTATGACGGTATGTCTGATGACGGCGGATTGGAAAACACTCGTAATTATATCAAACTATTAACACTTACTCGCACTTTATTGTATTCATACATTCCGATTTACTGTGGGTCATATATATGTTGACGTTGAAGCACAGCTGTGCTTATTGGGGTGGAACTATATTGTAATCGTAGTGATAAGTCACAATGGTAACGGTAATCCAATTTACTAACCTGGTTTCGGCTCGTCGCTTCCTACGCATCGCTGTGCTCTGTAGATGCATGGTCATATACGGAAAAAAAGATCTAAGATGGAACGGTGTCTTTGACCAAGAATGACATATTGATGCTCACCGTCTGTCCATGTTCATCACATAGTCTTTTGTCTTATAATCTGCATCGGAAAAGTGGTCTCTAGCAGAGCCCGCGGCTGGCGGACACGCCAATTTCCGCATTTGCAACCACTTTTCCGCTGCAAATTCTTCCTCGGAAGTCAATAAAATGTTTTTTTCTTGCATTTGTGGTACTAGTTGATATATCCAGGAGCCATCCAGTGCACACCAGTTTTCTTTTTATTCGATTTTCCATGCGTTTCGGCCGTTTTTCCGAGAGGTAATGCGTCGTCGCTCATATCGATTTACTGTGTGAACGCGGTGCCAGGAGCTCGTACTCAAACCACTCTGTCGCTGAGCCCCCCGCAGAGCAGTATGGCGCCGCCCAGCGAAGATAATGGCAAAGTTAAAAAGTATATTACACAATTACCGTGGCGTTGCGCCCATCATATAAGGGTGATATATACTGTAAATGGTATGTTATTATGTTTGGGCTATAGTTGTTCAAGTGCTTCACCCCCCCCCCAAGAGCACAAACCTTTTATTGGACGCAATATCTTTGCTGCAGATATCCTCGCTAACCACGGGTGGTAGTAGCAGTACTAAACTACCCCTAACAGAGAAACCTGTTGAAACGTGGAACTTTCAGTTTTCTCACGCCATGCGTGAATGTAGGCTGAACCATTTGACCTTCGTCCCACTTCCTGTCTTGGTCGACGTGTTTCTTGGAACTAGACGCGTCCCGAACAGTGCATGTAACATCATCCACGATTGGACAACTCCCAGATGCCCGAAAGTTGTAGGGACGTGGCCCATTGGTTAAAGCAGCAACACTAAGTTCCACGTTTCAACGGGGTATTCTCGTAATATGCAGTTTCCCTGGCGGCGTGGATGGCTGCAGGCAAAGACGTGGATAGCCGATTTCAAAGAAGGACATAGTTGAATATTGAAATAAGTTCGGTTTATTACATAAGCATGGAGGTACTGTGTGAAAATATGACTTTGAATGGTGTACCGCGCGTAAATCGAAACTACCCTATTGTATAATTATAATATAATTATAGGAGGTAAGAATACATTGCCTATTCTATGTGTGTATATACCCTCTTTATCCCACCCCAAATCTCCAACAGTGACATCCGACCCACCCCCAATCCTCTGCACTGAAAATTTAACACACCCCTGATTCCTCCAACCCACCCTCCCTCCACTCCGATAAATTATGACCGTTCCCTTGCATACGGGCATTTTAAGCCTGAACTTAACTAATCTTGATTTGTTTTCATTATATAATTGTAACTTGTACATACATCGCATGCCACACATGCCAAAATCCATTAATAAGTACAACATTAATAAAGAAGCTGACCTCCTGATTATTAAGATATTAAAAAAATGTTTTGGAACTCATGGAATCAATTATATTCATGGTTTTAGGTATCATACAGTGTGTGGTTCTGCCATTCCAGCTAAAAAGTATTGTATTAATTTGCTAATTTTGCAAATGGAATGGTCTTTGTGTTAATTTACATCACTAGCTTGTTCCACATTGCATCGTACAAAGTATAGTGTTTTTACATCAGCAACAGTGATCACTGCGGCCATCTCTTAATATTAAGAAACAGTCCGGACGAGAAACAAGTTTCTTTTTTATTTGGCCTTATTTATAACGCACAAAAAAATAGTTTGCTAATGCAGCACATGGCATGTAATTCAAAGTTCTAGTTCTATCACAAACAGGAACTACATCACTGAGTGACACTATATCTACAACTATGTATTGATAATTTTATTTCATTCATCTACAATAGTCGATATGAAAAAGGAGCATTAAAAAGAGTTTAAAAAACTAAAATACACTGCTTTATCTAGATTCCAATTGATAGCAAATAATACCACTCGATGTTAGATACAATTTCGTCTTTTGTAAACATGCACCTTCTCTCAGCACGGATGTTGTCAACGATAATAGTACCTTTTCACACCGGAGAGCGCTTACAATTCTGGTTCAGGCTTTGATTTTCGTGTACGTCTAGCCTGTTTGCTCGCGTGCTTGCTTGCGTGCGTGCGTTCGTGCGTGCGTGCGTGCGTGCGTGCGTGCGTGCGTGCGTGCGTGCGTGCGAGATGCATGTTACGACTTCAGGGTGATGGGTCTCGCGTGCTTACAGAGTGTCATATTCCACATCGAGAAGCACCCGCACTACACGTGGTTCGAGCAGTGCGTTGCGTTCTTCCCGTCGAGAACTTGGGAGATCGCCTACAATCTCGTCTGCATCCTCATCATGTGCGGCCTGCCACTCGTCTGTATCATCTACGCCCACGCCGCTATTTTGTGGAAAATAAACAAAAAACTGCACGACGATGAAGGTCAGTCGTCATACCGTGTTGCAACCGCCTCGCATGCGTGGACATTAATCCTGTCGCCCATGGCACAATCTGCATTTTATGTGCAGATTTTGCACATCTTTATTTTATTTGGTACACTCCTAATGTTTCTCAAGAAATATCTCCATTTCAATTGCATACAATTGTGGGTAGTATGTTATGTTGAAATGTGACTAGTAACACGATAGACGTCTAACGTTCGTTTTTTTGCATAAAACTATTTTACGTCTCACATGCTACGTATAACAAGTCGTACACAAAAATTACGTTGTCCAGTTTACCAATCGTTTATGCCAGTTCGCCAAACGTCCATTTTAGTTGTGGCCATTCTCGCCACTTCTGACTACATCACTACTTTGGCATTTCGACCGCCGCAACGCTGATTTTTCAGGTGCTGTATTAATCAATAATATTGTTCGCTCATATTTACGGGGCTCGCATACGGGTACTTAACTTTAATCTGACGTCGCTGGTCGGAGGATAATGATGGGCATTTCGTAAGAACGATCTTTGAAGTTTGGAACGGGTGCGTCTAGTTCCCAGAAACACGTCGAACAAGACATGAATTGGGACGAAGTACAAATAATTCAGCAGCATACATCAGCACATGGCGTGGGATAAACTGACACATCCACGTTTCAACTGGTCGGTTTGCCAGGGGTACTGTTGTAAGGGAAGGTAGTGTTAGTTGAGCCACAGCGTTAGTCGATCCACCGACGGTCAGATAATGTGAGTTAAAAGTATGTTTTTGATATTTTACGAAACTTTTGGCGATTGTGATTAATGTCTGCTGGTGTGTAAACTATCAACGCATGTGACTAGACTTTATTGTATGCGCCCTTACGAATGGATTAAGCTTTATTATCGAAACGGGTTAGTTGAGCCACCAAACGCCCATGCGAGGGTTAGTTGAGCAGCGGTTAAAGAACGAAGTGTTCTTTACCCCAAAATACGTCAAGGAATTAATTTTCCCGAGCAAATTGGGATATCGCATTGCTGCAAGGAACCATATTAGCAGTTACTGACACTGGTTGCGATTGACCTATATGTCTATATTGATTAAGTGTGTCGACTTATTAATTAAACGAGTAGACTTGTCAGAGACGTGTTGGTCCCATTTGGTAGATGTGTTGTCTGAGTTGTTATGATTTTTTAGTACAAATCCACATCCTACAAAACCGTGTAGCTCAACTTACCCCACACCAAGTGTTAGTTGAGCCAGCTTACCAACCCTGTTTGAATCAGCTACATATAATTATATATGCTTACTATGTGTAATATCTTGGTTTAAAATAATATACTAATAATCATAGTTTATGTTAGTGATTTATCAATATGAGTGTGCCCTAGATATCAAAAAGAATGAAACATGGCTCAACTAACAACCCCTTCCCCTACTACTACTAACCACAGCTGGGGAGTGTGCAGTTTCTCTGTCGTTGTTACGTGACGTCGCTCGTTCGCAGTCCGATTTATGACGTATTCTATGCTGGCTTCCGGTCCATCGCGTCGAGAGATTATTACGAATGCGGCGCCTCGTGTTCGCTACAATAGTAATACACAGGCGAAATCGCATGAGATTGTCGATGGAAGTACAACACGTAATTCGCGCGAATATGTTGCCGTGCACTGAAACAATCGCGTATCTACGCCACCGCTTACTAAATCGCGTTTATTCAAGAGTTCCGTTAAGTTTTTAATGGTGCTTCAAAGTTATATAAAATCGCCTGGTTGGACCAGCATTTATCCAGGCGGTTTTTAAATTAACTTATAGATTTTGCTTGTACGATTGTTTCAGGGAGGGAATTCCAAGGCTCAGTCACTCTGAGAGGGAAATAATTGTTTTCATATATTTATATTTGATCTTTGGTTAAGACAAAATTAGCATATGACCTCTATTCCCTGTCCTGAAAGATACTTCATTCCATGTTAAAAGGTCAGGTGATAATTCAATGTCGTATAAATTGTGTGCATCATTTTAAAAACGTCAATCCTATCTCCTCGTATACGTATAAATGCTAACGATGGGAGTTTCAGTAAGTTTAATCTTTCTACATAAGTTAGGTTACTCATACTTGGTAATTCTTTGGTTGCTCTTCTTTGGACGTTTTCTCACGCAATGATGTTTTTTGGGTAGTCAAGGTGCTTTCTTACCATTGTTTTATATAATTGCACGAAAGTATCTTTGTTTAGAAACAGTTTTTTTTAATATAAATGACATCTGCATAATTACCATTATCAAGTCCCAAGGTCCAATTATCTAAAACATTAATAAGTTGCAGGACTGTTGAACGCCCTGATATAAGTTGTGTTGGGCTTAATATACCATTTTCATTCACATATTCAATAGTATGGTTTCTAATTATTCTTTCCACGCAATTATACTGTAAACTGTTAAGGCTTTCTGGACGAAACTTGCTTGTTAATGCCTGATCTTCTTTTTTCATGAATTGAAGACACTAGCAGAAAATGTACCATTTCGGCTCAAACTGAGTTAGGCATTCCAGCATGCAGCACTATTTATCCTACGTCCACTGACATAGTTATTGGCCATGACATGCGTTTCTAAGTCCAGTTCTATTATAGTGAGTTTTCTGATCCATGTAATTGTAATAAGGAAAATCGGCTGCCAAATAAAAATGTAACTAAGTATTAATCCGACCAACCAACTTGACATTAAAAATGATTATGGTCACATGATACCTGCTTTTTCAAAATGGATGATGCAGACATGATGTTGAAGTGGGCGATTTGACAGCTGAAAATGATGGAAATACAAGGACAAAACGGCGAAAGCGCACTCCATTGAAGTGATATAAAAGACATTAAAGACAATCATGGTAAACATAAAAATCATAAGAAAATTGCTGATGAGATTCGTGACAAATTTCCTAACCACATTCAGGCATTCCCTGCTCGAGAAAGTCACCACAGTCGGACTAAAAATCAGACTCGGGTGTACCTGGACTCTTCAGTGCCAAGACGCATCGAAGTGTTTAATATATTGAATGGGTATGAAAATATTAATAAAAATAGCTTTTTTTTCACTCAAGAATGATAGTAGAACTAGAGGACATGAGGTTGCATTAGTAGGATCAGCGTAGATTGGATATCAGGAAGTATTCGTTCTCACAGAGGAAAGTAAATGAATGGAACAGATTGCCTACAGATTGTGTAACTGCTAGTAGAGTGAATATGTTTAAAAACTAGGACCCATGTCTCAGGAGGGGGGTTACACATATGTGAACAAAATGTGGACTCTTGTCCACTTGCCATGTTTGCCTTTGCCTAGGACGTCAAGCACGACATGTATACATCTAAAGTTCAAAAGAGGAAATAAGTTCCAAAGAGGAAGTCATGACTAGGATAAAATACGAATGGAGATGCGTCTGAAGATACCACGACATTCTCCAGGAAGACAAACTTTTAATATGCCCCCAAAGTAAAACTGTTCATACATGCATCTGACTAATTATAACATACGGATGCCAAACACTGGCTGTCACCAGAAGGAGAACAAAAGGTAGATGGTAAGAAAGTAAGTAAGTGGCCACGGGCAGGTCACATAGTGAGAATGCCGAACAACAGATGGGTGATTGACACAACTGAACGGCAACTCAGAAAGGGGGAAATGGCAGGAGCGAGAGATGATGGGGCGATCACATAATGCATTATGCAGGAGCTCCTTGGATGAGAGATGAAATATGAAATGCTGTTATATCAAATGTGACGGCACTGTATGTTGCAGTTCTGAATCACGCCAGTTCGTCGGGGGGCGGAGCGCTACATGACGGCAGGAGATCCGGGCAGATAGAACGAGCACGGATCAAAACGCTTAAAGTCACTCTAGTCATGTGTAAGAATGGCGTTTACGCTGAAAAACAAGCATGTACTCATGCACTCATGCACTCACGTACCCACGCACGCTCGCATATAAATATTGCATTGCAACTGGTACATGTTAACATCAATTCCAGTTTTATTAGTAAAATAACAGCAATCATATCAAATGTTTGCTACATAAAATAATATATGACGAATGTCAGATTCCGATTGTCAACGTCGAATCGATTAAAGCTGTTTACGCAATTAATTTAGTACTTCGCGAATCAGATTCTTCTTCTTTTCTTTCCTTATGGGCGTTATCCTACAAAGAGATATTTCGCTCTTCGTTGATGTTCCAGTCTGTTGTTCGAATATAGTTTAATCCGCAGTCGGTTTAGTAAGAGAGTGCGCATTTGTGTTACAATCCTCGGAATAATTGACTTAGATGAACACTTGAAACTTGGCGTTTCATCGGGAAACTTGCGAAAGTTCGAAAAGCCTTATGTCATAGTATTATATACATATAGGTGCAGCAACCTTTCCGCCTATTCGGCGAATTTCGGTTACGTCCAATAAAAATAAAGAATTAGCTTGTCCGATTAATTAAACAAAACTAAATAACACATTTGCAAAAACGAGCTAGCATGTCGTACTACTATCGATACTAGAATGATTTGCCTTTTCGCAAAATGTCTCTAAAACGTGATGAGCGGGAAATGGAATTGCAGATGCAGCTGTAAAATAAACACGTTTCTGACAAGAACCAAGTGTCATACATGATTAGGCATGTGTATCATCGACGATGTTCCATCATAGGTTAAACCACAGCAATAAGATTATATTAGAGCGACCTTGCTGAAGGCGCTACTGATTATTGAATCTTTATGGCATAAACGTTCTCGCTGCACATTGGTTTTTTAACTCGGCGTTGTCAATTTGCCTTCTAACGTAGTTGCTCATAAGCGAAAGAGATGACGATACAAAAAGTGCACCTGTCCAAGAATAACGAAAATGTCATGACATGTGTGTCTGTGACGTGTTAAGAAAGAAACAGCTACAGTCATGTCTCGTTTATCCACACGTTGTGGTTACCAGTGGTTTTGGTTTGATTAAGGATGCGTGCAGATTGGTGGAGCATCCTATTATCGTCCATGCTATAACAATCGGTAATGAACATGTTTGTGTGCATCGATATATATTAATATTGTTTTATTATTTTATTGATATGTGCAACTGACAAGTGACGTGAAACAAATGACAGGACACTGAACAAAGAAGAAACAATATAGTTGATACACCCACTGAGACTGTCAATTGTCTGGTTTAGTGCGTGTGATGTTCGACGTGTTGAATGATCTGAAACATGTCGGGTTAAAGGTACGTCATCATTTCGATTGTTTTGCTGGTCTCATTTCAAATTTATTTAGGGAATATTCAAACTTACCTAGTATCTACTATGATGTGTTAGTTCGTTTGTGCAATTTTGTGTGTGGTTTTCTGTGAAACCATCAGATAAACTTTAATTAGTTATTTAATTCTGCATGCAGATTTTATTGAAGTGAAAATGGAAACTCTGAAAACTAATGAATTTCGCCCTTGGTGAAATGTAATAACTTTGACATGTGATTGGCGAGAGGATGGAAGTCACGCCCATGATCAGCTTAGACCCAATAAAGTGTTTTCCTGGTTTGGATATCCACTGTCTTACCAGATCTAGCGACTAAAGTCAATTCTTTCGGTAATTTGAAGAAAACAAACCGCACATGTTGATTAAACCGACTGCGGATATTACCTAAATTGTTCACACATTGCATATTAAGACATCAACGAACCGCATTCGCGATAGGTTAAGTCAGTTGAGGATGTAGTTTTAAGTAAAACATCAAAGTGTTTTCCGGCTAGTTGGTTCCCAAAAAAGTGTGCAGAAACTAAAACATGACAAGACGAATTAATGAAGCAATTTGCTGTGTATAAGGACTGCTGCCACGTAACATATGCAGAATAGTGAAAAACCGGATTACCGAAGAACGGAGTAGCAACATGTATATACACGTACAATATATATATATATATTATGTATATATGTATATATATATATATATATATATATATTATGTATATATATATATATATATATATATATATATATATATATATATATATTATGTATATATATATATATATATATATATATATATATATTATGTATATATATATATATATATATATATATTATGTATATATATATATATATATATATATATATATATATATATTATGTATATATATATATATATATATATATATATATATATATATTGATAAACAATGTTTCATAGACCTTTAAAAGCTAAAACTAATCGGTATTTAGCCATTGGCTGCTTATCGGTATTCATTTAGTAGCAAACATCGATTTCAACACACCATTAGATTAGTCGACTAGCACCTTACTTCTTTTCGAAATGTCGTGCTGTGCGTGTGTTTTATAATTATTTGAGTTCGTTCGCATGAATGTTCTTGCATAGTCTTTGCCTGTATGGGGGTACATTTCCTTAGCAGGTCAGTTGGCCTCTTAGTGCAGGACCTTTAACGTGTTACAACTATTTTGTAGAATGTCAGCCAAACGCCGCTAAGTTACTGTTCTACCGGCCAGTCAGTGGGGCAACATGAAATCGTGATGACATTGTTAGCTATAACACCACAACTTTGGCGAGAACAAATGGGAAATGCAGCAGCAAAGAGGGTGGATAGAAGGAAGACGAATTACCCTAGGGGAAAAATTTAGGAAGCAGTTTAGCTTAACGGGACGAGTAGTGAGAAGCCGGATGATCAGGGCAGGTCACTTGGTGAGAATCGACTACCAAAGAAAGCAGAGGCGAAGAAACAGCCAGGCGACAGGAGAAGGCGTATACTACAACCAAGATGAGGGGGCTGTGTAAAGAGGGATATAAGTAAAGCAGAGGAGGATGACATGTGGAAGGAGAAGCCATTAGAAAAGGATCAACGATCGAGACACACGCCACCAATGAGAAGAGCAACATTTACAAGATCGAGGTTATGTTAGGGACGACGTCAGTTGTTTTATTCTTCTTTCTATGCCGTCGTTCATAATATCAAATTAAAGCTTTTGATCTACTGAAGTATGCATAATATTAAGTATGTTGAACTGACGTAGGTCAGATATAAGGTGAAACTATCAAATTGTTATTTTTAATGCAACTGTGTAGTGTTTGCAGACAACAAAGAAAGCATTTTAATTTATGTGGAGTCATGCGCTATATAAATTCATAATAATAATTATTGTTGTCTTAATTATTATTAGTATTATAAGGCCCTATTATTATTATTATTATTTTTATCATTATTATCATTATTATTATTATTACAAGGCCCTATTATTATTATTATTATTATCATTAGTAGTAGTAGTAGTATTAGTAGTGGTAGGTAGTAGTAGTAGTAGTAGTAGTAGTAGTATAGTAGTAGTACAAGTAGTAGTAGTAGTAGTAGTAGTAGTAGTAGTAGTAGTAGTAGTAGTAGTAGTAGTAGTAGTAGTAGCAGTAGTAGTAGTAGTAGTAGTAGTAATAGAAGTAGTAGTAGTAGTAGTAGTAGTAGTAGTAGTAGTAGTAGTAGTAGTAGTAGTATTGTTAGGGTTCTCATTATTAGTATTGTTGTTATTGTTATAGTTATTATTAATATTTTATTATTGTTATAATTGTTATTATTATTATTGTTATTATTCTTATTAATAGTATTATTAATATTGTTATCCTATTTTTTTCGGGTTTAACCTTAATACTCGTGGACTCAGCTTGCGTTGGCCTCAATACAATGTTTATGATATTGTGTTCTTCTACTGAGGTGACTCAGCTGAACGCCTGCGTCTGTTTGCAGTGTTCGTGTTCGTGGTGTGCTGGTCTCCTTACTTCGTCATGTCCGTGTGGTGGTGGATCGATCAGTAAGTATGTCGTGTGTTGGATGTCTTACTTCGTCATGTCCGTGTGGTGGTGGATCAACACTCACTCTCTATTAACTTCAGGTCGACGAGAAATAAAATGGCATTCCGGCGCCGCCCGAAGACCCTTTGTTTGTTTCCCCGTAGTTCCCCAAGTGTCTGTCTGAATGATGACGCCGTAGAATTGCACATCGATTATACAGGCAGTCTAAAAATTTCTCCTTGATGTGCTGATAATTTCGCGTTTTTCGTCTTCTTCCATTACAACTTATCAACCTCCATTACCCACATACCAAATGTGACTATTAGAGCATCCCCAAAGATGTCAGCGCTATTGGACAGTTGCTTAGATATTGCCTTTGCAGACGATACAGTCCTGAGTAATGACGTCATCAAGTAACCACATGTAACATATGACTAGAGCAGAGCTTCCATAATTAGGCACGAGTAAATGGCGGACACCTCCCCCACATGGGACCTCATGGCGGGAGATTTTCTTCAAGTAGGCTTAACGAATAGTTTCCGTTGGTGGCGCCACCTAATGAATGTGTTTTACCCGAATTACTCACGAGTTCTGGTCAAGTTCTACATCCAGCTCGCCCACAAAACCAACCGTTAACATTTGCAAGTGAAGCGGTTTGAGGTTTTGTGCTTTACTAAATTTATATACATATATAATTCATTAAATTATACAGTACAATCGGAGGCAGGATAAGAAACCGGTATTAGAGAAACCACCTCAATGTGGGGGCTGGCGGAGCTTGCCTCGTCAAAATGAGGGGCTTGATTCGGGGAACAATGTTGGAAAAAGCACTGCCCAGATTCCTTACTAAAAAAAGTGAATAGATGAAAACATCAGCAATGCCCTCACATGTAGATCAGCCTCATATGGTTACGATTCGCTCATCTTAGACCAGAACGTTTTCAAAGGAAGGGCTTCAATGCGTTGGGGTTGTTCAAGAAGTTCCCATGCACGCCGTTTGAGAGATATCGAACCTCCACATTGAACGGATGAAATTCGAATCAAGCGCCGCATTCAGATCCGGGAAGTATGCATAACATTCCTTCCACATGGAAGGCATGTGCGCTTGCACAAATTACCCCATGTTCCCGTGTCCTGTTTCTTCACCCTGAAACGCCTCTCTTAGGTGTTCAAAGTTTCTTGATTTTGCCGTCCCACCAGCACTAGCTTCATGATGAATGATTGCCTTGGAATAACTTCATTAGCGAGTTTATGTGGGACACGATGTCGATGTCGATATATATATATATATATATATATATATATATATATATATATATATATATATATATATATATATATATATATATATATATATATATATATATATATATATATATATATATATAGAATAATAAAGGTCCTAATACTGATTATTGTTGTATCCTTCTCAAAACTGTTTTCCAGTTTGAAACCTCCCCATCTACTACAACACGCTATCTTCTGTCACCCAGCCATTGTTCATTGATCCAGTCGATTATGGCATCCCCGAAGACATGGGCTTTTAATTTAAGTAGTAATCGTTGATGTGGCACTTTTTCAAAAGTTTTCTGAAAATCTAAGTATATACTATCTGCTTGTTATCCATCGTCTATCCACTTAGTGATTTCTTCAAAAAACCATAATATATTTGTTAAGCATATCCTCGCTTTTAGGAATCCATGTTGATGTGGATTTAATAATGTATGCCTAACAAGAAAGTCCATCATCATGATATTTAATTAGCCTTTATAATATTTTTCAAATCACTGATCTTAAACTAGCTGGTCTTTTATTTTCTGACTTATTTCTCGAACCTTTTTTAAATAATGGTATCATATTTGCTTATATCCATTCAAAAGGAACCACTCCCTCTTTTAATAACAAATTGGATACTCTTACAAGTGGTATACTTATATGTTCTACTGTTTCCATTAGTAATTTTGGAGAAATCCCATCCACTTCAGGTGATTCATTTTCATTCATTTCCTTTATTTTCTTAGAAACCATGAAACTGGTAAAGAATTAATATCCTCTCTGGCAAACACTGAATTGAAGCATCCTTTTAAGTCTTCCGCCAATAAAATACCTTGTGATATTATATTTCTGTACTGTATTCTAGTGTTCCAAACTTGTCTTGTACGTTTTGTTTACACACATGCACACAAACTCTTGTTGTCATTGTTTGTGCTACTTGCAGATTTTTGCTAATAGCTTCTATTAGGTTGACTAATTTAATTCGTAGCTGGTAGGCCTATAATCCTTCCACAGAGTTTGCTTTGACGCTATTTTTGTAATAGCTTCTTTTGACAAGCGTTTCTTTCTGGACCGTTTTCCTTGTTTTTCAAAGGAACAGTTTGATAAATGATATTCTCAATATCGTGTTAGTTGAGCCAGCTTACCAACCCTATTTGAATAACCTAGATATAATTATCTATGCATGCTAGATATATTATCTCAGTATAAAATGATATATTAATAATCATACTTTATGTGAGTGAAAACAATTTTGACATATGAATACGATTGCACCCTAGATATAAAAACGAATGAAAAATGGCTCATCTAACACTGCCTTCCCCCACAGTTTGGAGTTATGTTATTCAGCTGCTTTGATATTGGTATTGACGTGGTGTCGATGAAATGTTACTCATATTGGTCAATACGACATTGCTGCCGAGTCAGCAGCTATTTAGACTGTGATTTTCCCTCTTCGAGCGGACATGGAGGTGTTATTCAATAAGACACAGCATTATCCTGTTAACAATTGCAATGTAGAACAATATATAGAACAATGTAACCCAGCGCCAAATTCAGTGGGATAAACGACAAGCGCTGTGATGGACATTCTTGAATGGCTTAGGTATACCAATTAGTGAGTCAAGTGCACCAAGTGGCGCCATGTACGATCAGCAAATTGACCCCGATTCTGCATGTTGTGATCACACAATCACAGATGTCTTGTCTAGGAAAACAATTGTTTGAGATTGTCCGAAAATTAAAATGCAATGGCACGGCAGCGGCGTACGAATATTAGTGACACGAACGAAGGGACCGGAGTTATGTATTGTGGTGGACGCACAGTAAATAAATGGCTTCTTCTCTTCCACATGTCATACGATAGTGCCAGTTTTAAAGACAGTGTTTGACAGCATATGTGATGCCGTTAAAATGGTACATATCGTACCTCATACCAATTAGAGCAGTATTGTTTGATAGCACATGTTTCATAATACGTCGCTGGATACACTTCGGTTTCGGACAACAATTAAGCTGGCAGAGCAGAATCGATGAAATTATTATTATAAACGTCAGGGTTTATAGAGCCACCAAAGTAGAAACCAATATGTCGTGTATTGTGTGATGTGTTAAAGGCAATCTTTCTCGCTCTCTCTCTCTCTCGGTCTCTCTCGGTCTCTCTCGTTCTCTCTCTCGCTCTCACGTACGCACGCATGCACGCACGCACGCAAGCGCGTACACACAAACGCCCGCGTGCACTACCAGTCTATGTTCCTTCCAGTTCTGCGTAAGACAGAACTACCTCATGCATGCATATGTTAAACGTTGACATTATATAACAGCCTAACAGCGCGGGAGGTAGGCATATAGGAGGTATATATATATATATATATATATATATATATATATATATATATATATATATATATATATATATATATATATATATATATATATATATATATATATATATATATATGTGATACGCAGAAAACGTAATGGAAACAGTGAAATTGGTTTAATTGAAACTTATAAAATGAGCAATGCAAGGAGTGCGGGAGAAACGTGCGCAAGGAGGAATAAAATAATTAATCACTGGATTGATTCACGAGTAAACTTGCTGTTTTGTAGGGAATCTGCAAAATCGATCGACGCAAAAATACAACGTGGACTATTACTATCTGCAGTGTCGAGTTCATGCGTGAATCCAATCGCGTACGGTAAGCACCATTTTGAAAATAAATTAAACTTAAATCACACAAGTTTCCAGCAATTCTAGCGCACCGAGGATGGAGTATTCATAATGTGAACAAGTGGATATCAACTTTGCGAAGATCCAAGAAATAACACGAAAACGCTAGAAACCAATAAACATAATACGTTTATTAGCAGTGTGTGCCTCGCGTAGCTTACTTTACTATGTTTAGTATGTCGCTGCTTCAAATTAATTCCTTAGATGAATATGTTATGAGATTAATTAAATTACATTTAATTGGATAATGTCTGAGTTAATTGTAATTGAATTAATTAACTTGTCAAGTTAATTGCCTCATATGTGATGTGGTTATGTGCATACGTACATGCGTTATGTTTAATTAACTGCTATTCGTTGTAGGCATGTGCAATCGGACACTGTGTGAGGAACTGTCTCGGTGTTGTATGTCTAGACGCAGACGAAACTTGATGGAGATGGGCTTCCTAGTTGCAAACAACATCGACAACAACCGATAGTTGTCAGGCGTCACCAACGGCTGTGTGGCCAACGGACTCGCGCCTTGCGCAGTCGCCATTCCTTCGAGTCCTGCGTCGTTACTGAACTACCTCTTCCGTCGAAAGATCACTACGCCATATATCGCGCGTGATCGCCGTTGCGCCGTCGTTACTGTGACAACAATATGACAGCGCGGATGTTATTGCAACGTTGGAGCGATGCGTCATGCGGATGAGTGGAGGATGAAAACCTCGACACGCTCAAGCGTTTTAGGAAATGTCAATGTTGAACATTCTCTTGGAAACGCAGCTACACTGAAGACACCATTTAATAAGCTCATCACAGAAAACATGTCTTTGTTTGGACTAAGCTAATGTCATCATGTTCAGTCGGTGTATTGCGGGAGGACACAGCGAAGGAGTGTTGTCTTTTGAACAAGAACGGCTTTGGACAATGCTTATATCAGTTCATTCTGTGGAACAACTAAAACGACTTAGCAGCTATCTAATGATGCAGCATAACATTTTGCACTGTCCATAGGCAACGAGTTTATCTCAACTTATAGATTAGGAAGCAACTATTTATGTGAGCTAGAAAGAATGTATGTATGCTATACTATTTTGTAGGCCATTGTGCAGTCGTCGAACACCAATGTGCATCACGTACGTGAAATCATGTCTGCTTTTTACAAAGTGAGAAGAAAGGAGAAGTATTAGAGCATATTGATGACATACTCAGATAATTCCACGCCAAAAGATGTGAGATAATTGTGTATTGTCTTTGCGAACTGCACGGATCAATGGCTGGTTTGCATTCCGTCGTGAATTGTACTGCTCGCGAATCAGAAGTAATCCCAGGATCTAAAAATGTGAGATTAGAGACCCTTAGTCTACTATGGAAATGAGCAAATCTCTTCATTATTTATTACATACACAGCAGAATTATCAAATTATCATTCACGAGTGATTTCAACTTATAATCCTTTATATTATTCGCCTTTAGATTGAAAGAGCATTGTTCAAAAGAAGTGAGGATTGTCACGATGTTTTATTCTGTAACAATGCTCTTAACGAATTATTATATTACTGTAGGACCCTGTATGAAGTCACTTCTTTCCTTGTGACATCATTACATTATTGAAGGTATAAATCAAATACAGAAACAAATCATCCTTAGAGGAAGAGTTTTGTTTGGTCGCTATGCGAGAAGGATCGGAATAATACCAGAAGTAAACACGGGCTGATACTAGAATCAAAATAATTTCCCCTTATCATTGTTCAATTGGATCGGAATTCCTTTCAATACATGGAATCAATAATTTATAATTATATTGTTGAAGAATTCGTGCAGTCAGTTATTATATTTACCAGGGTTGTGTGTTTAAGTGAATAAGGTGATATATTATTTTATTTAAATACCGGAATAACGGATAAGATGAAATCTAGTTTCATACGGTTTCCTTAGCGGTTCTGCGATTTTAATCACGGGCCGAGTACAAAATAAACTAGAGATTCCCGCCTTCAATGGCATCCGGGGATCATAATATGACGTAGTAAGCTGACAACCGTCCTCAAATATGATTTGATTGGTTAATACGGAAACCGTCTAAATTCGGTTTTCGTGGCAGTTACAAATTAGAACGCCATTCTGAGTTTTTGGTTAGGTGTGTAGCGACGTGTTTTTGTTGCAGCTGCGTATGCAATCTGAACTTTTGGAAATATGTAGAAACCTAGTATATAGGGCGAATAAAACCCCCATTGTTGAGTTGATCCGTTTTATTAGTAACTGTTAGTGGAGAAAGGATGAATTAATCCTCGTAATGTTCTAGTGTTGTATATTCATGTTATATATAATTCGATAAGGTAAATTCACCGCCACCGGACCGATAAGATGACCGTTAATTCACACAGAAGACCTACGACAACTACGCGACTTGCATCGATCATCATCGTCGAACCATTCATCCTGATACATGCGTCACTTGCTTCGATAACCACCTTCGTTGAAGCGTACTTCTCTACAATTTGTCTCGTCTATTCAGCCATCAGAGTGTCCTTCCGTGAATTCAATTCGTTTACCCGAGGATAGTCAAGTGTTGTGCGTGCCAAGTTTTAGTATTATCCCATGTGACGATGCAGGGGGAAGTCATTGATAGGCATTAGTTTAACCTACATCCAAGGATAGGATGGTTGAAACGTATTGGAACTTTCGTATCGAAATATTTGAACTCTATTTCCAGTAAGACTTTTAAATGTTATTATTCTAACTTGTATTTTAACTAGTCTCGATTTTATTTTTGTCATTATGTCATGATGTCAGAGATCATAAATATATTAACTTATGTACTTGTCATCCTCTATTTATTGACCCTGTGAACACATATTATCTTGTTGCACTAGTTACGTAATAAATGTGCAAACTATATAAATGGATCGTTCTCCAAAGTTGGGATACACTGTTGGGGTGTTCAGTAAAAAATTATTTATGCTATGATCTTATATTTTTATACCATTTTTTCCTTGTGATGATATTCAGTATTGATGTAGAAATAAAGGTAAATAAACATTAGGATGAACATTCTGATTAAAATGTGTGTTTTGAAGCAGGAACTCTGTGAATGATACAAAAAATGCCTGATTTTTCCCTAGTGCAGGAATAAAAAAAAAATTGATAGAATGCAAATCCTGTTATCACCTGTTGTTTGTATTCCCGTGGTTACTATGCTTTGTTGTTTTCTTTAATAAGGACAAACAAAATGTATTTTGAACGAAATGAAAATGAGTTGTCCAACTTAAGGCATCGTTTCCGAAAGTGCTCGTTTCGGTTCTGTGTTGTGAACTACAACGTTGTGCATGAATGTGGAGTTCTGTTTCCATTCAACAACATGACTGACGTTCGTTTTGATCGTGTCATATCGACATTTTAACTCGTTTCCTTTTTCGTTGTTACGTTGGACTGAACGAATAGCTCGTTCATCGGTTGAAATCGATCAAAGAATGGAATAGTTTACAACCTCTGTACTCCAGCAAATCGCGGAAAAATACTGTGTGCGTCTGTTACTTGCAGTAACGATTCCACCGCAAAGCAAGCGGTAATTAGAGTTCGGTTTTCGATCCGACGAAGAATGTTACGAAGGACAACGTGTTTGGAAATCGTTCTATAATGTAAGATTTTGCAACATAGTGATGGTTTCAGCGATTTAAAACAACGTATTGTAGAAAGGTGTATGCTGTTGCACTGCAGTACTGATTTCGGCGGTCGAAAACGTGGCAGGAATCTGCAACTTCACACTTGAGAGGTATACTCCTCGTTCGATCAAGCAACTTTGCCCACAGTTTTAGCTTGTATATTGATTATATAAAAAAAGCGATTTAAGTTACATTGCTGTTAACAAGTCATTCATACATGTTTCAAGCATTTTTATTGTGTCCGCACAATAACTAGTATAAGGTAAACATCTGTTTATGTCAGACAGATGTCCAACGTAACCAGAAATTTTTTTTTTATTCGTGTTACGTTGGCCATGGAAAGTGGCAGTGTTAACCGTATAATGTATTTTGTACATAATATTATGTATATGCTCTAGGTCATTTATTGCCACATCATTATTAATTTACTTGAATGTGGATTGTGTTTCATGGTGGGAAATCTTTGTTATCTAGCATTTTGAAATGAAAATACATGTCCAATATAACCACTAACTAGAGGTTGTTTCCTGCAGAACTAAATTACTCTAGCCGGTTATTTCATCATTCAAGCTCTCTGTATATTATTTTGTTTTGTCTCAGAATGTGAATTATTTTGTGTTTTCATGTGTGTTTGTAATTAAGATTGGCCATGTCTACTCGGATTGTGAGAGTGCTGTCGTGAAGAACGGAGCTGCAAGGGCTGTCAGATCTGGTGCTGCAGTCACTGTCAATGCCAATGACTTTGTAGGCCGCCTTGATTATTATGTAAAGTTATAGAGTCTCGCGTGGGCAGACGAGAGTTGTTGGTTGTACGATCTGATGAAATAAAGACACGCGGTATTATGTGAATCCTAACACAAAGTGTGGTGCATAAGGTGAGTGAGACAAACCTCTATAGTGGTGACCCTGACGTGATGTTTGCAACAATATATACGCCATTATACTGGTGTTAGGAAGCATTGACACGCGAAGTTACCGTCGTAATTCTCAGTTAGAAAGCCAACCACGCCGTGCGCTGACCTACAATGGAGCCGCCTACAGCCCAGCAAGTGTTCACAAAACAAAACGTACAAGACAAGGTTGGACCTCTAGAAGACAGTGCTGGAAATATAATATCACAGGGGTTTTTAATGGCGGAAGACCTAAATGGTTACTTCAGTTCAGTGTTTACCAAAGAAGATATTAGTTCATTACCAGTTGCTGATGCTAAATTTCAGGGGGCTAAATCTGAATATTTAGGACCGTTAGTTGTAACTCCAGAATTGGTAGCTAAGAAAATAAAGGCAATGAAGGATAACAAATCACCGGGAGTGGATGGGATTCCTCCAAAATTACTAATGGAAACAGTAGATCAAATCAGTATACCACTTGCAAGAGTATTCAACTTGTCATTAAAAGAGGGAGTTGTTCCGTTTGAATGGAAAGAAGCAAACATCATACCATTATTTAAAAAGGGTTCGAGAAATAAGTCAGAGAATTACAGACCAGTGAGTTTAACGTCAGTGATTTGTAAATTATTAGAAAGGTTAATTAAAGACCATATGGTGGACTTCCTCGTTAAGCATAAATTATTAAATTCATCTCAACATGGATTCCTTAAAGCAAGGTCATGCTTAACAAATATGTTATGTTTTTTGGAAGAAATCACTAAGTGGATAGACGTGGGATCGCCAGTAGATATTATCTACTTAGATTTTCAAAAAGCTTTTGACAAAGTGCCACATCAAAGATTGCTACTTAAATTAAAAGCCCATGGTATCGGGGATAGCATAACTGACTGGATAGAACAATGGCTGACTGACAGAAGACAACGAGTTGTAGTAGATGGAGAAGTTTCAAATTGGAAATCGGTTTTGAGTGGGGTACCTCAAGGATCAGTATTAGGACCTATATTATTCTTAATTTATATCAATGACTTGGACGACAGTATAACAAGTAACGTACTGAAATTTGCGGATGACACAAAACTGTTTAGAAAGGTTAATACTGATGGTGATAAACAACATTTACAAAACGATCTAGACAGATTAGTGAAATGGTCTGAGAAATGGCAGATGCTATTCAATTTTGGGAAATGTAAATGCCTACATACAGGACATGGGAACTTGAATGTAAACTATAAAATGGGAGATACTGTTCTGGGTACTACTGTAAAAGAAAAGGACTTAGGAGTTACAATAAGCGCTGATATGAAAGTTTCAGAGCAGTGTGGTATTGGAGCTTCAAAGGGTAATCAAATTCTTGGATTGATTAGAAGAAACATAACATACAAGGGAAAAAAGTTAATTATACCTCTTTATAAAGCAATAGTTAGACCTCATTTAGAATACTGTATACAAGCATGGAGACCATATCGTAAGAAGGATATAGATACGCTTGAACGCATACAAAGGAGAGCAACTAAAATGATTCCAGAACTTAGAGACCTTAGTTATGAAGAACGCCTGAAAGAATGTGGTTTAACAACTCTAGAGACAAGGAGGTTAAGAGGAGATCAGATTGAAGTTTTTAAGATATTGAATGGGTATGAAAATATTGATAGAAATATGTTTTTCTCACTCAAGAAGGATAGCAGAACTAGAGGACATGAGGTAAAATTAGTAAAGGATCTATGTAGATTGGACATCAGGAAGCACTCGTTCTCACAGAGGACAATAAATGAATGGAACAAATTGTCTACAGATTGTGTAACTGCTAGCAGCGTGAATATGTTTAAAAACAAGGTTGACACATATATCAGGAGGGCGGGTTATAAGTAGATGAACATTGTTGGACTCTCGATAAGCCAATGGCTTCCTTGTCCACTTGCCATCTGGGCCTTTGGCTTGGATGGCAAATCTTGTTAAATCTTGTTAAGTGCAGCGTGCACGGGCCGATCTATTGTCCGCGCAACAAACGATAGCCGCTAGTAGCGAACTGCTCGCCGCTGCCGGAATTTCAATGGAAATGCCCGCCCATCCACCGCTAGGCATGGAAGTCAACGCAGTGGCGGTAAAGCTGCCAGCGCTATGGCCGGACAATCCGCGAAAGTGGTTTCTACACTGCGAGGCGAAGTTCCGGTTGCATAGGATAACAGCGCAGCAGACCATGTTTGACCACTGCATAAATGTCATGACGGCCGAGCAGTCTGATGTGGTCATGGACCTAATGGAGAGAGGGCCGTCGCCTACATGCTACGATGATCTGAAACAGGCGTACGTCGAGCGACGTAAACCGAGCACAGCCGAGCGCATACAGCGACTACGCAAGCTAGGCCCGATAACCGACCAACGCCCCTCCAACTTGTTACGTCTCATGGAGCGTATACTTGGCTGGTCAATCGAGGGTGACGAAATCGCAAAAGAAGAATTTGTACGGCGGTTACCGGCGCAGACGCAACTGATAATCAGGTCACAAGCCGACCTATTTACCGTTGAACAGTTGGCGCAGATGGCAGACCGGCTAGCCAGCGTACCGGCGATGCAGGCGACGTCACCCAGCTTCTCGGTCACTCAAGCGGAGGCATCACGGGAAGACGACGTCGTTACGCTGGCTTCTCTTCATCAGCAACTGGCAAGACTTACGACGAGTAACGACATGATATCTGCGGAAGTGGCGGAGCTGAAGAGATCGACTCCGTATGCCGGCAATCGTCGTGCGCGTGGTGGCTCCCGTTCGGAGACCGTTGCTAGTCGTCGCTCGAGGATGTACCGCGGCCTCAATGCTGATGGGCTATGCTGGTACCATTTGGTATGGGGCGCGAACGCCAACAAATGTTCTGAGGGCTGCCGTCAAGCGGGAAACGGCCGTGCAGGTCGTTAGCAGCGACCACCGACCTGCGCACATCTACTAGTCGCTTGCTTAACATTGCCGATCCTGTATCGAAGTTGAGATATCTCATCGATACTGGAGCTGAGATCAGCGTTTTACCGCCTAGTGCTGAGGACCGTCGAAATCCTTCAGTCGATATACAACTACAGGCAGCAAACGGATCATCCATCTGCACTTTTGGCGAGCGATCGATGCAAGTGGATCTCGGGTTGGCTAAAGCGTTTACGTGGACATTCCGCATCGCGGAAGTCTCTAAGCCAATCATAGGCGCCGATTTCTTAAGACATTTTGGACTTTTGGTAGACGTCGGGCGCAAACGGTTAATGGATGCTGAGACATTTCTCACCGTTCCGGCCTCGTATAGGCGTTCGGCCGTATCTAAGCTGTGTGTGTTGGTTCAGACGGATCGATATGCGGACATATTGGATGAATTCCACGAGGTAACGACACCTTGCATCAAGAAATGTCGCCTACAAGGAAAAGTGGAGCATCACATCGACACACGTTGTAGTCGACCGGTGTTTGCTCGCGCGCGTCGACTTTCTCCCGACAACCTAGTAGTAGCGAAGGATGAGTTACGAAAACTTCTGGAGATGGACATAATTCGCTCTTCGAATTCACCGTGGTCGTCACGTCTGCATATGGTAGCGAAGCCATCTGGCGGGTGGCGAGCTTGCGGAGATTACCGAGCTCTGAACGCAGTCTCTGATGACGACCGCTATCCGATACCTCACATGCAGGATTTTGCTGGCCAGTTGGAAGGAAAAAGCATATTCTCCAAAATCGATTTAGTACGTGCTTACAATAAAGTACCCATGAGTGCAGCAGACATCGCGAAGACTGCCATCATAACACCTTTCGGGCTCTTTGAATATACGAGTATGCCATTTGGGCTAAAGAATGCGGCACAGACATTTCAGCGGTTTATGGACCATGTGTTTAGAGATTTTCCTTTTGCATATGTCTATCTAGATGACATACTGGTCGCGAGCGCGTCATCCGACGAACACCGCATCCATCTGCGTCAACTATTCAGTAGGCTCGCAGATTACGGCTTAGTGGTTAACCCCCAGAAGTGCGTATTGGGCCAGCCGAGTTTGGAGTTTCTCGGTCACTGTGTCACGGCTTTCGGTGTGCGTCCGCTGCTGGAAAGAGTAATACACATCACCGACTTTCCGCGACCGAGTTCAACTAAGTCGCTGAAGGAATTTTTAGGGATGTTGAACTTCTACAGGCGTTTCGTACCACACGCTGTCGCTATTTTGACTCCCCTGTACGCACTCGTGAATGTGAAAGACAGTGAATTTGACGCGGATTGGACTGCACTTCACGAAGATCATTTTCAGCGCAGCAAGATGGCACTGGCCTCAGTTACAGGCCTAGCTCACCCGTCAGTGACAGCAGAGACGAGCATCAACACAGATGCCTCAGATACCGCCGTGGGCGCTGTTCTGCAGCAGCGTCTGAATGGAGTATGGACACCTATTTCGTTTTTCTCGCGCAAACTCCACGCAGCCGAGAAGAAGTACTCCACCTTCGATAAGGAGCTCCTTGCAATGTACTTGGCGGTGAAGAAATTCCGCTACTTCATCGAGGGACGCAAGTTCAGGCTATTCACTGACCACAAGCCGCTTACGTTCGTCTTCAACAATGTATCGGATAAGTGGTCGCCGTGTCAGCAGCGACATCTCTGCTTCGTGTCGGAATTCACTACCGACATACGTTACGTTCCAGGCGCTGACAACGTAGTGGCCGACGCACTCTCCAGAGCGTCTTCGCGGGAGACGAGTGCTATTGCGAGCATGGAGGGCGTGGCCACTGAAGTTATAGACTACGTCACTATGGCTAAACAACAAGCTGTAGACATGGCTGTACAGAGGCTTCTCGCCGAGTCGGACTTGCAGATAGCCCGCTGTCAGTTGCCGGATACTGAAGAGCGGTTGCTCGTCGATATGTCCACAGGCAAGCCTCGTCCGTTGCTGCCGGCTGCTTGGACGCGCAAAGTCTTCGATATCCACCACGACTTGGCTCACGCTGGAGCCAGAGCTATGCGCCGGTTGATTTGTGATCGGTTCGTCTGGCATGGTATGGCCAGAGACATACGTCATTGGGCTCGTACGTGCGAGGCCTGTCAGCGCGCTAAGGTGTCGAAGCACGTCGTGGCGCCGTTGACGCCGCTCCCGATGCCGGTGAAACGGTTCGACAGTTTGCACGTAGACCTGGTCGGTCCATTGCCGGCATCGCAAGGTTTCACCTACCTATTGACGATTGTGGATCGGTTCACGCGGTGGCCGGAGGCCATACCATTGAGTGACATATCTGCGATAACATGCGCTCGCGCGTTTTTGTATCATTGGGTTTCGAGATATGGTGTGCCGTCTACCTTGACGAGCGATCGCGGCAGACAATTCGTATCGGAACTTTGGAGGAAGACTGCGTCCATGGTGGGAGCAGCCACCAATACGACCACATCAAAACATCCACAATCTAACGGGTTATTGGAGCGGATGTACCGTACCATGAAGGCCGCGCTTAAGGCAAAACTAGCCGCCGACCCAAACTGGGTGGACGCGCTGCCTCTCGTCATGCTGGGAATGAGAGCGGCGGTGAAAGAAGATTTGAACTATTCAGCCGCCGAGATGGTCTTCGGTGAGGCTCTGCGCCTGCCAGGCGAGTTCTTTGTGTCGGCGGATGGTGACTGGACGGCAGATCCTGTGTTTGTGAGCGACTTGCGACAGAGAATTCGGCAGTTGCGACCGATAGCTCCCGACTGGCACGGTGGCCAGACACGACGAAACTACGTGCCGCGTGAGTTGTCTACGGCAACACACGTTTTTGTTCGGGTTGATGTGCACAGACGGCCACTACAAGCGCCATATCAAGGGCCATTCAAAGTGGTCGAAAGGCACGAGAAATTTTACAAACTAGATCTCGGCAGACGACACGATACGGTGTCGATCGATCGATTGAAGCCGGCCTTCTTGGAGGAGGCATCGAACGAGAACGAACCAAGACGCCACGCTCAAGCAGCAGAAGCGAGACCGCCGCCACATCACGGCAACACAGAAGTGGTTCCCGTGGTTACCTCCAGTGGCAGGCTGGTGAGATTGCCGGCCCGCTACCGTCCCGATTGAACTGGAATTGTGTTACATTAGTGTTATATTATTGGCCTACCATCTTGAACTGATTATGTCACATGAATTTGACTGTCATATTATTTTTATTTCGGTTTTCGTATACTTCGTATACTGGTGGGGGGCATATGTAGGCCGCCTTGATTATTATGTAAAGGTATAGAGTCTCGCGTGGGCAGACGAGAGTTCTTGGTTGTACGATCTGATGAAATAAAGACACGCGGTATTATGTGAATCCTAACACAAAGTGTGGTGCATAAAGTGAGTGAGACAAACCTCTATAACTTATTTGAGTTCTGCAACACCAGCCATTTCAACAAGCAGCCTGGAAAGGTTAGATGCAGGCTCAGATTTTTCTTCATGCCAAGCACTGACATTCCAAGAATCAGATAGTACTTTGTTAAAACTCTCAAGGGCAAACGGTGCCTCCACTCAGTGAAAAGTGTTGAAACAGAATTCCCCGGACATCGACGAACGTTACCTTTCTATGAGAAAGTTGTTGCTATAGATGTGAACCAGTCTCTGATCCAGCTGCACTACCTCTGAAATGGCCACATAGAGACGTATGTGCCTGGTCTGACCACCTGACACAACCTGGGTATCGGTGCAGCAGGTGGTGAAGAAAGTGGCACCACCTTCTCTGGCACCTGGTCGTGGAGTGGCTTTTCTCTTTGACTGACACTTTTTACTACAAATGCTTGATAGTTGTTTGACTGCAAATTAACATGCCGATATGCCCTTCCCTTCAAATGCAAAATATTTAAGAGTGAGATGGAAAGAAGTTGAATGCTTTGTAGCTTTGTGAGCTTTCCATTATTTACACTAGCAACAAACTGTCTCCTTCTTAAATTATGGCATGGAAATGATCAGTTCAATATGTCCTTATTTCCGCGTTACATGGGACATATAATAAAAACAAATAAGTTTTTTTCAAAATTATTTTAATCCAAATGATTTGTTAAGCTCTCCATTATGTTATATTCTATTCTGTTAGTGTAATAATTACGGAGAATTAAATATTTTCAAAGTGTGTATTGCTTAAAAAGAAGTTGCAATAAGCAACTTTTGATCCCTGAGATGTGACCATGCATAAACATCATATTTTTTCAAAATGTAGTCCATGGTTAGTTACACTTTATGTCTTAGCTTTTATTTTTTATAGTTTTAGTAGAAAATAAAAACAGTTTGTCAATTACTGAATTTGTGATATTGCATATTTCATCCTACTATTTTCCGTGTTATGTAATTTTAAGACCACACCACATACACAAAATGCAAAAAATATCTTGATTACACCATGACATGATGCATTTGATTTATATCTTTTAAAAAATACCTAATTTTTGGGACTCATGTCACACTTTGTCTCCCAGCTTTGGAGAACGACCGAAATGTGTTCTTATCTCTTATATCAATTAGACGTATTTGCCATAGACATTGGTTATTTCATACATAATAGGAACCCGAAAGAAAAGTAAGTCACGTCGGCTCATCCACAGTTACGTGTAGTTACCCCTAGACTAAAGAACATTAATCTTTATCGTTCATACCAGCAAAATCGTGACACCAGATTGTAAATTCAAAATCGTCTTTAATCCGCTAGCAGGATCATATTCCAGTTTATATCTTACGTCAGTTTAAGTGTTGTAGAGCCAATTGCAGTCGTTCCATGTTTCGGGTGGTCTAACTGGCGTTGTGAAACCTATCCATCACATCCTTATTGTTACATGCATGTGTTTAACAGAAATAGCAAACCATACACGGCTGAACTATTATTGCGACCAAGGGGCTTATAACGGTATGAAACCTAAATTGGACCATGCAGACTGAGGCGTGAAACTTGGCGTTAGCGCTATAAATTACCATGGCCATGTTTTAAGAATATATTAAAAAAGAAGTGGATGAACTCATTCCTCATTCACTAGTGAGTAATATTAAGAGACGCAAAGGGAACTTTCCCCTAGACAAGGAATCGCTAACGAAAATTAAGGAGAAACACACTTTATGGAGGCAAAAGAAGATAAATACTATACTGAATATCGTAGGGCTAGAAATCAAGCCGTAAACTAACGAGGAGGATACAAAAGGAATTTGAGATGAAACTAGCAACAGAGGCTAAGTCGAACACTAAAGCAGATTAGAAATATATGAATTCTAAAACCAAGAATAGGGAAGGTGTTTCAGACTTGAATATATATTCTAATGATCCTACTTCTAGACTTACAGATTATGTTAGGGAAAAGGCAGATGACTAGGAACACTTTTCTTCAAGTGTGTTTACTGTACAGCCATATGGTGACAACCCTCATATGGTGACAACCCTCATATGGTGACAACCCTCATATCCCAACAGTGGAGTTAAGACAAGACATCGAAAAATTTGCCTATTGATGAGGAATTGGTTTAGAAAAAAACTTTGTAATCTTAATATGGGTAAATCAGTAGAAGCATGTTAAATAAATTATCTAATCATTTATGTGTACGACTCGATAGCTATTTAATATTTCACTTGCTGTGAGTGAACTACCAAAGAAATAGATACAGGAAATTATAACTGCTAGATTTAAGAAAGGTAGTCGAAAAAATGCAGTGAATTATAGACCAGTATGTCTAAAAAGTATATTGTACACACGTATAGAACACTGTGTGAAATATCATATCGTTAGTCACATGACGAGAAATGAACTTTTTTGTACGCAACAGGTTGGGTTCATTAAAGGTACACGGTACTCTAACTGTTAAATGTTATGGACTCATGGACCATAGCTTTAGATAGAGGATAGTCTATATATATATATATATATATATATATATATATATATATATATATATATATATATATATATATATATATATATATATATATATATATATATATATATAGTGTATTATATACTTCATGAAAACCTTTTACGCCGTCCCTCTTAAAAGATTGGCAGACAAATTTTAATCATATGGAATAGATTACTATACACTAAGATGGACCCGGGCGCTCTTGTTGTACGGACCGTGTACAACAGGTCAGTGTAAATGGTACAAACTTTGAGTGGACAAATGTTACCAATGGCATTCCGCAGGGTAGTATCTTGCGATCACTCTTATTTTCTTTGTACATAAATGATCTTCCGAAGAGTATAGTGTCAGATGTATATACGTTTTCGGACGATACCAAGGTGTTTAGAGCGATTAATAGTCCAGATAACCAGTATATACTACATGACGATTTAGATGCTTCTAACATTTCACCCAGAAAAATGCAGGTTGATGCACTTAGGGGAACTTAGGGAAACAAGTAGAGCACGGGTACGATTATAATCTGAACATGGATAATACTGCCGATACATTAGGAAATATAGAATAACAACAAACATTGGGTTATTATTGATTCAAAGCTCGAATTCAATAAACACATCAACCTAAAAATAACCAAAGCAAGCAGTATTTTGACAGTCATTTTAAAGTATTACACAGCCCTAAATCAAAATAGTGTTGTGACACTACGTAAAGCTTTAGTTAAGGGGTCATTTAGATTATGCAACATCTATGTGATCTCCTTGTAAGCATAACTGTAAAGATGTCATGGAAAATGTGCAGATATGTGCAACAAAGCAGCTTCCTGGGATGAAGGATATTCTACACCAGAAGAGACTTGAGAGACTGTAACTTTCCACTTTCCACACTTGCATATAGACGAACACGTGGGGATTTGATAGAGGTTTATAAACTGCTTCAAGAGAAGTGTGACAGTGATGCATCTAGCATTGTTAAGCTGCACAAAGACAGTGATACAAAGGAAGGAACAAGGGGTTAGAGTTTGAAACTCTTTCTAAAACATGCTCGCATAAATGTTAGGAAAGAACACTTCTCAATTAGAGTTACACAATTATGGAATGATTTACCGAAAGTAGTTGTAACTGCCCTAAGTTTCAACTCGTTTAAAAACCGTCTAGATAAACATTGGAGTACTGAAGAATTTCTCAACAACTACAAACCGGCCTTGCCAGGAAGTGGTAAAACATTTCAATCGAAAGTTGAAAGTTCTGATCACCGAGGCCACCACCTAGGATAAGGAAGAACTTAGGTAACTCCAAGTAAGTAATACGACAAATATCACGTAATTGATGTGTGTCATAAATATGACCACAACGACTTGTACATTCCAAGCAGTACCCTCGTAATGTTGGCGAAGTAAATAATAAGAAAGAGTCTCTGTGCGACGTACCGTCACTAGCGTCTGTTCTGTCATCTCCCTAGTCTCGTAGAGCAACTGAAATTGGTCAGTGGCGTCAGCCAGATGTCGCCACACCTGTGGACACGTTCGCATTTTACTTTCACTTTTCTGGTGAATTAAGTGCCAAACATATCATAAATCAATTACTGATGTTCCAAGGAGAGTTATGACAATTGACGACTATTAATATGCACGCAACCAGGCACGCACGCACACACGCATACACGCGCGCGGACACATCACACAAAATGTCAAATATATGCAAAGAAGGGAAGATTAAACTAGAATAACCATTATAATAGCAATTATTCTGCAATAATAATATAACTAGCTGGCGTGCGCAAACATAAGTACGGAATTAGCTCATACTAACATCTCAAATGTGAACTCCGCGTGTGACATATATCGATTGCTTGCATTGTTTGTAATTTATTCGGCTTGATAATGGTCAAAGTAAAAAAAATGGTCCATTGTCAATGTGCACATAATACGACTGGTTGGGGTCAACACTGACAATGAAAATGAAACCTGACAATAAAGTAACAATAAAGTAAGGAATACCTGCCATTTTAGTGAATTCCTTCCTCAAAATTTAGTATTGATCACTTGAACCTGCTAACATGGTAGACAGTGGCAAAGGCCTGTTTACACTTCAATTTTTGACCGGTTTGTCGGTCGACACGGTGTCGCGTAGTATCGCGGTACAAGAATCGGTCGTGTAAACACTTTCCCGAAACCGATTACTGAGGTGAAATTGTGGCTACGATTGTGCCGGTGGAATTGGGAATGGATCCAATCTGACCGACAGACGGCCGCGATTTTGAAGCACTGGCCAATTAGCGACTTTACATCAAATCTCAAGTCGAAATTGACGAGAACCAATAGGTCACTATCACAACGTCAAGACACGTTGCTCGTATAAACACACACATAGTTTAGTTGCGATTTGTCATGCGACATTGTGTTGTCCAATCTATTGGTGCACACGTCGCTCGTGTAAACCGGCCTTTGATAAATAATTTTATGTGATTACCTAGATGGCTGAGTTAGCACCGAAGATAGTATCAGCTTGACTACCTGGATGTGTCGACACCGAGATTAGACGGCAGAACTCAGACCCCGTGGCTTGGGTCGGCAGCATGATCGTCCAGTTCCTGGCGAAGCTTCGAGTCTCTGTCGCCGGTGGCGTTTTGGTCGTCAACGTCTCTGCAAGTCACGTTGAAGATAATCAATTATGACACGGAGAATGCAGAACTGAAAATGTTGGCATAAACGAGTAAAATACTTTAATATCAGCTCTCAAGTGAAACTGTTACAATTCGTACGGTTTTACATAGGCATACTTACTAAACTAGTAAAATAATGTCATAACATTGGCTACTATTATTATAATAATGTCTTAGTACTTCGGACACACCTGTCACAACACTTGACAATTGGCCTCAAGGTGGCGTGACGGTTTCAATTTCGATAAGATCATTATTTATATTTCCCGGACGTCTATTGGTTCGTGTAATAATCTTGGTGGTGGAGGAGATGGCGGCGACGGCGGTGGGTGTGGTGGCGGCGGTGGTCGTTGTGGTGGCAGTGGTCGTGGTCGTGGTCGTGGTGGCGGCGGTTGTGGTGGTGGAGGCGAAGGCCGTCGTGATGGCTGCTGTGGCCGTCGTCGTGGTGATGGTGTTAGTTGTGGTGGCGGTGGGGGTCGTGGTCGTGGATTTAGGACAGTGATAGTGTCTACCGGAGTAAACACCCTCGAAGTGGTCGGTTTCGAACCGGAAGTACTTTGTGTGAACGAACCCCAACGGGAAGCAAACGAACGACTGGCTGACATGACTGTCAGAATGTGCGCACAATGCCTCCCAGGCCGATGTGAAGACGCCGGCCGGAACCCATGCAATTGCATCTTGGGAAATCTTGAGGAGAACACGGAATTGAATTTGGTGGATTTTATATTTGTCTAAAGCGTGGAATATTGATCGGATAAGTATTATTATTGCGTGTATATTAAGCATAAACTTACAAGAGTCCTTGTTTAGTCAATTGTTGCTGTTAAAATTTAGCTATAGGAGTAATTTAGGGTAGTTTATATCGTAGGTCTCCGAGGACTCGGTAGCGCGAGCGATAATTAAGGGTTGTTGTTTTCAGTTAATTGGGTACATAATACGAGACATAATATTATTGTAAATAATTTAGTACATATTAAATATTGAAAACTTGAATATTTTGTTTTAGCAACATTTATTGTTAAAGGTTAG
The DNA here is from genome assembly GCA_033239005.1 of Lamellibrachia satsuma. Classification (NCBI taxonomy): domain Eukaryota; kingdom Metazoa; phylum Annelida; class Polychaeta; order Sabellida; family Siboglinidae; genus Lamellibrachia; species Lamellibrachia satsuma. Next base: position 1,047,152 of record BSQZ01000047.1, on the reverse strand, counting down.
CCGTAGGTAGTAATTCAGTGTTATTTAAATAAGGTCACTGAAATTTCGTTAGCACGAGCGATATTACGTTTTGTTTGTCAGCTGTTACATAGAAAGTAAGTTGCAAGGCAGTAGCTGTAAATTTAATTAAGACATAAGTAAAATACTATAAAGTGTGTATTACAACACAAAAACAGTCTTTGTGAAGACTACCTAGTATAAATTGATTATAAACGGATTATAAACAAATACAAATTTAATTTCTAACATGGCGCCGTGCAAACGCCAAGTAAAGGCGAAACGTAATTTGATATGTTCTAGCTGCGACAGCTGGATAGACTTTGCAAAGTCCGGGTGTGTAAATTCGTGGGCGGAGGTGCAGGCGGATGATTTTCATTTCGTGTGTAGGGGGTGTACGACAGTGAAATATCTGCAGGAACAGGTGATTGAGCTAAGGCATATGATTTTGATAATGACAGGGCAGGGTGAGACAGAAGTGAGCAGAGGTGGTAAGAATGATGAGAGCAGAGGTGGTGAGACAGTGGCAATGTGAGGGAGAAAGCTGGTAAGAAGAAGAAAGATGACAGAAGGCAGAGAATGCAACAAAATAGATGTAAGCGGGTGAGTGGAGAGGGATTGCCAGGTGGTAAGACAGTAAAGGTTGATGATATGAGAGAAAGGGGGCATACTAGTAGTGTGCAACAGGAAAGGAGCTTTGCTGATGTAGTATCACAGGGGAAAGCGAGGAAAGCCCGGGTATTTATGGGGGATTCCATCATTAGGAAAGTGGATAAAATTGTAAATAGAGGAGATGACATAACAGTATGCCTACCAGGGGCAAAAGTAGAGGATATAGCAGAGAAGGCAGAACAGGTCATCAGTGGTGGCACGGGAGGTTCTGTTCTCGTGCATGTGGGAACGAACAATGCAGAGAAGGAGGGAACGTCAGCCATCGTTGGTAAGTACAGGAGGTTGATCAAGACACTTAAAGGGGCACGAGTTGGGCAGATCGTAATGTCGGGGATATTACCAATAATGGGAGGCAGGGGTGAGGAATACAGGATGGCGATCAACACACATGTACGGAAGGTATGTATGGAGGAGGGAATAGGCTTCGTAGACATGTGGTTAAACTTTGTGGGAAGAGGTGACTTTTTCATGAGAGATGGACTTCACCTGACAGGGAAGGGCGCTGCAGTTCTTTCGTGTGAGTTTGTCAGAGTTGTCAACGAGGGCACAGGTACCATAGATTATTTAAACTAGACGCGCAGGGGGAACTGACAGAGAAAACTCAAAGGAGTAATACTACAAATACACATCCAAAGAAATGTTCACCAATAATTTCAGACAATGAACTTAAATGTGTATGCTTAAATGCCAGGAGCATAGTAAATAAAAAGGTGAGACATTATGGTAGCAGATATTGATCCTCATGTAATATGCATCACATAATCATAGGCAAATGAAGATATAATAGATGCTGAGTTAGCATTGACAGACTATGTAATGTTTATGAAGGATAGACGAGAAAGAAGGGGAGGTGGAGTAATTTTGTGTATTAAGGAATCTATCCAAGCATATGAAATTACACTAAAAAGTGAAGCAGATAGTGTGGAAGCAATTTGGTGTAACATAGTTACCAGGAACTCAACATTAACATTAGGATTAGTTTATCGTAGTCCTAACATAGGACAAGAGGAAAATGTAAAATTACCAAAGGCGATCAGGGAGGTGAGCAAGGGAGAACGTGTTATAATGGGTGATTTTAACCATGGCCATATACAATGGGAATCATTAGAGAGTGCTGGAGGTGACGACCATCAGTTTCTACTTCTAACACAGGATTGTTTCCTTACTCAACATGTCTTGGAACCAACCAGAGGTGGGAATGTGTTAGATTTAATTTTGTCTTCTCAAAATGAATTAGTTGACAATGTTAAGATACACGAACCTTTGGGTTCAAGTGACCATAACCAAATCCATTTTAATATAAAAGTAAAAACAGGGAATACATATAAAAAACAATGGAGGAGGAACTTCAACAAAGGCAAATATAAAGTGAAGAGAACATATCTAGCAAATATAGATTGGAATAACTTCCTGAAGAACAAGACAGCAACAGAATGCTGGACTTGTTTAAAATATGAGATTGAGGGCATTATTGAGAAATTTATTCCATTAAGAAAACAAGGGAAAAGATCCAGGAAAAAACACCTGTCAAAAGAAGCTATTAGAAAAATTGCTCACAAACAGATGCTGTACAGGGTCTATAAACACACTGGAAATGTAGAAGACTACACAAACTACAAAGAGGCACTTAACCTAGCTACAACTGAAATTAGAAAATCTAAAAAAACCTTTGAAAAAAATTGGCAGGTAATATAAAAAATGACAGCAAGAGTTTCTATGCTTATGTAAGGAGTAAACTGAAAGTTCGAGATAAGGTCAGACCACTAGAAAACAACAGTAAAAACATAATTTCAGATGGGTTCCAAATGGCAGAGGTCCTGAATGAGTATTTCAGCTCAGTTTTTAGCACAGAAGATATCAGCTCACTTCTAGTTCCATTGACTAAATTTGAGGGCAATAATTCAGAACATTTAGGGCAGTTATTTGTAACTCCTGAAATGATAGCAAAGAAAATTAAAAAGATGAAAGATAATAAATCACCTGGAGTTGATGGGATACCACCAAAACTGCTAAAGGAAATTGTTGGTCAAATTAGTACACCACTTGCAAACTTATTTAACTTGTCACTAGAAGAAGGTATAGTTCCTTCAGAATGGAAAGAAGCAAATATTATGCCGCTATTTAAGAAGGGATCGAGGAAGAAGCCAGAAAATTACAGACCAGTGAGTTTAACATCAGTTGTATATAAATTACTCGAAACATTAATTAGAAACCACATGATGGAATTCCTCGTAAAACATAAATTAATAAATACATCTCAACATGGATTCCTAAAAGCAAGGTCATGTCTAACCAATCTCTTATGTTTTTTGCAAGAAATTACAAAGTGGGTAGATGACGGGTCACCAGTGGATGTTGTCTACTTAGATTTTCAGAAAGCTTTCGATAAAGTGCCACATCAAAGATTGTTACTTAAACTAAAAGCCCATGGTATAGGCAATGATGTAATCAACTGGATAGAAAAGTGGCTTACACACAGAAGACAGAGAGTAATAGTAGATGGTGAGATTTCAAACTGGAAATCTGTTTTGAGTGGGGTACCACAGGGATCAGTATTAGGCCCTATACTCTTTTTAATATATATGAATGATTTGGAGGATGACATATCTAGCAAAGTACTCAAATTTGCAGATGACACAAAAGTATTCAGAAAGGTTACTAATGATACATATAAACAAAGTTTACAGGATGATCTAGAAAAATTAGTTAAATGGTCAGAAAAATGGCAAATCTTATTAAATTCTGGGAAGTGTAAATGTATTCACATAGGACATAGAAATATGGACGAGGAATATAAAATGGGGGATGCTGTACTAGGTAGAACCACACAAGAAAAAGATTTAGGAGTAACATTTAATGCTGACATGAAAGTTTCAGAGCAATGTGGGATTGCTGCTTCGAAAGGAAATCAAATTCTAGGGCTAATTAGGAGAACTATCACATATAAGGAGAAACATCTAATTGTACCCCTGTACAAAGCAATAGTTAGACCACATTTGGAATATTGTATTCAAGCATGGAGGCCATATCGTAAAAAAGACATAGATAAGCTAGAAAGAATACAACAAAGAGCAACTAAAATGATTCCAGAATTAAGAGACCTTAGTAACGAAAGTCGCTTATTACAATGTGGCTTGACAACACTAGAGATCAGGAGACTAAGAGGAGACGAAATAGAAGTGTTTAAAATAGTGAACGGTTATGAGGATGTTGATAGGAATATGTTCTTCAAACTTAAAGAAGGCAGTAGAACCAGAGGACATAAAGCAGCATTGGTTAAGGAGCAGTGTAGGTTGGACATGAGAAAGTGCTCTTTCTCACAGAGGGTGATAGATGAATGGAACAAACTGCCAAATGATTGTGTTAATGCTAGTAGTGTGAATATGTTTAAAAATTTAATTGACAAATATCTGATAAGGGCGGGCTACACATAGATGAGAAAATTGTGGGACTCTCGATAAGCCAATGGCTTCCTTGTCCACTTGCAATCTGGAACTTGTTGTTCGAGATGGCAATCTTGTTAAATCTTGTTAAACCATGCGAGTGCACAGTCGCAGCGCCACGGGTTTCCGGCGAGCGTTGAGCAAGACCTTCACGTCGAGGAACACACGCGCCGACGGCGAGTGTGTCTAGTTTCCGTCCAACTTACTGTCCTCCAGCGCCGCTGTCCGGCTGAAGGGGTAAGACCACAGTTGACCTTCCTGTTTACTGTTTCACACGAATGTAGGGTACGTAAAATTGTGAAATGTGAACTTAATAAATTCATATTATGTGACATGAGTGCCTTTGAGCAGGAATATTCACAGGTTTGTTTATAGAAGCTATTGGTTGTGAAATAGTTCATTTTTTAGAGTTTAACTGGCGGAGGGATTTATGGGAATTGTTCTGCTATGGGCCATGTGGGCGCATGAATACACGGCTGTTTTTGTAAATATTGACGGGCGTCGAACGTGGGGGCATTTTAAAAGAGCTGGAGGTATGTGATTTTGATAAAGGTTGGTGAGCATGTCAATGAGATGATGGCAGTTGCTGCACATTTATTTAAGACTTTTTGATGGTCAGGTTTTCTTATAATCAGACAAAACGTTAACATAGCCACCAATGCAATTCTCTACTGTGGTCTGACTCCAAATAGAGTGTCATGACAACGGAAACAGAAAACATGGATGTTGATTTTTGTATAAAAAAAAGTACACTGCAAAATTACAAGAAAAGGTGATAGTGTTTGCCAATGGGCAGTGTCAGTTGTGGACAGGATGCTGAAAAGGAAAATTCAGTGACTATGGTGTTATTAATTGCCGTTTTGAGTTTGGCTGCAGAACGGTTGCAATTCATCGTTTAAGTTATATTCTTGAACACAAGATGACACGTGTTGAACCTGGCTTAGATGCCAGTCATCTTTGTCATAACAGCCTGTATCTGACAGCAAGTCATATCCCACATTCAATAAATAACAAAAGGCAATATTGTGTTAGTCAAAATGTATGGTTTGGTCATGCACCATTTCCAAAGTTCATGTTGCAATTCAAGGTATTTCAATGCAATAGTAAAACTTTTTTCTAGACGTGTTGAATCCTTCAGTTTTTTCAAAGTGTCGCCTGCTGTAGTCAATCTTATGCATTTGTGTCTGTCAGCCCATGCTGAGTCATGTCTTCGAAGGTCGATTGATGTATAGCTCACAAGATGGCACCATGTCATGGTCCATTGTCTGTTGGTGGTTTCTTGTATTGTGGTTGCAGGTCTATGAGTGATGAAACTGGGAGAGAGTAGACAGTTCACATTTGTTAGAAGTGTTCTGTTTTCTGTTTGTTTAAAATTTCCCCTCTACGTTCTGCTGGCATAACTGTGATCAGCAGACTTTCGTGATCGCAATGAATAAGGATGATCTTCCCTGTTTGCAGTTGGCAGTGTTGTTTTTCTGCGGCGACTCCTTGTGACCACTGGCTTAACTACTGCTGCTGGCGTTTCTGAAGCTGGCCTTTTCTTCCGTTTACGAGTAGCTGGTTTTGGATCAAGCTGACACTTCAGATATAGATCTTCTGGACGGCGGTTTCTTTTTGATTCGAGGTAGTTCTGCATGCGCTTTAACTTGGTATGACGGATATGCAGACGCACCGATGATCGACGTTTGTATTGTCTCTGGTATTCCACCTCATGCTGGATTTGCTTGACAGCTCTAGCGACCTGTCCACCTCTCGTAATAGTACATTCTCCAACTTGCGCAGCATTGAATTCCCCGATCCATAATTTATGCGATCGATCACTGAACTCTCTCGTCCATGTGCATTTCTACTGAATTAAAAATTTTTCGGCAATGAAGCACTGAATTATTGGTTAATGGATTCATTCTTGTCAGTTGTAAGTCTGTGTCGTGTCATCTGGAGTGCTGAATTTCCCAGTCGCATTTCTATTAATCCTTCAAGTGTTGCTCGGTCTTCATCTGTCATATTCAGTCGTGTCAGGCCACATGCCTTCAAATGCTGTGACCTTTTCCACCAGTTGTTTCGCTTACCTCCACGACAGACAATTCCATGTCGGTGACAGTTCTCACATGAGCCAGAATAACAATTCAGTGTTGCTTGGATTATCTTTGGCATCTTAGTAGTTATCATTCTAATGTCACCAGCATAAAGTGTGTGCATATCTGTGTAGATTTTCTGGCATCGTGTTCTTACGTCCTCTGCAAACATTTTCTTGTTTTCAGCTCTCACCATGGCATTCTCTCCTGGGAACATTCTGGATGAGAAAGATGCTCTCATGATATGTAAAAACTGTGTCTGACCGAGATGTGTTGTGTCAGCTTTCGCATCACCGTCTGTTGCAATGAATTTTAGTCCGACCTGTTGCTGGGCAAAGCTCACTCCGATTTGACGGCCTATTTCATGTTCTGATATTGGATCTAGCACACGAATCCTGGCTGTACATCCTTGATGGCCTGGGCACGACACATTTTGAACTTGATTGCGAAGTGATGAGCCTAGTTTGCATAGCTTGTTCTCCATGTGAAAACCTACAATCTCATGCTTGTCCGTCTGCCATTCAATCGCGGTTCCCCCTGCTTGACTTGCACTCTGTCCACAACCGTAGCTGTTTCTCAGGGATGTTGAGTTGTACCTCACATCCATGCTTATATTGATTGGTACGTTTGCTGGAAGACCACGCAGAACATTAATATCTCTGGTTTTTTACCATCTTCTGCTGTAGGTCATCAGTCGTGGACTGAGAAGTAATTGTGGCAACCCGGTTGGATATCCTTTGCATCCCGCTTTGACTTGGGGGAGGTGTGTTTGTTGTGGTCAGAATGTGTCGCAACTTTGTGTTTCCCATCGTTGTATCTTGTAGTCCTACATGGATGGCTACATTTGGAGCACACGGTTTCTGACCACGACTGCCCTTGTTTACTTCGGAATACAGCTTGTACATACGCGACTTGTAGTGACATGCTCTACAGTTTCCAACACAAACAAAATTGTTTCTCATGTACTTCGAAGTGTGGAAGAATACATGTGTCCTCTCTGCTAGCATGCTCTTTAAAACAATCATTCCACATTGCTGCATTTTTGTCCACACTAAGTAGACGCATTTCAGAAACTGTAGGAGTATCTGTCTGTACGTCAGCTTGAAGATAGATGTCTGTTAGGTCAGGGCATTGATCAAGCTGTGGCCGTAGAATTTTGCTCGTGCCTGGCCGGCCCTCTGCGTCGGAAACTGCCAGCAATCCTGAAGGAGTGGTTTGCAAAACTCTGTCAAAGTCATCCTGGCTTAGCCGTGGCAACCAAACCCCACTGCTAACACCACTGGGTTCCTGTTGGATTGCTGCATCTGATGGTTTGTGGTAACAGTGGCCGGTCTTGAAGCCGCCAATCTTCGTCTTAATTCCACCAGCAGGTAGACATTTCTCCTCACTCTTTCTACTACTACTACTACTACTACTACTACTACTACTACTACTACTACTATCATGTGTTGTCTCCTCCATTGTAAAATCCCAGGTAAATCCAAGTAAAAGTACTAATGAAAATGACAAAACCATTATCTGAATGCAAAGACGTCTAATCCGCCTGAGAACCCAGATGACAGTGACAGGAGACCAGTATATTAGGGGGGTGGGGACATATTCACACTAGTGCAGCCTCCATCTGATAAGTTACATCAAAGCAGAACAAGTCACATTATAATACAATTACTTAGCAATCAACTTTTGTTTATTTCAGTTAATTAGACACAGTCACCTTTACTCAAGTCCATGTGAAGAGCACACATCTATTGGGAGTTGAGAAAATCCTGGACAGGCCCAGCTGTTATCTGATATGGCCTAGTGAGCTGACCTAACTGTTCCACAGGGAAGGTGAGTTGTTTCTTAGGACTCCACTAAGTAGGTTATGTAATGTTCTGCAATCCGACAAGTTGAGATATCTGGCTTTTCAGTAATCTACACTCAAAGGTGATATTTGGGTCTGTTTACATAGGTGTATTGTGGCACCAGGTAAAAAAATTATTATAATTTTCAGTATGGAATAACAACTGGCTATATAGAATTTGATTACAGAACACATGCTGGACTATTCCAAAAATTATGTTACAAGTTCATTCGAGCGAGCTGAAAAGTGAGTGTATTCGAGTGTCGTACTAGAATACAGACTGTCTCAAGCTGAAGTTGCTCATATATGTGTGCTCTGCCCAGCACAGGTGGTGGTTCATTGTGTATGTAAGCAACTCCAACAACTAGGTAGGAAATATATTTTTGGCATGAAAATATGATTTTCATTTACCTTTATTAACAGGCTAAATATTTTTTTTCTGCACAATTATAATTTTTATTTGGGATAAGACCACAGTTGATATGTAGGGCACGTGAAATTGTGAAATGTGAATTTAATAAATTCATATTATGTGACGTGAGTGCCTTTGAGCAGAAATATTCATATGTTTATTTATAGAAGCTATGAAATAATGCATTTTTTTAGAGTTTAACTGGCGGAGGGATTTATGGGAATTTTTCTGCTATGGGCCACGTGGGCGCATGTTGTCCAAGTGAAGATGCCTCCGCCCACCCAATCCTCGCCATTGATCGCATCGCAGCGCCGTGATGCGGTTTCCCGACAGATGTAGGCTGGAGATTTCCGGCGTGTTCTCGAACAGCCCGTCGGGGATGTCGCCCAGGCGGTTATGGTGTAGTTCGACGTACACCAAGCCCGAAAGCACGACGAAGCTGCACCGGTCTGCCATCTTAATCTGACTGTCGGCCAAATGAAGGTATCTGACATCAAAACTAATTTTTTTTTACCAGTGTACCAATAATCACAAAACTGCGACATATCGATGTCTACGGGTGATTAGTCGCACTCATTGAGCTCATTGGTGATAACGGATAAAAGGAGGACATGTTAGGCTATATACCATGAGTACAATGTATATATCTTCAATAGTATTTGAACAAATAATATGAAAGAAAAGCGAAGGAGACAACATTTCAGCCTATACAATAACGAATGGTTATGGTTATGACAATAATTTTCTTCAAACTGCAAGAAAAAAGCAGACGAACTAGGGAGGGCGAAGTAGTTGTTACGCGGGATCGAAAGGATCATGTTGCCCTTCATGTAGAAGATCTTTTGTGTGGGAAGATTAGCGATAATTTCCGACGACACCCTCTCGATGCGATTGCCAACGAGACTGAAGTCGTTCAGTATCGGCAGACCGACGAACGACTGCACGCTCAGGCTGACGATGCGATTGTCGTACAGGTGCAGGAGTTAAAGCTGCTTCTAGCGGCGGAACAGCCCGTTGATTGAATGTGTGATTGAATGTGTGATTGAATGGGTGAGTGAATGAGTGACGAATGAGTTAGTGTCTCATAGTCTGCGGGTAAAAGCTATTAAGCTTAAGCATTGTGATTCTAGTCTTGATGCTTCTGTAGCGTTTACCAGAGGGAAGAAACTAAATGAGATGGTTGGCTGAGTGGGTTGTAGCCGTGTAATGCTTCTGGATTTACGCGCGCAGCGAGCATGGTAAATAGACTATGTGGATGGCAACTCGCTCCCAATGATTTTGGATGCGCCCTTCACAATGGCTTCTAGCCGCTGTTTCTCCTCCTGACCGGCCAAACCACACTACACTCGAAAAAGTGAGGATGCTTTCAATGATTGCGCGGTAGAAACATGCAACTTTCTCTACTGCTCCGAGAACTTGCAACCATCCCAAAGAAAGAACTTTAATTTCATGGTGAAACTTCAAGTTAATTTAACAATGTGATAGCAATGACGCAGGTTTAGTTCAGGTGTACGTGCAAGACAACATTCAAATCCAAGTCTGCCTTTCCTCACAACTGCTGCAATGATAATAAAAACACATTTCTTGAAGTGAGCTCATCGTGAACTTTAAACCCAGAAATGTAAAAATGTTCAGGGAGATTCAGAGATCGAAAGAAGATACAATACAGTTGATTTTGTTCAGAAGATAAAAATTAAAGACATGACCAATGCCGACGCACCATATATGTGAAAAGCTAGTTTAAAATCACAGACTTTTGCAATTTTTAGTAAACGCCTTCCACGTACTATATACGTCAAGCTGCATGCCACGAGTAAACGTTTCGATACATATTCATCTGAGTTATTGGCAATACATACTTATTACTCTGCCTTATATCATAATCTATTTGCTCTTGTAAGACAGGATATTATTCAGTGTGTGTGCACTTACTTTCATATTGTTAAAATGTCGCTTATACAGACAGTCCCGCCTTTATATAAAAGTATGTAGACCTAAGTCATTGAGTATATCTGGATAGCTTTTCCAAGGAAAGAAGAATTTCAGGGTTTTTTCTGTATCATTTCGATATTGCCAGATAAGGAATTCTGCAAATTGGTATGCCAAACAAGTCATGCATATTCCAGTACAGGTCTCACAACACATAAAAATACAGTGACCTGCTCGTTTTAACTGGTACAACATATATAATATTTTCCCAGCTATTTTCACAATATTCTCCACATGCTTATTAATTTTTAGATCATGATAAATTGTAATGCCAAGAAGCTTAGCATTGTCTACATTATATATCTCCATTCACTTTATCTTTATATTCGGTATGTTATTTCGAAAATTCCCATCTTGCGCATAACTCAATCATTTCTTTCGATTTCACTGAATTGATTTTCAAAGCATATTTCACTGTCCGCTTAGCGGCGATGTCAACTGATTCTTTGATTTCATAAACACATTTTATTTCACATACTTCGAAAAACGTACTGTCTTCCACATAGTTATATAACGAAGCATGTGTTTTTAAATCGTATATGTAAACTAGGAAACATTTGGGGCTAGACAGGGTTCCCTGCGGTATTTCGCCATTTGGGCGGCAAGAGTTCGAGTACTAATTTCCTATTTTTACCTTTTGAGTTATGTCTAATAAAAATGTTGCCATCCATCTTATAATATGTGAGGGCATATCAAACAGTTGTAGCTTTCCTAGTAACAAGTGATGAATGGTGAGATCAAACGCCTTGCTAGTATCCAGCATTACAACTCGAACATAAGTATCCAATTTATCAGTCGCTTCATAACATCTCTGTAGCATTGCTACGAGAACGTCAGTTGTCGACGTTCTGCCAATCCTACAACATTGCTTAGAGTCTAATTCTCATTCAATTATACCATCCACACATTTCATTATTATTGATTCAAACACCTTGCATATTTCCCGCAGAATTTTGACCGGAACCGATGATTTCATCAAAAAAATAAGTATATATATATACACACACACATACGTGCACATATCGGTATGTGCACACATTTATTTGCTGATGATGAAGTGACTGAAACAGAAAAGAACACCAACCTGCGACGACCGACACGACACACATAAGACAGACAGCGAATGATTCTTGTACGACTCTCGTATGACTCTTCAATGATAGTCAAATGAACAGCACATTATGTGCGGCAACGGCGGTGGCGTTGCCTTTTATAATGTGTGTGTGTGTGTGTGTGTGTGTGTGTGTGTGTGTGTGTGTGTGTGTGTGTGTGTGTGTGTGTGTGTGTGTGTGTGTGTGTGTGTGTGTGTGTGTGTGTGTGTGTGTGTGTGTGTGTGTGTGTGTGTGTGTGTGTGTGTGTGTGTCCGTGTATATATATATATATATATATATATATATATATATATATTCGTCGCCCAACCCTTGTCAGAAAGTCGCCTAACCCATGGATTTGTGCATATATATATATATATATATATATATATATATATATATATATATTAAAAGCATTACTAGACGAAATAAAGTACATATAAACAGTTATTATACAGTCACTCTTGATACAGATAAAAAAATATTATAATAATTTTAAATGCTATTGATTAAAAAGGCACCGGATAATAAAACAATTATTTGCCTACTTTGTTTTTACTTTGGGTAAGGAATATTTATATGCCGCATCCCTTGCAGTTGGTAGGAATTTGTGCAGTTCAAGCTGCGGTTGTTCGATTTGTTTTGTTTAAAAAAAGTGTTCACATATTTATGTACGTCTCTCTTTCAGAGTAACCAGGTAGTGCCTCGACATAGGGCCTGTCTGGTATATAATGTTCATAGCACGTCTTTGCACTTTTTCCAAATTACGTTGCAGACCCAGTGTGAGTGAGGTCGACCATGCCGGGCAAGCGTACTCCAGCGTGGGCCGGACCACCATTAAAATGTCTTTGACGGGACTACATTCCCGTTTGAGTTGAAGTAACAGAGTAGCCTCTTCACACAATTGATTGGCGAGGTAGAGCAAAAGGGTGTCAGTTTTCTTGCACCCAAGCAGTTTATATACGTACAAGCAGAGCAGAGCAGAATACACGTACAACTACAACCGTACCAGTTTCCCCAGTTTTATACGTATTTAGACACGGGAATACACGTGGACACAAGATCAGCTAGAACTGTACCTGTTTCACATGTTTGGATAGAACCATACAGTGTCGTAAAGCTAGAACCGCACCAGCTTCACTTGTTTCACATGTGCATAAACACGTGAATTCAGGTGAATATACGTACATCTAGAAACGGACCAGTTTCCCTTGTTCTACACGTGCATCAACACCTGAATACACGTACAGTCAGAACCGTACCAGTTTCACTTGTTCCATTCGTGCATAGACACGTCAATTTACGTGAACATACAAACAGCTAGTACCATACCTATTTCCCCTTTTCCATTCGTGCATAGACAGGTCAACTTACGTGAACACACGAACAGCTAGTACCCTACATATTTCCCTTGTATCAGGCGTGCATAGACTCGTCAGTTTATGTGAACACACGAACAGCTAGTACCGTACCTATTATCTTCCCTTTTCCACTTATCACCCCCACATTTTCGAATGTTTTATTATCAGAACAATTTCTTATTACAACTAATGCTCCACGACAGCACACAATAATAAAAAAACTACACGTTATTTACTAACAGCATACATAATAACAAACATTATCTACTAAGAGTAAGTGATAACAATACATAATAACGTAATTTTTTGAAATTTGTATATATGTAAAATTATGCACCACCAACTGAGAGGAGTAATCGTTTCACTTGTTAAAGGAAAAATTTCTGGCGACTATCAAACACTGGACAATAAACGATTGGGGAAAGATACAGTGAACATTTGTTTTGAAATGAAAACTTTGTTGGGCAATTTACCGAATAAAACATAGTAATTTTCCCAGACGAACGTCCAGCAAAGACTGTAAGAAATATTTTTACAGATGAGAGTGGAAACATGAGTTCACACACTTTTGCGCTTGTTATCGTTCATAGATATGACGAAAACAGAATACTCGTGTTTGCTTATTTTCTACTAGCAGTTTCGTATGTCCGTGAACATGCGCACAATCTTAGCCCGCACTGAGCGAGAGAGAACGAGATACAATAAACTGTTCACGAATGAATTACTGTGGTAAAACCACACAGCAGTGAAGTAAATTAAAATTAGTAATCACGCCAGTGTGGGCAGCGTAGTCTAGCACGCCAACTGTCAAAAGTGGAACACCGAGTGCCATAGAAACGAAACAGATAACGAGAATGTTTTTGGCGAAGCGAATCGCATGCAGTGTCGCCAACCTTGTGTTGTACGCGTCTCTGCTAGTCCCGGCGGCCAACATCTGCAACTGGTCTGTAATGTCTCTCTGTGTGCGAACGACAACTATGAACATTCTGGAGGTTGCGAAGATTAGAGCGATGCCTGGAATGCTAGCTGTAAGTATGTACGTGATGAGGATCAATATTGACACAAGCCTGTTGTCGTCGGGATATCGGAACGCGCAAATAGAGGCGTCCCACGCCGGGACTATTGTGAACGTGGTCGCTGCTAGAGCGGCACCGACGACCCAGTTGAAGACGATGATGCCGTAGCAGCGATTGCAGTTGAGGAGTTATTCGTAGCGGAGTGGCTTCAATATGGCGAGCATCTTGGACAGGGCCTGAGACTGTGCAGCGAGTTGGATGCAAACCGAAAACACGAACAGTGTCGTGCAATCTTCCCGCATTGTTGGGTATCTGACGATCACGGCAATGACGAGACAGTTCATGGAGATATTCAGGACGATCACAGCGCTTATAATCACCGTTTTCACGATGCTGAACTCGTAGGCATCCATGACGAAAATATTATAACCATTTAAAGTTAATTACGACCGAACAGCGACACATATGGTGAAACTTTTACTAGAGTATTTCTATATGTGAAATCATCCGAGCGTGCTAATGCGTCATACCACTAGTGACTTCACCGACAGTTTCTGGTCGCAGCGAATGTATGGGCGCGTCTTACGTGTAGTACCAAGCCTCGCTAACAAACAATTAGTGGGCTAACACTGGCTTCGCCATTCGACCTTACCACCCTGATCGCCAAGCCGACGGAAACCAGGTAGTGGAAGATGGTCCTCTGTTGATAACTAAAACAACGGCCGGCTCGCAGCTCTATTCTGTGTTATCAAACACCTTAGTTGCTACAAATAAACTGATTGCAATTAAACCGTCTTTCCATAGAGCTGATTCCTTTGACGGACCGCTCTGCTTCTAATTGGCTTCAATGTTCAACTCATGTTCTGACCTGACGACGTGCACTTCGGTGTTAGACTAGCAAGGGCTCGAATCCAAAACAAACATAGGCTAACCATAGCTCAAACGACAACATTTCAGTTGTATGACGAAGTAGAATAGTGAAGCGGCTAAAATAAATTAATTCAACATATTTTAATTGTGTACATGAAAATGTCTGTATTAAAATATACAACAGTTCATATTACATAACGAAAAACATTTGGAATTCTTAAACAGTTCATGCACCCAAAATTACTACTAGTCACCATAACCAAGTGATTATCCTCGTGTCTCCATAATGTTTGTGGACGTGGTAGTGCTGTACCGTTGCCGAGGTGGTTCATTCGGTGGTGCCATCCCTCGACGTCGTTGTTCGTTCGCACGCTCTGATTGTACACCGACCAGGAGTCCGTCGTTCGCACGCTCTGGTTGTACACCGACCAGGAGTCCGTCGTTCACACGCGGCTGCGCAACCAGATGCGTTGGATGTAATCCATCAGGTCGACAAGCGCGAACGTGGTCGTCTGCGCCATTAGTGCATCGAACGCTGCCGAAATGTGATCAGCCGGCAGGAAAGGAAGTGCGAATACCTGTAAAACAGATACACACGAAATACGTATACAATTTACGAAAAAAAGGAAACATGTCAATTATGAGATATAATATAAGTGTTATTTTTGCTTAGTTTTTCCAAGATTTGATTGGATTGTTTAATTTCATGACACCGATACATTTCATAAAGCAGTGTCGTGCAGCTCATACCTGGAATTGTAAGTCTCGCGGTTCATCTGGTCTGAGCTTGGCCCGGACGCGGTTGGCAGTGCGTGTCAGGCTAATAGTCCCGGGCAGAGCCTCGCATGGACGTTGAACATCAATGTCGCTCACCAGGACACATTCAACGATCCCGCTGGCGGACTGAAATTGGGCTTGGTCCTTGATCTGTGACAAGCAAACAGCACTCGAAAATTAAGGACGATATAACTAGAATGTACATTACTACTATTTTCATTATTCTTATTTAGTGATTATTGTTTAACTAACATTATTATTATTATTATTATTATTATTATTATTATTATTATTATTATTATTATTATTATCTATTCTACTATCATTTATATGTTAGTATCATTTATATTTACCTTAGCTTTCACTGCCAATGACGTTACCACTCCGGCTACAGGACCGCACGCGTGATCTTTGGGCCCAATGATGAACGTTTCACCGGCATGATGTACAGTCGCTAGGCAGTTGGTCGTTTTGTTCCGTACTGTGCATATCCACATAGTGGACTCGCATTTGTGTCGCTGGAACACCCAATAATGAATATTTTATAATCCATGATTATGGCTTTTTAACTAATAATGCAGACATGTCATTCCTTCTTTAACGGACACCTATTATTTGAATTATTATATTGTTCATGAACGAGTAGCCGAGTAGCCGTTGGAGATGAGTTTCCTTTTCCCTCGCTGTGACACTTCATCCAAAGTTGGCTCCAACTCCTCAACGCCAACTGGATCCGCCGGAAGTTCATCGACAACAGATCTAAATAACAAAATGTATGGATTTATGAGTAAATGTAATCATGCCGATATTTCTACACCGCTCGTGCAACAAAAGGGCATTACAAAACCAGACTATGTCAGTAATGCAGTGCGTTTTGCTACATGAACTGTGTTCATGATTAGGGAGTACAAAGTATGAACACATTGGTTTATTATATTTACCATTCATCTATCTACACGCGCTGGCTGAATGAAGCTCCTGGATACATTGAACGACGTATTGTTCAGTGGGTTGTCTGTTTCTTGTGCGTCCGTGTGATTTGCGGGGGGACTGTCGATGGCCTCAACGTCCGTATTGTTGGCGGGGTGATTGTCGGGGGCCTCAACGTCCGTGTTGTTGGCGGGGTGATTGTCGGGGGCCTCAACATCCGTGTTGTTGGCGGGGGTTGTTTGTCGGGGCCTCAACGTTCGGGATAGAGCACAGTGTACATTGCCAATCGAACTGTTCTTCCTCGCGGACCAGCCGGCGATACATCTCCTGTGTGACACCTAAAACATATAATGGACAATATAGACATGTTATATAGTAAGTAAGTATAAACCAATAAAAGTTTAGCTGATAAACATATAAAACATGGGACATAATTTTACATAGCTTAAAATATATAATATTTATAAAATACATAATAGATAAAATCATACCTATATGTACATAAACAATACCAACATATGATGCAATACATATTGTAATAATATCAATATATGATGCGATACATGTATTAACAATATCAACATATGATGCAATACATGTAGTAACAATATCAACAATTTTAATAAATATTCGTGTCACTTAGAGTGTTTATGGATAGTTCGTTTTTGATAAGCAATTAAAACAAAAGTGGACATACTACCAGTGTTGCAAGTGCGGTGTTGCCACTGCGAGCACGTGCCGCACTGTATGGCTTGTTGTCTGGGCCTAATCTCGCTGGCACACGCAATACAAGGGAAATTGGGCATCTGTCTTTCTGATTAACTTGACTTAATAGTAAAGGAACTAGAAAAATTGTGTTGTCCAATGTTCGATATCGACGGCTTTTATATAAATCCTCTCCCCAATGAAGCATGTAGCAGTGTTGGCAACACAATAGAGAAGGACACATGCTTTGGAGGGTATATAAACATACTGGAAATGTAGAAGACTACACAAACTACAAAGAGGCACTTAACCTAGCTACAACTGAAATTAGAAAATCTAAAATAACCTTTGAAAAAAATTGGCAGCAAGAGTTTCTATGTTTATGTAAGGAGTAAACAGAAAGTTCGAGATAAGGTCGGACCACTGGAAAACAACAAGGGAAACATAATTTCAGACGGGTTCCAAATGGCAGAGGTCCTGAATGAGTATTTCAGCTCAGTTTTTACCACAGAAGATATCAGCTCACTTCCAGTTCCACTGACTAAATTTGAGGGCAATAAATCAGAACATTTAGGGCTGTTATTTGTAGCTCCTGAAATGATAGCAAAGAAAATTAAGAAGATGAAAGATAATAAATCACCTGGAGTTGATGGGATACCACCAAAACTGCTTAAGGAAATTGTTGAGCAAATTAGTATACCACTTGCAAAATTGTTTAACTTGTCACTTGAAGAAGGAATAGTTCGTTCAGAATGGAAAGAAGCAAACATTACGCCGCTATTTAAGAAGGGATCGAGGAAGAAGCCAGAAAATTACAGACCAGTGAGTTTAACATCAGTTGTATGTAAATTACTCGAAACATTAATTAGAGACAACATGGTGGAATTCCTTGTAAAACGTGAATTTATAAATACATCTCAACATGGATTCCTAAAAGCAAGGTCATATCTAACCAATCTCTTATGTTTTTTTGGAAGAAATTACAAAAAATGGGTAGATGACGGGTCACCAGTGGATGTTGTCTACTTAGATTTTCAGAAAGCTTTCGATAAAGTGCCACATCAAAGAGTGTTACTTAAACTAAAAGTCCATGGTATAGGCATAGGTAATGATGTAATCAACTGGATTGAAAAGTGGCTTACACACAGAAGACAGAAAATAATAGTAGATGGTGAGATTTCAAACTAGAAATCTGTTTTTGAGTGGGGTACCACAGGGATCAGTATTAGGCCCTATACTCTTTTTAATATACATAAATAATTTGGAGGATGACATATATAGCAAAGTACTAAAATTTGCAGATGACACAAAAGTATTCAGAAAGGTTACTAATGATACAGATAAACAAAGTTTACAGGATAATCTAGAAAAATTAGTTAAATGGTCAGAAAAATGGCAAATGTTATTAAATTCTGGGAAGTGTAAATGTATTCACATAGGACATAGAAATATGGACGAGGAATATAAAATGGGGGATGCTGTACTAGGTCGAACCACACAAGAAAAGGATTTAGGAGTAACATTTAGTGCTGACATGAAAGTTTCAGAGCAATGTGGGATTGCTGCTTCGAAAGGAAATCAAATTATAGGGTTAATTGGGAGAACTATCACATATAAGGAGAAACATATAATTGTACCCCTGTACAAAGCAATAGTTTGACCACATTTGGAATATTGTATTCAAGCTTGGAGGCCATATCGTAAAAAAACATAGACAAGCTAGAAAGAATACAACGAAGAGCAACTAAAATGATTCCAGAATTGAGAGACCTTAGTTACGAAACTCGCTTATTACAATGTGGTTTGACAACACTAGAGACCAGGAGACTAAGAGGAGACCAAATAGAAGTGTTTAAAATAGTGAACGGTTATGAGGATGTTGATAGGAATATGTTCTTCAAACTTAAAGAAGGCAGTAGAACCAGAGGCCACAAAGCAGCATTAGTTAAGGAGCAGTGTAGGTTGGACATGAGAAAGTACTCTTTCTCACAGAGGGTGATAAATGAATGGAACAAACTGCCAAATGATTGTGTTAATGCTAGTAATGTGAATATGTTAAAACATAGAATTGACAGATATTTTATAAGGGTGGACTACACATAGACGAGAAAATTATTGGACTCTCGATAAGCCAATGGCTTCCTTGTCCATTTGCCATCTGGAACTTGTTGTTCGAGATGGCAATGTTGTTAAATCTTCTTAAATATTTCAATCTACGGCGTGTTTATGGATGATTTCATATGTAGTTTATTAAATGTATATGGATCCATATTTTACCTTTTGTACTCCTTTGTTGATAATGTACCATATTATATTAGTAGTGGATGAACGATTGTGCATTAGGTGATTAAAGCATGAAACTTGGTAGATATTATTCAGACTAATATATAAGGATCATGTTCAGATTCACTACGAATTTAGCATAACAAATGCATACTACTGAAATGGGTTACAACTAATAATTTTTAACAGAACATTACCCTGAACCAATTTCCACGTCACACGATGGAATTTAAAAAGATGCTACATTTCTTGTTAATCAGAGTGTCATGCAAGATCTGCTCAGTTCCTTACTTCTATTCAAAGCATTCAAGGGCAACTTGGTCGTAGCATTGGTAGGCATTCTCGTCATCAAAGTCAAAGGGAACGGTACTTCAGCTAAATACTCCTGATATCGGACGCTTTGTTTCAATTCATGTTGTACAATGCCGTTATTCAAACAAAAAGACCTGCTCAACGAAACAATACAAGAGTATCAAGCCAATTACTACGGCCTCCGCACACTGCTAACGCACACAAATCAAAGGACAAACGACGTGAAACAATCAGCTCAGTAAAACAAAGCAGGAGTAGTGAAGCCAATTAATATAGCCTTCAAATATTCTTAACACACACAAACCAAAACCAAACAACATACAAGATCAGCTCAATAAAACATACAAAAGTAGGACGTCAATTACTATGACAAATCAAAGGGCAGTTTCATCATTTCAGGGTAATGTAAACATTTTAGGATAATATAATATAATATAATTTATGCACTTGTATACGAAGATTATTATTATTATTATATTGGAATTTATATAGCGCCCGAATCCAATTAAGATAAAATGCCCTCAGGCGCTTTACATGAAACTGCATAAATTAAATAACACTATAAAATACAAACTTTACTTAAAACTGCATAAATTAACTAAAAGTATAAAATATAGATTATTTTCAAAATAGATAGTGTAAGGAGCTGATTTAAACATTACAAAATAAATAAACACATATATTACACTTATAGTACACACATCAATAAAACATAACGTATAAGTCATTGGTATATAGCGATGTCATTAAAACGAGAGCGTGACTCAATCACGTCAGTCGTATGCCAATTAAAATATGTGTTTTTAAGTGTATCTTGAAAGAGCTGAGAGTGTTCAGTTGTTTAATGTTCTCAGGCAAGTCGTTCCACAGTATGGCCGCAAGTCGGCTGAAACAACGTTCACCTTAAGTTGCAGTCCGTAGCACAGGTACGACGAGAAGTGATTTATCTTATCGTTGATCTTAAACTACGCGTTGGTTGATGTTTCTGCACAATGTCACTCATGTGTGCCGGTGCCAATCCGTTGAGCACTTTATACGTGAAGGTTTTAACCTTAAAGCAGAGTTGGTATTTCACCGGAAGCCAATGTAGCTCACGTAACACAGGTGTTATGTGTTCGCTCTTGCGTGACCTGGTGATTAGGCGAGCAGCGCAGTTCTGTATACGCTGCAATCATTCAATTAGCACCTAAGGCAAACCTTGCAGCAGCGCGTTTCCGTAGTCCAGGCGAGATGTTACCAGTGCCTGGACTTGAATCTTACAGGCGTCATTTGTGATGTATTTCCTGACTTTGCCAATATTTCGGATGTGGTAGAAACATGACTTGGAGATCGCATTCACTTGTTTCTCCATTGTCAAACCGCTGTCCATAATAACTCCAATATTTCTAACGGATTGCACAGCATGTAATAGTCTGCCTCCGATCGTGAGGGACAAGTCGTTCACCCGACGAATTCGGTGTTTGGACGAAAACACAATGAGTTCGTTTTTTTCTTGGTTCAGTTTCAGCATGTTTCTATTCATCCACCCGCCAACATCCGCCACACAAGCTTCAATGGCTGACCTTTCACTGGCACAGTTCTCATCAGGCTTGATGGACAAGTATATTTGTGTGTCATCTGCATAACAGTGGTAGCGAAGGTAATGTTTCTTCACTATACCACCAACTGGTTTAGTGCATATGCAGTACAGTTCCGGTCCCAACACGGATCCTTGTGGCACGCCGTAGCATAGATTTGCGTTGAACGAAGTTGCGGGGCCGACAGAGACACATTGCGTTCTGCCGCTAATGTAGGATCGCATCCAATCCAGGGCTTCTGCAGTCACACCAAATGAGTTTTGATGACGCGTTAGCATAATGCCATGGTCGATAACATCAAACGCATTGGACATATCAAGCATGACCAAGACAACTACACGTTTTTGATCAAGGGCTTCTGCGATGTCGTTCTGGACTTTCACAAGAGCTGTCTCGGTTGGATAATTATTTCGGTACGCCGACTGGTGAAAATCGTGCAGATTGTTGATGTCCAGGTGATCTTTCAAACGGTGTTCGACCACTTTCTCAAGAAGTTTTGACACGTATGGTAGGTTTGACACAGGCCGATAATTATTCAGAACTTCCTAATCGAGGCCCGGCCTTTTAAGCAATGGTCTCACAACTGCACGTTTGAAACATGCGGGTAGCACTGATGTTGCCAACGATTTGTTAATAGTGCCTGTAATCAACGGCACGAAATGATCCAGACACTGCCTCAAAAGCCGCGTAGGGATCGGGTCTAAGTCACATGCCTTGATGAGCGAATTTGTGATTATTCGTTTCACCTCGTGGCTGGCAGAAACCTTTGAAGCGGGATTCCGTCAAACATGACGTCATCGTACAAAGCTGTTTCGTAGATGTCACTTGGGTTGCCGATGTTGATGTTTCGTCGGATGGTAGCAACGTTGTCAATATAAAAGTCACCGAAAATAGTCGCTAACTGTTCGGCCGATTCATGGGTTGGTAAGATTACCCGTCCCGTGTTACCCATCAAATGACACGTTAATTTGAACAGTTGTTTCTGATCTTTGCCGCAGAACGGTAAGTTTGGTTCGCCGCCATACCTTCTCTGCTCGCGTGTTTGGCGTGTTTCAGTTCGTCTGAATACCATTGCGCGTTTGGTCTCAGTGTTATCGACTTTCTTTGGACTGGAGCGTATTTGTCGACAACCGCTTCAATTCCCGTGGAATAAGCGTGTACAAGTTCATTTAGCGACCCATCAGTGTCGTTCAAAATTGGCGTTAAGTCCTTGATAAATTCGGGAATACAAATGTCCCGAAGCTTCCTGAAAGTGACCGGCTGGCGAACGCTGTCTGGCTTCGTTAAGTTAATTCTAAAACACACAGCCAGATGGTCGCCGGAAGGGTTACCCTTTGTGTCTCCAAGACATGACTCAGAAACTGTTGGCATCCCAATCAACAAGGAACTCACTGGGTCGAGAGATGTGATGTATTGTGTAACCAGATGGCACGAGTTCGTTTATAACCTGATTGTCAATGTCGGTTCCTAGCCATGTCTCAGATAAGGCTAGCACATCGATGTCCCGGGAAATTACAAAATCTGCCACCGACAGAGCTTTGCTCTTGATTGAACGAGCGTTAAGACAACATATTGTCAGTGGAATGTCACGTTCACGGTGTTTAATGACACGCAGATTAATCAGCTGGGATACATTTGCACTGGCAGATTTTACAGCCCGTGTAACAACATCGAAGCGGTGTGTAATGCGTGTTTCAATCACACGTTGTTTGCGAAGGCCGCCTCGTTTGCCACTTGAAGCTGGGCACGTTACGGATAGTCCCAAGCGTCTGATCAATGCATGTAATGTATCCGGTAATCAGTGAGTGACACCCGTAGAGGCTGGGCGCAAAGTCCGAATAATATTCAGTAGACGCATCGCGAAACAAAGAGCTTTGATGATTGCAATCAACCGAATTAGGTCAGTTGCTTGTTAGGCCTATGAAGACTTCTGGTCCACAAAATGTGTAGGCGTCACGGATGGTTGACGTCTGTCTAAAGGCTACATATAAAACTTCTTAAATTATAGATAACATACACTTTGTAGATATATAAAAACTACGTCGCAGCAATCACTGAACCTTCATGCGTGTGTAGTGATGGTATGAATCAGCAGCTCCTCGTATAATCCTTTGAAAACATGATTAGAAACAAAGTTCACTTTTGGCTTGCTGCCTGTTAGGCGCTACCAAAACAGTTTACCTTCAATAGTCTCTAGAAAGTCAAAACGAAAACACACACGAAACATTTTATATATTTATTAATGACATCATAATATTTTATTAATAAGAATAATTACGGTACCAGCTGTTCGTGAATTCACGTGTTGAAGCACGTGTAGAACAAGGGAAACTTGTTATGTTCTAGATGTACGTGTTTCCACCTTTATTCACGTGTTTGGGTACGTGTTGAACAAGGTAAACCGGTACGGTTCTGGATGTGCGTGTATTCTCGTGAATTCACGTGTTGATGCACGTGTGGAACAAGGGGAATTGATACGGTACTAACTGTTGGTGTGTTCACGTAATTGACGTTTCTTTGCACGAATGGAACAAGTGAAGCTAGTACCGTTCTATCTGTACGTGCATTCACGTGAATTCAAGTGTAGGCACGTGTGAAACACGTGGCACGTACAGTTCTAGATGATAGTTTGATAATCGCCAGAATTCTTACTTTAACAAGTGTAACGATTTACTCCTCTCATATACAAATTTCAAAATTACGTTATTATGTATTGTTATCACTTACTGCTAGTAGATAATGTTTGTTATTATGTATGTAAATACCGTGTAGTCTTTTTTATTATTGTGTGCTGTAGTGGCGCATTAGTTGTGATAAGAAATTGTTGTGATAATAAAACATTCGAAAATGTCCAACACAACACTCGTCTCAAGGGCACTGTGGGGGTGATAAGTGGAAAAGGGAAGATTCGATAACATAAAAGATATGGCACTAATATGTCAGCTCGAGGCAACCCAGGACAGAGACCGGCGTCGTCAGGTGGTTTGGGTGTCATCCAGACGTGCATCCATCTGATGGTCTCGGTGAGGGGTCGAAGAAGGGCAACTCTCAGGTAGAAGAATTACGACCACCACAATTTCTCGACTGGATGCATTTGAATATGTTTGACCCGAACTTTTCTTGCACCGGAAAAACAAACACTTGTCGTTTGATTTGTTAGCGCCGTAACCGCACACACACACGCACACGCACACCACACACACACACGCACACGCACACGCACACGCACACGCACACGCACACGCACACGCACACGCACACGCACACGCACACGCACACGCACACGCACACGCACACGCACACGCACACGCACACGCGCACGCGCACGCGCACGCGCACGCGCACGCGCACGCGCACGCGCACGCGCAAACACACACATACACACACACACACACAAACACACACACACACACACACTAACACGCACACGCACACGCACACGCACACGCACACGCACACGCACACGCACACGCACACGCACAAGCACACGCACACGCACACGCACACGCACACGCACACGCACACGCACACGCACTTTTAATGATGATTTCATGAAACTGGTGGTAAAATAATGTTATGCCCCAGCGCTTTCACGTCTCCAGCTACTTGCCCCAAATCATTTTTTTTACATACATTTCAGTGGAATCAGTGGATAACAATCTAATTACAATCGTCGTATACAAACGACATGTCACAGCGTACATTATGAAATGTTTTACTTGCGTCTATAAATAACAAGGTTGTACAAATGTACTTGGTTATTGAAATTATTTAGCAGTTTGGCTACTAGCAGACTCTGCGCCAAAACAACAAGGTTTATGTGAGTGGCTTCACAAATTCGTTCCTAACCGTAACTGAGCAAGAATTTCCACATCAAGTTTAAAGTGTTATATAATGTTGGATAAGCCGATAATGCAGTTCATCTTAGTGACACGCACGGACATTGTAGAAATCGTAGGTAATGTACTGTGGCTCGCGAGGATGACCACCCCTATCTCGCGAGGATGACCACCCCTATCTCGCGAGGATGACCACCCCTATCTCGCGAGGATGACCACCCCTGGCTCGCGAGGATGACCACCCCTATCTCGCGAGGATGACCACCCCTATCTCGCGAGGATGACCACCCATATCTCGCGAGGATGACCACCCCTGGCTCGCGAGGATGATCACCCCTATCTCGCGAGAATGACCACCCCTATCTCGCGAGGATGACCACCCCTGGCTCGCGAGGATGACCACCCCTATCTCGCGAGGATGACCACCCCTATCTCGCGAGGATGACCACCCCTGGCTCGGAAGGATGAACAAACACGTGTCTATGTACATGTGGAACAAGGGAAACTGGAACCGTTCTACATGTACGTGTAATCACGTGAAGTCACGTGTTTATAACGTGTGGAACTGGGGGAAATGGCAAGGTTCAAGTTGTATGTTTATTCACTGGTATTCACGCCTTTAGTCACGTGTGGAACTGGGGGAAATGGTACGGTTCTAGTTGTATGTTTATTCACTGGTATTCAAGCCTTTATGCAAGTGTGGAACAAGTGAAACTGGTACGGTTCTGGCTGTACGCGTTTTCAGGTGTTGATACACGTGTGGAACATGGGAAACCGGTTAGGTTCTACATGTACGTGTATTCACATGAATTCACGTGTTTATGCACTTGTGAAACAAGTGAAGCTGGTACCGTTCTAGCTGCACGTGTATACATGTGATTATGAACGTGTGGAACAAGGGAAACTGGTATGGTACTAGCTGTTTATGTGTTCACGCGAATTCACGTGTTGAAGCACGTGTAGAACAAGGGAACTGGTACGGTACCAGCTGTTCGTGTATTCACGTGAATTCACATGTTGAAGCACGTGTTGAGCAAGGGAAACTGGTACGGTTGTGGGTATACGTGTATTCACGTGAATTCACGTGTGTATGCACGTCTGAAACAAATGAAATAGGTACGGTACTAGCTGTTCGTGTGTTCACCTAAACTGACGTGTCTATGCACGAAAGGAACAAGGGAAATAGGTACGGTACTAACTATTCGTGTGTTCACGTAAATTGACGTGTCTATGCACGTCTGAAACAAGGGAAATAAGTACGGTACTAGCTGTTTGTGTGTTCACGTAAATTGACCTGTCTATGCACGAATGGAACAAGTGAAACTGGTACGGTTCTGACTGTACGTGTATTCGGGTGTTGATGCACATGTAGAACAAGGGAAACGGGTTCGTTTCTAGATGTACGTATATTCACCTGAATTCACGTGTTTATGCACGTGTGAAACAAGTGAAACTGGTACGGTTGTAGCTTTACGGTACGGTGCGGTTCTAGCCAAACATGTGAAACAGGTGTAAAATTGGGGAAACTGGTACGGTTGTAGTTGTACGTGTATTCTGCTGTGCTGGTTGTACGTATATGAACTACTTGGGTGCAAGAAAACTGACACCCCTTTGCTTTACCTCGCCAATCAATTGTGTGAAGAGGTTATTCTATTACTTCAACTCAAACGGTCACGTATTCCCGTTAAAGACATTTTAATGGTGGTCCGGCCCATGCTGGAGTACGCTTGCCCGGCATGGTCGACCTCACTCACAATGGGTCTGCAAAGTGATTTGGAAAGAGTACAAAGACGTGCTATGAACATTATGTACCCGGACACGCCCTATGTCGAGGCACTACCTGGTTACTCTGAAAGAGAGACGTACATAAATATGTGAAAATTTTTTTTTAAACAAAACAAATCGAACAACCACGGCTTGAACTGCACAAATTCCTACCAACTGCAAGGGATGCGGCAAATAAATATTCCTTACCCAAAGTAAAAACAAAGTAGACAAATAACTGTTTTATTAACTGGTGCCCTTTTCCATAAATAGCATTTAAAATTATTATAATAATTTTTTTATCTGTACCAAGAGTGACTATATAATAACTGTTTATATGTGACCCATGGATGTGTGCAAATATATATATATATATATATATATATATATATATATATATATATATATATATATATATATATATATATATATATATATATATATATATATATATATGTGCAAATATATATATATATATATATATATATATATATATATATATATATATATATATTTGCACAATATATATATATATATATATATATATATATATATATTTGCACACATCCATGGGTTAGGCGACTTTCTGACGAGGGTTGGGCGACGAATGTCGCCTTAGCGACAGCACACAGTAAACGTTTGGCCGTTTGCCGGGTGTTGTCATGCGCACTGTCTACATGTGAAGCTCAGCCCATTCAGTAGGTCTGTGCGTGTTAAATTACGCTGTTGTTCAATTGCTTAATTTGAGCCTTGCCTCAGTCAAATATTTAGATTGCCATCCCAAACAACAAGTTCCAGATGGCAAGTGGACAAGGAAGCCATTGTCTTATCGAGAGTCCAACAATTTTCTCACCTATGTGTAGCCCGCCCTTATCAAATATATGTCAATTCTATTTTTAAACATATTCACACTACTAGCATTAACACAATCATTTGGCAGTTTGTTCCATTCATTTATCACCCTCTGTGAGAAAGAGTACTTTCTCAAGTCCAACCTACACTGCTCCTTAACTAATGCTGCTTTGTGTCCTCTGGTTCTACTGCCTTCTTTAAGTTTGAAAAATATATTCCTATCAATATCCTCATAACCATTCACTATTTTAAACACTTCTATTTGGTCTCCTCTTAGTCTCCTGGTCTCTAATGTTGCAAACCACATTGTAATAAGCGACTTTCGTAACTAAGGTCTCTCAATTCTGGAATCAATTTAGTTGCTCTTCTTTGTATTCTTTCTAGCTTGTCTATGTCCTTTTTATGATATGGCCTCCATGCTTGAATGCAATATTCCAAATGTGGTTTAACTATTGCTTTGTACAGGGGTACAATTAGTTGTTTCTCCTTATACATGATAGTTCTCCTAATTAGCCCTAGAATTTGATTTCCTTTCGAAGCAGCAATCCCACAGTGCTCTGAAACTTTCATGTCAGCACTAAATGTTACTCCTAAATCCTTTTCATGTGTGGCTCTACCTAGTACAGCATCCCCCATTTTATATTCTTCGTCCATGTTTCCATGTCCTATGTGTATTAGTGCCCTGCGCGGGCCTAGAATTTGATCCCAAGCCCGGCCCGCAATTAGCAGTTAGAGTCCAGGCCCGGCCCAGGCCCTCAATAATTTTTCAAGCCCGGCCCGACCCAGGCCCGCAAACTAGAATTTAGGCCCAGGCCCGGCCCAGGCCCGACCCAGACCGTGAATGTTTGGCCCAGGCCCGGCCCGGCCCGGCCCGGCCCGGCCCGGCCCGGCCCGGCCCGGCCCGCAAGTTTCAGGCCCAGGCCGGCCATATACCCGCGGGCCAAAGATGGGTAAGCCCGCGGCCCGCAAGCCCGCGGCCCGCTATGTTTAAAGAAGATAAACCTATAATCTTATAAAAAAAGACGAGGATGAGTTCTAAAAATCCAGCACCAACAACTTCTTCAAACTTACGAATATCCTGAAGAAAAATAAAGAAAAACGTCTTAGTGTCATTACTATTAAATATGATAACATTTGTTATATTTGGCTTTAATGTGTTGGCTTATGGTTAGGGTAGGAGATTTGTTTATCGAACCATGACTTAACCCATATGCAAGCCATAACCACAATTTATATTGTTAATTGAATTAGTTCAACTAAGTTAACATAATTTAATATGATATTTCAATTAAATGTCACCCACTGGCACTGACACCGAGTGGCATTTCCAGCAGGTCTGCAGTCACTAGCCTGAGACAGACAAGTTCAGACATGTGTGAATTAGTACAAGTGTGAATGAATTAGGACTGGGGAGAAATACCAATTACCAACTGGGTTGGGTACTGGGTAGTGAGCTAGTGGCCTAGTGGGCACTTGGCAGTGGCCACGTCATTCAGGTGGGCAATGTTTGGAGGGAAGACCTAGAAAATAGAATGTCCACTGGTAGGGTCAAAGGGGGATAAGTTGATGGTTAATCATGGCTTGATTGCCTCTGCAAATATTTCTAAACTAAACATTTGGGGCTGGCTACTTCCAGCCAAGTGAACTTAAGGGGCCATTATATTCCATGCAAGGTCTCAATTTGCAACTATATAATACTAAAGAAATAATTTTAAGCATTCATTAACCGGAATTACAATTTATAATAAGTTTTTACTAAAAAATAAAGTAATAATCGGTGTTTTGTTTGAATATTTTATTATGTCCAGGCCCAGCCCAGGCCCGGCCCGGCCCGGCCCGCTCACACTAGGCCCAGGCCCGGCCCAAGCCCGATGTGTTTAAATTGTTTTCAGCCCAGGCCCGGCCCGGGCCCGCAGTATGTAGGCCCAGGCCCGGCCCGGCCCGGCCCGCGAAATTATGTAGAGGCCCGGCCCGCGCAAGGCACTAATGTGTATACATTTACACTTCCCAAAATTTAATAACATTTGCCATTTTTATGACCATTTAACTAATTTATCTAAATCATCCTGTAGACTTTGTTTATTTGTATCATTAGCAACCTTTCTGAATACTTTTGTGTCATCTGCAAATTTGAGTGCTTTGCTAGATATGTCATCTTCAAATCATTTATATATATATATATATATATATATATATATATATATATATATATATATATATATATATATATATATATATATATATATATATATATATATATATATATATATATATATATATATATATATATATATATATATATATATATTAAAAACAGTATTGGGCCTAATACTGATCCTGTGGTACCCCACTCAAAACAGATTTCCAGGTTGAAATCTCACCATCTACTATTACTCTCTGTTTTCTGTGTGTAAGCCACTTTTCTATCCAGTTGATTACATCATTACATTAGGAATCCATGTTGAGATGTATTAATTAATTTATGTTTTACAAGGAATTCCACCATGTGTTCTCTAATTAATGTTTCGAGAAATTTACATACAACTGATGTTAAACTCACTGGTCTGTAATTTTCTGGCTTGTTCCTCGATCCTTTCTTAAATTGCGGCGTAATGTTTGCCTCTTTCCATTCTGAAGGAACTATTCCTTCTTCTAGTGACAAGTTAAACAATTTTGCAAATGGTGTACTAATTTGCTCAACAATTTCCTAAAGCAGTTTTGGTGGTATCCCATAAACTCCAGGTGATTTATTATCTTTCATCTTCTTAATTTTGGTTGCTATCATTTCAGGAGTTACAAATAACTGCCCTAAATGTTCTGATGTATTGCCCTCAAATTTAGTAAATGGAACTGGAAGTGAGCTGATATCTTCTGTGGTAAAAACTGAGCTGAAATACTCATTCAGGACCTCTGCCATTTGAAACCCGTCTGAAATTATATTTCCCCTGTTGTTTTCCAGTGGTCCGACCTTATCTCGAACTTTCTGTTTACTCCTTTCATAAGCATAGAAACTCTTGCTGTCATTTTTTATATTACCTGCCAGTTTTTTTGAAAGGTTCTTTTAGATTTTCTAATTTCAGTTGCAGCTAGGTTAAGTGCCTCTTTGTACTTTGCATAGTCTTTATCCTTTCTGATACGCCTATAAACCCTCCACATAGTTTGCTTAATTACTATTTTTCTAATAGCTTCTTTTGACAAGTGTTTCTTTCTAGACCGTTTTTCTTGTTTTTTTCAAGGGAAAAAATGTATCGATGATACTCTAAATTTCATATTTTAGAATTTTCCAACATTCAATTGCGGTCTTATTCATCAGCATGTTATTCTAATCTAGCTTTGCTAAGTATTTTCTCATGTCTTTATAGTTACCTTTGTGGAAGTTTCTCCTATACGTTTTTTTATTTTTACTTTCTGATTTTACATTGATGTCAAAATGTATTTGATTGTGGTCACAGTTACCCAATGGTTCATGTATTTTTACATTGTCCACTAATTCTTTTTGTGATGATAAAACTGTATCTATTACATTTTCTCCCATGGTTAGTTCTAGAATTAAAACTAGAAATTGTTGGTCCTCACCCCCTGTACTCTCTAGAGATTTCTACTGTATGTGTCCATGGTTAAAATCTGTCATTATGATACATTCCCCTTTACTAACTTTCTTTATAGCATTTTGTATTTTTGTGTTATCCTCTTCGTTTATGTTTGGACTTCGGTAAACTAATCCAACAGTTAATTTTGAATTTCCTGATACTATTTTGCACCAAACAGCATCGTAATCTGCTTCGCTTTCTAATTACATTTCATAAGCCTGAATAGATTCTTTAACATATAAAATAACTCCCCCTCCCCTTCTTCCTATTCGATCTCTTCTAAACATTACATACCCTGTCAATCCTAATTCAGCATCTGTAATGTCTGTGTTGGCCCCTGGTTCGGTTATACCAATTATGTGAGGGTCAGTATCTTCTACCATAATGTTTAATTTGTTTTTCTTATTTACTATACTCCTAGCATTTAAACTCACGCATCTATAAACTGTTTCAGACATGTTTTTCGGATATTATGTTATTGGTTTATCTGTACTAATGGCCTCTTGTGCTGCTTGAGGCATCTCTAAGTAACCCCCTTGCGCTTCTAGTTTAAATAGTGTTTACTAATAAAAACTATTTGATATGCTACCCAAGCTGTCTACTGCTGCGGAGAGTCCATCCGCAAATACTGCTGCCCCCTTTCCACTTAGATGAAGCCCGTCCTTCATGTACATATCCGCCCTTCCAACAAAACGTCCCCACAAATCCACAAAACCAACTTCCTCTTCCCTACATAGCTTCTCGACTAGCATGTTAATTGCCATCCCCGGCAATTTCTATATCTATGACCCCTCCTTCCTATTACTGGTGAAATCGCTGACAGTATTACCTGCTCAACCCGCGTCTGCTTTAGTGTTCTGACCAAATTCCTGTATTTCCTAACTATGGTAGTTGTACCCTCCCTCTCTACGTTATTTGTCCATACGTGTACTAAAACAGATCCACCCTTGCCCGAACCCACGATGTTTTCTACCATCTCAGTTATCGCCTCTATTTTGTCTCCACATCATCTCCCTTGTTTAAGACTCTGTCGGTCTTCCTAACTATTGAGTCCCCCACAAACACCCTCGCTCTCGTTTTCACCCCCTCTCTATCACTGCCTCGGAATAGCTCTTCCGGTGAATCCCCTCCATCACATTCTGTCCTGCACTGTTGTCACTAGGTGGCAGACTGTTATCAGGCTCTCTCTCACTCATCAATATGTCACCTTTCCCTCCCGTCGCCTGGCTAACTTGCGCTCCCGTCATCTTCCCTCCTGACACCCTCACTCCCGTCTCCCCCACTCCCATCGCCTTAACTATCGTCTCCTTGCCCCCCGACTCTTTCGCTACTGTCTCCGTCACTCCCCTTTCCTTCGATCCATTTGTCTTCCCTCCCATTTCTTTCCTTCTCGTCTGCTTTCGTCCTGTCTCCCTACGTCCCGTCTCGTTATGTCCTGTCTCCCTACGTCCCGTCTCCCTACGTCCCGTCACCTTACCTCCCCTCAGCCTACCTAAGGGTAAGCTGCACTCGGCGATGTAATGATTACGTAATCACTTAGGAATCAACATGTTACTGTTGTAATTATTATGGTGCTCAGGATCTGTATCAAATACTATCAACAGTATCATTATTTTTCGTAACTTGAACTTGTCGTAGTCGTCGAGACTAGAGTTACTAAAAATAGCCGTAGCCTACAATTTCGTTTCCTAAGCAACATAAAATGACAAATGCTTACACATTATGAGAGACCTAACCACCAGTCAGGTACCAATACCTTCTTTGTGGGCTGCAATTTCTATGTTTTAGAAATAACTCATCTATTAAGTTACTTCTCCTGTATGTGTAGCAATTTCCTAATATCGCCCACAATGGGGGTGTCAAAGGCACCGCCTTCGATTACGATTTCCTATTTTGGAGTTGTCAAATTGAAAGCAAAATAATTTCGATGTTGTTAATGTTGTAGGGATATACTGGTGTTGCGGTGACATTGCCTACTTTGAGCATTATACACAACGCTGTCTTTTGATGTATACATTAATGAAGTTGTAAACAGAGCAAAAAATTTAGATCACAACAATCTAATCTGTCTACCGAACTCTTCAGTTTTTACACAAAAACACATTCTTGTCATTGTACATTGTAGATTATGTCAGATGTAGGCATATGCTAACCGTTGCTTGAAATATATTAGGAATCCAATATATCACAACGAATCTTCACCAAAATCTTTGAAATAGTAATAATAAAATCTATGGCACCTATATTTCCTCAGGAACCTGAGTTCACAGGCACAACAAATCATAATCGTTAAGCATTATATCATGAACAAGGACTCCCAAAAGTCATCATCAGAGCGAGGGGCCACGAAGGATTTAGGATAGAAATTTAATTTAAAATAAATTAATATTCAGTTATTGTTTCAGATCATGTGAGTTTGTTACAGATATTGGGCACGGCTACCCAGGTAAACATATATATATATATATATATATATATATATATATATATATATATATATATATAGTTTTAGGAACAAAAACTTGTCGTGAGACAGATTATCTGAGCTGCATGGGGACATTTGAAAGATGCAGGAGGCTAGACAAATATAGTGGTTGTTGTGTAGATAGAGCACACTATGTAAGAGTGGACAGTTTAAATTTGGAAGTAATTGGAAGCAAGTTTAAATAGGGGTAGTGATGGTGAGAAATGAAACCTTGATTACAACACATACAAAGCAATTTTGCACAGGTTGGAGTTTAACTAAATCTCATTTAGCAATGTTGTTTACCAGCGAGTTGCAGTAGTCAAGGCGGCTACTAAATATTGTTTTAGCAGTAGGGGTGTGGAGATGATTTCAATACAGACCACTTGTATGGTAGACACATAATTTGCCAGTATTTGTGTCTCTGTACATAGTCAACTATTATATATGATTTTTTTATGCTTGAACATTCTGGGGTTTCATTTTGATTTGGTATTTATGATATTTCACACATTGGATCACCTTTCTGAGTGATCCAATGATAGAACCCGAGGTATACTAGTAGCTAAAATACGCAACTTGCCCACAGTACACAAGCCATGTTCTTATGTGGATGACATCATCTGTTATCTGACTGCCTCACAACTTGACACAGGACTAAACCTTGCATTGTGTGAATATCACAGTAATTGCTGCAGCACTTAATGACTAGCTAATTAATTGAGTAAGTTACATCTTGGAATTGTGTATTAATTTTATACTAACTAACAAAGTACAAGGACGATTAATTAACGCGCCCCGTTATTACGCGGATTCGGATATAACGTGGACCCCGAATTTCTGCCGCCAGGGGAAAATGTCAAATGGGCCCGCTTAAACCTACTTAGAATTGCTTTGACAATTCTCAAGAAACATTAGGTGAACAATGTCAATGAACGAGTATCAACGTGTTGTTTGTTTTGCGCTGCCGCCGACATCAATCGCTGTCGCTGGCTTCGCTTCGACGGTTTGTAAATTGCAATCGAGATAACGAGGCTCGACTGTACAACATTATTAATCGCGACACATGTCTACATTGCACAAAGCTGAGCCACAAGTCACAGAAGCATTGAAACAGTCTACAACGTCAGTAGAGCGAATAAAAACATTTGCAGAACTCAGAAAATAATGCATATTCACAGAAAAAATGTTCCAGGCTACACAGTCATACGTACCTGCATACCAAAGGGAAAGGAAAGGTTCGAGTGATATTTAACAAGATTTGCCATCCAAGCCAAAGGCCCAGATGGCAAGTGGACAAGGAAGCCATTGGCTTATCGAGAGTCCAACAATGTTCACCTACTTATAACCCGCCCTCCTGATATATGTTTCAACCTTGTTTTTAAACATATTCACGCTGCTAGCAGTTACACAATCTGTAGACAATTTGTTCCATTCATTTATTGTCCTCTGTGAGAACGAGTGCTTCCTGATGTCCAATCTACATTGATCCTTTACTAATTTTACCTCATGTCCTCTAGTTCTGCTATCCTTCTTGAGTGAGAAAAACATATTTCTATCAATATTTTCATACCCATTCAATATCTTAAAAACTTCAATCTGATCTCCTCTTAACCTCCTTGTCTCTAGAGTTGTTAAACCACATTCTTTCAGGCGTTCTTCATAACTAAGGTTTCTAAGTTCTGGAATCATTTTAGTTGCTCTCCTTTGTATGCGTTCAAGCGTATCTATATCCTTCTTACGATATGGTCTCCATGCTTGTATACAGTATTCTAAATGAGGTCTAACTATTGCTTTATAAAGAGGTATAATTAACTTTTTTCCTTTGTATGTTATGTTTCTTCTAATCAATCCAAGAATTTGATTACCCTTTGAAGCTGCAATACCACACTGCTCTGAAACTTTCATATCAGCGCTTATTGTAACTCCTAAGTCCTTTTCTTTTACAGTAGTACCCAGAACAGTATCTCCCATTTTATTGTTTAAATTCAAGTTCCCATGTCCTGTATGTAGGCATTTACATTTCCCAAAATTGAACAACATCTGCCATTTCTCAGACCATTTCACTAATCTGTCTAGATCGTTTTGTAAATGTTGTTTATCACCATCAGTATTAACCTTTCTAAACAGTTTTGTGTCATCCGCAAATTTCAGTACGTTACTTGTTATACTGTCGTCCAAGTCATTGATATAAATTAAGAATAGTATAGGTCCTAATACTGATCCTTGAGGTACCCCACTCAAAACCGATTTCCAATTTGAAACTTCTCCATCTACTACAACTCGTTGTCTTCTGTCAGTCAGCCATTGTTCTATCCAGTCAGTTATGCTATCCCCGATACCATGGGCTTTTAATTTAAGTAGCAATCTTTGATGTGGCACTTTGTCAAAAGCTTTCTGAAAATCTAAGTAGATAATATCTACTGGCGATCCCACGTCTATCCACTTAGTGATTTCTTCCAAAAAACATAACATATTTGTTAAGCATGACCTCGCTTTAAGGAATCCATGTTGATATGAATTTAATATTTATGCTTAAAGAGGAAGTCCACCATATAGTCTTTAATTAACCTTTCTAATAATTTACAAATCACTGACGTTAAACTCACTGGTCTGTAGTTCTCTGACTTATTTCTCGAACCCTTTTTAAATAATGGTATGATGTTTGCTTCTTTCCATTCAAACGGAACAACTCCCTCTTTTAATGACAAGTTGAATACTCTTGCAAGTGGTATACTGATTTGATCTACTGTTTCCATTAGTAATTTTGGAGGAATCCCATCCACTCCCGGTGATTTGTTATCCTTCATTGCCTTTATTTTCTTAGCACCAATTCTGGAGTTACAACTAACGGTGCTAAATATTCAGATTTAGCCCCCTGAAATTTAGCATCAGCAACTGGTAATGAACTAATAATCTTTGGTAAACACTGAACTGAAGTAACCATTTAGGTCTTCCGCCATTAAAAACCCCTGTGATATTATATTTCCAGCACTGTCTTCTAGAGGTCCAACCTTGTCTTGTACGTTTTGTTTACTCCTGACATATGCATAAAAACTCTTGCTGTCATTTTTTATGTTACATGCCAGTTTTTGCTCATAGCTTCTTTTAGATTGTCTGATTTCAGTTGTAGCTACATTAAGTGCCTCTTTGTATTTTGCATAGTCTTCTTCCTTTCTGGTACGCCTACAAACCCTCCACATAGTTTGTTTTAGCATTATTTTTCTAATAGCCTCTTTTGACAAGTGTTTCTTTCTACACCGTTTTCCTTGTTTTCGGAAGGGAACAAATTTATCGATGATACTCTCAATTTCATATTTTAGAATATTCCAACATTCAATTGCGGTCTTATTCATCAGCATGTTATTCCAATCTAGCTGTGCTAAGTATTTTCTCATATCTTTGTAGTTACCTTTGTGGAAGTTTCTCTTGTACGTTTTCTTATTTTTACTTTCTGATTTTACATTGATGTCAAAATGTATTTGATTATGGTCACTATTATCCAATGGTTCAAATATTTTTTACATTGTCCACTAATTCTTTTTGTGATGACAAAACTATATCTAATACATTTTCTCCCCTGGTTGGTTCTAGTGCGTGCTGAGTAAGAAAGCTATCCTGGATTAAACATAGAAATTGTTGATCCTCAATCCATGTGCTCTCTAGAGAATTCCATTGTATGTGTCCATGGTTAAAATCTCCCATTATGATACATTCCCCTTTACTAACTTCCTTTATAGCGTTTTTTATTTTTGTGTTGTCCTCTTCGTTTATGTTTGGACTTCGGTAAACTAATCCAATAGTTAATTTTGAATTTCCTGAAACAATTTTGCACCAAACAGCTTCATCGCAATCTGCTTCCCTTTCTAGTTTTATTTCATAAGCCTGAATAGATTCTTTAACATATAAAATAACTCCCCCGCCCGTTCTTCCTATTCGATCTTTCCTAAACATTACGTATCCTGTCAGTCCTAATTCAGCATCTGTTATATCTATGTTGGCCCATGATTCAGTTATACCAATTATGTGAGGGTCAATATCTTCTACCATAATGTTTAATTCGTTTTTTCTTATTTACTATGCTCCTTGCATTTAAACATACGCATCTATAACCTTTTTCAGAGATGTTTTTCGGATGATTTGATATTGGTTTATCTGTGCTAGTGGCCTCTTGTTCTGCTTGAGACACCTCTAGGTAACCCCCCTGCACTTCTAGTTTAAAGAATGTTTACTTTCAAAAATATTTGTCATTGTACCCAAGTCGCTATCTACTGCTGCTGAAAGTTTGTCCGCGAATACTGCCGCCCCCTTTCCACTTAAATGAAGCCCATCCTTCATGTACATATCTGCCCTCCCAACAAAACTTCCCCATAAATCCACAAATCCAACTTCCTCTTCCCTACACAGCCTCTGGACTAACATGTTAATTGCCATCCCCCGACAATTTCGATATTTGTGACCCCTCCTGCCCATTACAGGTAAAATCCCTGACAGTATTACCTGCTCAACCCGCGTCTGTTTTAGTGTTCTGACCAAATGCCTATATTTCCTAACTATGGCAGTTGTACCCTCCCTCTCTACGTTATTTGTCCCTACGTGTACTAAAACAGATCCACCCTTACCCGAGCCTACGATGTTTTTTACCCTCTCAGTTATCGCCTCTATTTTGGCTCCAGGCAAGCAGACCACCACATCATCTCCCTTGTTTAAGACTCTGTCGGTCTTCCTAACTATCGAATCCCCCACAAACACTCTCGCTCTCTTCCTCACCCCCTCTATCACTGCTGCAGAATAACTCTTCCTTTCGATCCCCTCCATCACATTCTGTCCTGACCCCTTCCCTCCTGTCTCCCCCACTTCCCACTCCTTTGCTCTTGTCTCTTCCACTCCCCTTTCCTTCACTCCGGTTGTTTTCCTTCCGTCTCCCCCACTCCCTTCTCCTTCCCTCCTGTCTCCCCTACTCCCCTCTCCTTCACTCCGGTTGTTTTCCCTCCCGTCTCCCCCACTCCCTTCTCCTTCCCTCCTGTCTCCGCTACTCCCCTCTCCTTCACTCCGTTTGTCTTCCCTCCCGTCTCCCCCACTCCCTTCTCCTCCCTCCTGTCTCCCCTACTCCCCTCTCCTTCACTCTGGTTGTCTTCCCTCCCGTTCCTTTCCTTCCCGTCTCCTTACGTCCTGTCTCCCTATGATCTGTCACCTTCCCTCCTCTCAGCTTCCTCCCAGGCTGAGGTGAGCTCTCCCTAGCATCTCTTGTGTCTTTCCCCACTTTATCTTCTACAGTTCCCCCACCGGAACTACTGGCACAACTCCCCTGTTCCCTTCCCACCATTGCCACAACGAGCAGCCTCAGCTCTTCCAACTCCACCTCTAGTTCCTTCATTCTTGCGCATCCCCTACACTCAAAACTAAAACTATCTGCCTGGACCTCAGCCCAGGACTTCTCGCACCCAGACTTGACGAAATCCACCCAGTTACTGCAACTGCCACAGATTAAGTGCCTTGTGGCCTTTAACTGCCGTTTGCACGGCGCCATCATACAATTTAGTTTTAATTAGTTTGCTACGTTAGCCTTGAATAAGGCTGTTTTTGTGATCAAAAGAACACTTTAGGCTAAAAATCCTGCAACCTAGCGAATACGGAGAACACTGTGTAACAAAACAACGAAGTCAGTGTGTACTAATTTACGCTAAAATCCTGCTGTTAATTCCTTTTTACCGAAAACGTTGACTACCACTATGTCAGATATTACCTTATGTATGTAATTTAAGTAAATAAATCACTTTATCTTATATATATATATATTAGCCAATGTAAACGATAGCTCGATGCACGGGTTGAATGACCTGTAAACAAACTCCCTTTTATCACTCGTTGAGTTTGAATCCGGGAAAAAAAATACTACCTCTGTTAACAACAACGGTTTCTTAATATATGTCTACAAGAAGTTGGTGAACAATATATGTATAATACTAATACTTATTCTAACCAATATTCAATGTTACTGACTATTCACTATGCTATCTCAATTTTCGAATTGTAAACACCCCTATTAACGCTCGCTGAATTCCCTGACAGAATCCGAAACTAACTTACTCTAAAATACTCCCTCTGACTAATAATTAACAAAACCTGTTTCCTAATATATGTCTACAATACGTTTGTGTATAATATATATGCAATAGTAATACTTATTCTATTTGATATTCCGCGTATTTCTGTAAATGATCTACACCAAATTCAAGTGCTGCTGTTCCAATTGTAAAGGCTTCGACAGCAAAAAACAGTTCCACAAAGAGATACACGGAGAGACGCGCAGAGACAGGCGGATATAGGGAGATAATAGGGAGTGACAGGGAGAGAAACAGAGAGACAGTGACAGATGGGGAGATACATAGAGAGAACGGGAGAGATAAGCAGAGACAGGGAAAGACATGGACATACAGGGAGAGACAGGGAGAGATAGGGAGAGGAAGTGAGAGACCGAGAGAGACATGGAGAGACATATAGAGAAACACAGAGAGGCAGGGAGGACATGGAGAGATAGCAAGAGACAGGGATATGCCGGGAGAGGCAGGGAGAGGGAGAGAGTGAGAGAGAGAGAGAGAGAGCGAGATAGAGAGAGAGAGAGAGAGAAAGAGAGAGAGAGAGAGAGAGAGAGAGAGAGAGAGAGAGAGAGAGAGAGAGAGAGAGAGAGAGAGAGAGAGAGAGAGAGAGAGAGAGAGAGAGAGAGAGAGAGAAAGAGAGAGAGAGAGAGAGAGAGAGGTAGACATGGAAAGACAGGGAGAGGAAGGGGAGGGGGAAGGGAAATAAGTTCCTGTGAAAATCATGTGGCTATGTATCTTATATAGGTGATGCATCGCGTAGTTCATTACGTTCAATATCATAAAAGTTATAGCCATTTTATTGGATATCCTCAATATGGGGGATACGCCCACTCCTGGGCCTTGTATATTCTTTACTCTAATTGAGTTATTAATTATCATTGTGATGGTACTTTTGGTACATTTAAGTATTGGTTTATGGCTGCATATCCTAGTCATATTTGTTATTATAATATTTTTAAGAACCGTTACTGGAACTACTATTTAATCAACCCCTTACCTGAAAGTAAACTAGTGCGTTTGATTTATTGTCTTTACTATAAACTACCCTGCCTTTTTGGCGTACCAACTATTGCGTGTATGGCGTTTGCTGCAACTGTATTCTAATCGAATGTGAAGAACTGTGTTATTGTCGAACCGTGTAGCTAGACATGCAGTGTGCGTATGTATGCTTGTCTGCACATAGGTATTTTTACCCTCTTTGTATGCTGTCGCTTTGTTTAAGAGCAGCAAGGGTTTTTTGGTAAAGACTGTCTTCGGCAGTTGCTAACTACAGTAGAACATATCAATAATGTTAAATCTTATCTGGTATTGTTTACTAATTGATCATACACATCAGCTTAATACCAGGCTGTGCACAATTTGTGGCAGACTTAGTCACTATTAGTGTGTGCACAGCGGCAATCCTTGTTGTGTATGAATAAAATTGGATTGCCCGTTACCAACCTACCAAGTAGTTGGTGTATTTATACAAACAGAGAAAGGTCTGCACAAGCGTGTCCCCATTTCATTGTAAACACAAATACACCGGGAGTCGACGGGGTATCGAGCTGCGGAAAACACACGAAATGAATTTTTGGCCTATAGGATGAAAAGCCTTTTTGTGGGGCTGGGCAGCGAGCACCTAGCTGATTAGCTAGGTGTGTTTAACAAACAACCTGTTCCCATCTCTATCCTGCACACCCCTCTATCGGTAAGGCGCTTAATTAAGCAGGCCCAATTACACCAACCGATCATGTGACTTTTTCGGGAAATATTACTGGCCAGCGGTGCACGCTGGGGAAATTTGCAGATAGCGAGCGGGACCATGTTTTGAATCACTTTTCTTCGCTGCGCCATACGAACATCATCCGAGCTTCTGAATTTATTCCCACCCACCCTCCCGATGTATTTGTACTTCTGTGTCGATACGCTTTCTAAACTTGCATATTACGTGTCAACATGTCTAGATATCGAATTGATCTGAATGTTGTATGGGGGTTTATTCCCCCACTTTTGTGTATATCATTGTAAATACTCTAGCTAGCACTATATACATATAATTATGTATGCTTGTCTGCACATAGGTATTTTTTCCCTCTTTGTATGCTGTCGCTTTGTTTAAGAGCAGCAAGGGTTTTTTGGTAAAGACTGTCTTCGGCAGTTGCTAGCTACAGTAGAACATATCAATAATGTTAAATCTTATCTGGTATTGTTTACTAATTGATCATACACATCAGCTTAATACCAGGCTGTGCACAATTTGTGGCAGACTTAGTCACTATTAGTGTGTGCACAGCGGCAATCCTTGTTGTGTATGAATAAAATTGGATTGCCCGTTACCAACCTACCAAGTAGTTGGTGTATTTATACAAACAGAGAAAGGTCTGCACAAGCGTGTCCCCATTTCATTGTAAACACAAATACACCGGGAGTCGACGGGGTATCGAGCTGCGGAAAACACACGAAATGCAGTGTACGTTATGCCCCTTGATCAGGCATTGTGCCCAACCGCACTTTATCTATACATTAAGTGTACGAAATAAAGTTCAGTTGAATAATGTTTATACATTGTGTGGCTCCTACAATAGCTACTCGACCATAGACTCCAGTGTGCTACACAGCGTTAATGTATGTTCTTATTTGGCCGTGTAAATTCCGTTATGTATCATTATAAACGTCTTAGATATGCGCGCATGATCTACATTCTGCAGAATATCGCCGGCATGTTAATGTTTACTGTGTTTACAATGAACACTATATATGATTATGCTGATGAAATCATTTATATCGAAATTTACACAAATAATGTTTTTCTGCAAGACTCTGTGTGCCTATCTGTTATGAATTTTGTGTAAAATAGAGGATGATCGATTATTTAATCTGCATAGTTTGATTGTTTGATGCAACCTGGTATGAATAAATCAGGTGCTTAGATATTCCGTGATATATTAGTCGTATAGTGGTGTTGTGCTATATATTGTAAACTATTTAGCATATTAGCCCACGGACACACGAAACGTATCACTATTATCAATATGTTATATATATATATGTATATATATATATATATATATATATATATATATATATATATATATATATATATATATATATATATATATATATATATATATATATATATATATATATATATATATATATATATAGTCTGTATCTTTGTATTCATCGTAAGGCAACATATACATTTGTTTCGCCTTTGGGCGACTGATTTTTTCATGAACCTGCTGAACTTTACCTTAGAGCGCGCGACAACAAATGTATATTGTAAGTAACAGTGTATTGTAAGTAACATTTAAAAAATCCCTAATATATTATTTTGGACAAACGTATACCATATAGTATTTTTTTTAAACTTGCTTAATTAAAGATATACAAATTGTCGCCCAAAGGTGGCAATTTATTTGGTGTCGCCCTACCCTGGGATTTGTATATATATATATATATATATATATATATATATATATATATATATATATATATATATGTTTGTGTGTATGTTATATATATATATATATATATATGTTTGTGTGTATGTTATATATATATATATATATA
The DNA here is from genome assembly GCA_033239005.1 of Lamellibrachia satsuma. Taxonomy (NCBI): domain Eukaryota; kingdom Metazoa; phylum Annelida; class Polychaeta; order Sabellida; family Siboglinidae; genus Lamellibrachia; species Lamellibrachia satsuma. The sequence goes on along the minus strand of BSQZ01000047.1, from coordinate 1,003,634 downwards.
TATATATACATACATACATACATACATATATACATATATATATATATATATATATATATATATATATATACATATATATATATATATATATATATATATATATATATATATATATATATATATATATATATATATATATATATATATATATATATATATATATATATATATATATATATATATATATATATATATGTAAATACCTAGATGTTGCCCAGCTATGCAAGCCTTTTTCTTCAGAAAACACATCCAGCGGCAACTGATGTTAAAATGCGGAATATTCAAAATGTGTCCCACCGGAAAACACGATTTCTTGTCACCGTAACAATTAAGTGGTGCTGCAATCCCCTAGGTTTTCCAAGGAGGGCACCTTTCATGCCACCTCCACCCCTACTGGCTAGGTGATAACAAGTTGGGCTGTAATTGGATTCGGGCGTTTGTTTTGCAGCTGGCAAAGGGAGTCAGGATGTAAAGTATCACTGGGCAAGGAAGACTGGCAGATGTCGAGCGGTTGAGAGGGTGGGTGGATTTAACAAGTTGACCAATAGTAAAGCGTATTGGGTATTTAAGCAATTACAGCGCCTCTATTGATGGCGTCTGATTTTGGGAAACTGGGAGTATAAAAACCCCGGAGGAGCGTTTACAAGGGGCAGGCAAGAATATTTTAATTTCACACTGAGGTGTGTAGTCATGCCAAATTATAGGCGTTCATATTTTCAGTACTGGTGGTCCTGGCGGGCCATACTTGCTGTAGCACTAGAGTTCCAAATTTCCGGTCAGAATTTCCTGTCAAATCTTCTAGATAATAATTCAGTTATTAATCTTGAACTGTCGAACGAAAAGAAGACGGACAATTAAATTATCTACATCTTAGAGAAATGCCTCCCGGACCATTGCGTGCGGCCCCGAAGAAGTTAAGAAGAACCAGGCATATATCTTACAAGGGGTCAATTTCTGCCGTAAACCGATACTGATCGACGTAGATTTTATAATGGATTACACAGACGCCGGCGGCAGTTACCGTGATGCCATACAATTACATGGATGAGCTAGCCCGCACTAGAAAGTGACAGCTAGCCTGTCCAACCAGTCCAAAATAAATATCTACCAGTTACCCGGTCAAAGACGCACTTTTCGCATTTTACCCATTTCACCAATGCTATTGCATAATTGGATGCAACAAAATAAAACAACAACTTAGCCACTTTGAAATTTTCAAACACAAGTATGCTGAAGTACACAAGACAACGCTAACCTTTCTGACTGTATTAAGTATATGTTAGTTAATAATTTTGTTGCGTATTTTTTCACGCAATTATGATTTTGAAGGATAACGCCGTTTTACAACTAACCAAGGTTATTACATAAACTATGATAGGAATGACTGTGTTTGTCTTGTGTTCACGCAGCCTAGTCAGAGCACTTAAATCAAAAGCTCCAAATCTGTTCAAGAAACCATTATGAAACGTCCATTTACCACCCGCCATTTATCTCAGTCATCTCTAAAAATAACCACACACACCAAGGAACTGACTCCGGTGTGTAGGAGTAAACTGGGGCATTGGCTCATAGTAACCTTATACACATGGCCTAGAACAATGTTACGCAACAAGTGTGGCATTAATAAAGTCCCTCGTGTGCCGTGGTACTTTGGTAATCAGAAGACACGTTAGAACTGGATATGTTCAAACGGACAAGTAACACACATTTTGCATCTGTCCAAAAGAACAATTTAAATTACAAAATACATATGGGTTTGATTCATGACAAGTTAAAGCTTTACTTTAAATTGACAAACACGGAGCAGTATGAATGGGTTTGTGATCAGTTCGCTTTATCTGCCAAGGCGTCCGTCATGGAACGTTCTGTGAAGGCGCGAGAGAAATATATAGCCCCTAGGAACCTTGAAAAAATTACCTTACCCCTAACAAATGTGTAATTTATTAACCAATTACTGTGATATGACTTTAATGTGTTTATACTTTATTAAGTACATTTGTATTGATATGTGATGGTATCTTTCAATAAAGGTTTTTCCTACCGTTATTTTAGCTATATCGAAATAACATCACAATTGTAATGCGACTAACTGATTGTGTTGTAAATGTTGAGTTTATATTAATTAAATAATTCTAAATGGAGGAGAAACACCTTTTTGGATCAAAATTATTCCTTACTGCGATTCTTCTACACCGAAGAACACCCCAAATCGAACAGAATTTTGCCATATGCATGACATATTTTTATTTAATTATTCTAGAAAGTTTTTTATTCTATAATAAATCCTACACATGCAATATTAATAATATAAATGACAAAGGATGTGACAACTTATAATTATGTCACAATTGTAAAACATTATTTAAAACAAAAATACTCCACAATGTTTACCAATTTGATTATATTTATAATTGCACACCTACTTAATATACCTGCAAGCAAAAACCAACTCGGCAAGATAATAAATGCTACACAATGTATAACGTTCACAGTTGCAAAGATAACGTTCAAAGGTTTCGACGCGCTGTCAGTCGTAACGCGACTGGTGATCATCCAGTCGTTGGACATTCTCGTTACCGCTCTCTTTCGACAATCACGTGACTACTGAGGGATCTGAGGCCAGATGTTCTCCAGTTGTTGACAGGCCTTTATCCACAGAAACGGCAGCTTCTTCTGACGAGGGAGGGCGTTCAGACATACTGCGTTGGCACACTCGATCATCATTTGAGGATCCTACAAACAAAGTGAACAGCTGAATTACATGAGCGGGTCAACAACAAAATTTGAGAGAGAGAGAGAGAGAGAGAGAGGGAGAGAGAGGAGGGAGGAAAGGAGGGAGGGAAGGGGGGTGGAGGAACGGACGGACGGAGGGAGGGGGAGAGAGAATGGGAGAGAGAGACAGGCGTTGACGTATAGAGTATAAATAAACATTACAGGCTACAGCGACACCAGCAGGCGACTTGACAGCAGCTGTACAGTGTGGAGGGGATTTGAAACAGCAGATGAAAGAATAAGACAAAGAGAGACCAACAGGTTGAAGTCAATGAGTGTATTTTATATAATGAGAAGAGTAAGAGCGAATAGCTTCAAGGGACCTTTTTAAGACATAAGAAACTTGTAACAATTCTGGGGCAAATTTCGTTTCTGCGAGCAACCTACACTATCTACTTAAATATACACGTAATGGCTTCTTGTGCCAATACTTTTGGATGTAACCTATTTTAAACGCGCGCGAAGTAAGTGTAATCTAACACGTATATATATATATATATATATATATATATATATATATATATATATATATATATATATATATATATATATATATATATATATATATATATATATATATATATATATATATATATATATATATATATATATATATATATATATATATAATACGTTGAATGTTGATAAACAGTTTGTTGAAGGTACAAAACTCACCCTAGCATCGAAACAGTTAGAACAGGCGAAGAGACAGAGGTTGACGGGGGATTCCTGGTAGTCAAACACCATCTTGTCCCTGGTTGCCGTCAAGCCACCGCACGCCAAAGCCAGCACGCAACACGCCGTGGCGATCTGGAACATGGACATCCTTGCGTGGAGGTCGCTGCGGAGTTCAGAAACGTCTGTTGTCGCTGGGAGAGCGGTGGTGACTCGTGGTGGAAGCGGCCGTCGTATGTAGTGGAGAGCAAGCAGGCGATCGGGAGCCACGGCCCATAATTAACTACATGTTTATATTGTCGTTAATTGAGTTTTCGCTACGAACGGATGTCATTAAAATTACGTAATTGCTCGGGGACAATTTAACACCTAGGTTGTTTCTTCTGGCGGCGTTGCGTAATTTCATTAACGCGAGATGTCCGGAAACAGATGACATCAGTAACACTGATGCGTCATATTTGAGCCGTGTTATTTTGGTAGTAACATCTTAATTTGTGTGCAGTTTAGTCCTGCAAGACAGTCGCACAGCTTCAACCATCTAGTTCTAATCAACTTTCCCAATGTTAAGATAAATGTCGAAATTAGAGGTAGTTGTGTATCATGTACCTATAAATGTCTTGCGTGTAGTCGCTTTTGTGTTAGTGGATCGACTACTTTCCTGTCTACGCCACGTTGTTAATTAATTTCTCTCAGCTCACGTTGGGTCTGCACCATACATAGCCTACGCTTCCTACCCCCGTGGCTTTAGTCCACTAAGTAGTTCTTAGGGACTTTCAAAATGGCGGTTCTCCGACAAGTACGTCGACTAAATGACACATAAAGATGAGGATTATGCAGGAATTGAGTGTTTAGAGACAGAACACACCCTTTCGAAATATTTGCGTGTACAATACAACAACTGTCATGTGGTTGTCGTCGATTTGTTTGGCATCAACAACTAGCAAGGCAACATTGTCTAAAAAAGTTAGTCCACAGAGTGGCTGCTGCATTCGCTTGACTCGTACCACGATACGTTCACTTCCATGAACACTTGACACATCAGCAGGAATCCTCGTTAAGGTTTGTAAAACCGCATCAGATACTGGAACTGTCATTCATCAAGCTGTGAAGCAGACTGTTCTCTGAAGATTTTGGATAAGAACATGGATTGTGTACTAATGGAAAACTGTATTTTAGGTGCCTACAGTCTACAGCATTGACGACTGTGAAATTATAATGAATTAATAATTAATGTGTTGAACTTTCATTTAAAACGTTATGTACAGTAATAAAATAAGTTGTGTTAATCTGACTGTGCATTTCTTTTTGATAAGTTTAATAAATAATAAACACTGGATGTCCGATAATTATTTAGACACTGACGCTGTTGAATGGCATAGTCTGTTTGCTGACCTCGTAAAACTATGTATATAGCCGGCATAGTTAATAATAAGCAATCGATTTCTGCTTCTATGGCAGATTGGTCACATTGTTCCTCAATTTATGCTACGAATATTGCTCGAACAAACAGCTCAACTCGGTGTCAATTAAACTGTTTTCCCTTCCCGTTGAACGGTGTCGACTGTGTCGCGTGCTTTCGCCATGTCACTAACTGGATTCTGAGAAGGGGATTCCCGGGTATTGCTCGTTGATAACAACTCATCTAACAACGTGACAGCCTTACGTGCATTCCTAGGTAAGAAATAGGTCAGGCGCGCTACATAAAACCCGATTTGCTTAGTTTTACGCAACTACTTAGCTATGCACAATTTTTAGTTTACGCACATGCGTAGCGCTAAGTAACTGCGTAGTTTAAGTAGGCGACATGAAACCGTTAGACTTTAAACACTTCTATTTGGTCTCCTGGTCTCTAGTGTTGTCAAACCACATTGTAATAAGCGGCTTTCATAACTAAGGTCTCTCAACTATGGAATCATGTTAGTTGCTTTTCGCCTTCGGATCGCCAGTAGACATTATCTACTTAGATTTTCAGAAAGCTTTTGACAAAATAAAATGGGAGATACCGTTCTGGATACTAATGTAAAAGAAAAGGACTTAGGAGTTACAATAAGTACTGATAAGAAAGTTTCAGAGCAGTGTGGTATTGCAGCTTCAAAATGTAATCAAATTCTTGGTTTGATTAGGTGAAACATAACTTACAAGGATAACAAGCTAGTTATACATTATACACTATAAAGCAGCAGTTAGACCTCATTTAGAATACTGTATACATGCGTGGAGACTATATCGTAAGATGGATATATATACATTTGAACGCTCTCAAGAAAGATAGCAGAACTAGAGGACATGAGGTAAAGTTAGTTAGGGTTAGTGTAGATTGGATATCAGGAAGTACTCGTTCTCACAGACGACAGTAAATGAATGGAACAAATTATCTACGGATGGTATAACCGCTAGCAGCGTGAATATGTTTAAAAAACAAGTTGGACACATATCTCAAGAGGGCGGTTACACGTAGACGAACACTGATGCATTCTCGATAAGCCAATGGCTTCCTTGTCAACTTGCCATCTGGGCATTTGCCTTGGATGGTAAATCTTGTCAATCTGGTTAAATCTTTTTATTAATCTACAGCATTTCTACTTCCCAGAAATATTTATACTTGCAATTCCTCTTCCTCGTCGGTTGAAACTAACAACGGTACTCGAAATATATATATATATATATATATATATATATATATATATATATATATATATATATATATATATATATATATATATATATATATATATATATATATATATATATATATATATATATATACATATATATATATATATATATATACATATATATATATATATATATATATATATATATATATATATATATATATATATATATATATATATATATATATATATATATATATATATATATATATATATATATATATGTATATATATATGTATATATATATATATATATATATCTATAAATATATATGTATATATATATATGTATATATATATATATAATCTGCCATAAATGTACAAATCCCAGGGTAGGGCGACACCAACTAAATTGCCACCTTTGGGCGACACATTATATGTATTTAATTAAAATAATATATTAGGGATAATTTTTTTTTATTTTACATACATGACAGAGATATATGTTTGGTGTCGCCCAAAGTGTGTAGCCCTAAGGTAAAGTTCAACAGGTTCATGAAAAAAATCAACCGTTAGGAGACACAAAGTATATGTCGCCAAAAGGTCAATGTGTGTGCGTGCGTGCGTGCGTGCGTGCGTGTGTGTGTGTGGGTTGCTCAATGGTGAATAAGTGTATACGTCACATAAAGATGAATGCAAAAATATAGACTTATATATTGCGTAAGAGTGATACTTTTCGTATGTCGATGGGCTAATAAGCTACGACATGGTTTACAATATATAACTCAAGACCACTATACGACTAATATATCACGGGATATCTCAACACCCTATTTATTCATACCAGATTGTGTCCAACAATAAAACTATGCAGAATAATTTATCAGCCTCTATTTTTTTATAAAAAAATCCATAATATATATATATATATATATATATATATATATATTATGGATTTTTTTATAAAAAAATAGAGGCTGATAAATTATTCTGCATAGTTTGATTGTTGGACACAATCTGGTATGAATAAATAGGGTGTTGAGATATCCCGTGACACGAGCTTCCAGTCTGCTACACAGCGTGCGTGTCTGTTCTTAATTGGCCGTATATATATATATATATATATATATATATATATATATATATATATATATATATATATATATATATATATATATATATATATATATATATATATATATATATATATATATATATATATATATATATATATATATATGCCATTGTAGGAGCCGCAAACTGTACATGCATTAGTAGTATACGTGCAGGAATGAAGGATCAAAAGAGCAGCCCAGTAAAGAGCAGCTCATCACTTCCGGTCACGTGACTTCTGGGTAGCCCCAGCGCACCCTAGCGGTAACCTACATCCACCACGAGCGCCCCCTAGCGACTGGAGATAACCCTAACGGTCATAACCCCAACATGTTGACATGATCCCGACCTGTCGATCTCATGTGTGGTGACCCTTGACCTCAGTAGTGACCGCTACCCTAACGTAGTGACCGCTACCCTATGTGAGCGCTACCCCGATCCTTGAGGAGTAATTTTATTCCAAGACATATAATCCGTGGTTCGATGTAGTCCGCGATACCCTAACCGTTTGTTCGTTGTGCCCCGCGTTACCCTGTTGCTAACAGACACAACACCTCATTGAATGAAATCACCAAGAAACTTTAATATTTAATAACGATACATCATATTAAAGCACATAAAATCATATAAATATAGTAATATCATTATTTAAAAAATAGCCATATATATCAAATCATATATATCAAATCATATATATCAAATCATATTAAAGCACATAAAATCATTAATATAGTAATATAATCAGTTAAAAATAGTTATATCAAATCATATTAAAGCACATAAAATCATATATAGTACTATAAATATGTAAAAATAGCCATATATTTGACCATATTAAAGCATATATCCTTTCATTTAAAAATAGCAATATTAAAGCATATAAATAGCGTTCATTATTTCATTTAAAAATAGCTATATCAAATCATAATAACGATACATCATATTAAAGCACATAAAATCATATAAATATAGTAATATAATTATTTAAAAATAGTTATATATTAAAGCACATAAAATCATATAAATATAGTAATATAAATATTTAAAAATAGTTATATATCAAATCATATTAAAGAACATAAAATCATATAAATATAGTAATATCATTATTTAAATAGCCATATATATCAAATCATATTAAAACACATAAATTCATATTAATTATTCCCGAAAGGACGCAATAAGGCGATACTAACAGCTGCACTAGTGGATTTTGGTACTCGGGAAATGCACGTTTTAAATAACATGGCTATATGTAGTCATATTAGCGTTGTAGTTAAAGCGCTGGTTCGTCCACTGGATGTATGCAAGTCTGAGCACGTTGAAAGATAAGCCCGTCATTTGCACAATACTGTGCAGTAATTTATTCGATGCCAGTCTCTCCCCAACCTCCAGCCACATCCTGGCTACTGATATATTGCGTCCATCATACAGTCCTGTGTCTTTCCTACCTCCAGCCAAACCCTTGCTCCTTATACATTGCGTCCACCTACTGTCCTCAGTTGCTCCTACCTGCAGCCACATGCTAACTCCTGATACATTGCGTCCATCATACAGTCCTCTGTCTTCCCTACATCCAGTCAAATCCTGACTCTTTACACGTTGCGTCCATCATACAGTCCTCCGTCTTTCCTACCTCCAGCCACACCCTTACTTCTTACACATTGCCTCCACCATACTATCCTCTGTTATTCCTACGTACAGCCACATCCCGGCAGTTGAAACATCGCGGTCCCGACGGCTTGGAGAACTACCAAGACATCGCTGAACAGGGGTACCAGTTCGGCAGGCATGATCTATCTGAACGACTACGAAGGCAATAATGACGGTTGTGATGACGACACGAAGATCCCAGCTCATTTATATAGCATACTAGAAATAAACCAGACAGGTGACGTAACCCTCGGAACAAGAAAAACAGATAAGCGGCCGGCAGCTGTCAACTAACCGACACCAGGCATCCATCACGCAAGGAAAAAGCGGGGGTTATGAGTACCGAGACAGCTCTAGAACGGCGTGCATTTAATACAGTAAATGTACAAATCAATAATTATCTGAACTAATCTATGTAATGAGCGTCTCCTCTCGTCTGTCGCTAGTACGGACGCTTCTTCACATCCTTCCTCCTCCTACATAACATAAATATAACTACTGTATACGTTGCTCCTACTTCCAGCCACATACTGGCTCCCGATATATTGCGTCCATCATACAGTCCTCCTTCTTTCCTACCTCCAGCCACACCCTTACTCCTTACACATTGCCTGCACCATACTATCCTCTGTTATTCCTACGTACAGCCACATCCTGGCTCCTGACACATTGCGGCCATCATACAGTCCCCTGTCTCTCCTACCTCCAACCACATCCTGGCTCCTGATACATTGCGTCCACCATACTGTCCTCTGTTTCTCCTACCTCCAGCCACATCCTGACTCCTGATACATTGCGTCCATCATACAGTCCTCTGTCTCCCCTACATCCAGCCACATCTTGGCTCTGTACACATTGCATCCATCATACAGTCCTCTGTCTTTCCTACCTCCAGCCAAACCCTTGCTCCTTATACATTGCATCCACCAAACTCTCATCAGTTGCTCCTACCTCCAGCCACATCCTGACTCCTGATACAGTGCATCCATCATACATGCTCCGTCTCCCCTACCTCCAGCCACATCCTGGCTCCTGAAACATTACGTCCACCGTACTGTCCTGTGTTGCCCCTACCTCCAGCCACATCCCTGCTCCTTAAAAATTGCCTCCACCATACTATCCTCTGTTGTTCCTACCTACAGCGTTCCTTATACATTGCGTCCACCATACTATCCTCTGTATCTCCTACCTCCAGCCACATCCTGACTCCTGATACATTGCGTCCGTCATACAGTCCTCTGTCTCCCCTACATCTAGCCACATCCTGGCTTTTTACACATTGCGTTCATCATACAGTCCTCTTTCTTTCCTACCTCGAGCCACACCCTTGCTCCTTATACACTGCGTCCACCATACTATCCTCTGTATCTCCTACCTCCAGCCACATCCGGGCTCTGTACACATTGCGTCCATCATACAGTCCTCTGTCTTTCCTACCTCCAGCCACACACTTGCTCCTTATACATTCCATCCACCTACTGTCCTCAGTTGCTCCTACCTACAGCCACATGCTAACTCCTGATACATTGCGTCCATCATACAGTCCTTTGTCCCCCCTACCTCCAGCCAAATCCTGACTCTTTACACATTACATCCATCATACAGTCCTCCGTCTTTCCTACCTCCAGCCACACCCTTACTCCTTACACATTGCCTCCACCATACTATCCTCTGTTATTCCTACGTACAGCCACATCCTGGCTCCTAACACATTGCAGCCATCATACAGTCCCCTGTCTCTCCTACCTCCAACCAAATCCTGGCTCCTGATACATTGCGTCCACCATACTGTCCTCTGTTTCTTCTACCTCCAGCCACATCCTGACTCCTGATACATTGCGTCCATCATACAGTCCTCTGTCTCCCCTACCTCCAGTTACATCATGACTCTGTACACATTGCGTCCATCATACAGTCCTCTGTCTTTCCTACCTCCAACCAAACCCTTGCTCCTTATACATTGCATCCACCATACTCTCCTCAGTTGCTCCTACCTCCAGCCACATCCTGACTCCTGATACAGTGCATCCATCATACAGGCTCCGTCTCCCCTACCTCCAACCACATTGCGTCCACCATACTGTCCTCTGTTGCCCCTACCTCCAGCCACATCTCTGCACCTTACACAATGCCTCCGCCATGAAGTCCTCTGTCTCTCCTACCTCCAACCACATCCTGGCTCCTTATACATTGCGTCCATCATACAGTCCTCTGTTTCTCCTACCTCCAACCGCGTCCTTGTAGGACTTATGGGTAAATTATAGGAGGTATGGGTAAATTGTAGGAATTATAGGTAAACTGTAGGAGTTATGGGTAAACTATAGAAGGTATGGTAAATTGTAGTTATAGGTAAACTGTATGAATTATGGGTAAACTGTAGGAGGTATGGGTAATTGTAGGTCTTATAGGTAAACTGTTGGAGGTATGGGTAAATTGTAGTTATAGGTAAATTGTATGAATTATGGGTAAACTGTAGGAGGTGTGGGTAAATTGTAGGACTTGTGGGTAAACAATAGGAGGTATGGGTAAATTGCAGGAATTATGGATAAACTGTAGGAGTTAAGGGTAAACTGCAGGAATTATGGGTAAACTGTAGGAGTTAAGGGTAAACTGTAGGAATTATGGGTAAACTGTTGGAAATATGAGTAAACTGTAGGAAAGATGGGCCTCCAGCCACACCCTTGCTCCTTATACATTGCGTCCACCTACTGTCCTCAGTTGCTCCTACCTGCAGCCACATGCTACTTTTATTTGTTCCTACCTACAGCCACATCCTGACTCTTGACACATTGCGACCATCATAGAGTTCTCTGTCTTTCCTACCTCCAGCCACACCCTTGCTCCTTATACATTGCGTCTACCATACTATCCTCTGTATCTCCTACCTCCAGCCACATCCTGACTCCTGATACATTGCGTCCGTCATACAGTCCTCTGTCTCCCCTACATCTAGCCACATCCTGGCTTTTTACACATTGCGTTCATCATACAGTCCTCTTTCTTTCCTACCTCGAGCCACACCCTTGCTCCTTATACACTGCGTCCACCCTACTATCCTATGTATCTCCTACCTCCAGCCACATCCTGACTCCTGACACTTTGCGTCCACCATACTATCCTCTGTATCTCCTACCTCCAGCCACATCCGGGCTCTGTACACATTGCGTCCATCATACAGTCCTCTGTCTTTCCTACCTCCAGCCACACACTTGCTCCTTATACATTGCGTCCACCTACTGTCCTCAGTTGCTCCTACCTGCAGCCACATGCTAACTCCTGATACATTGCGTCCATCATACAGTCCTCTGCCCCCCCCCTCCCTACCTCCAGCCAAATCCTGACTCTTTACACATTGCATCCATCATACAGTCCTCCGTCTTTCCTACCTCCAACCACACCCTTACTCCTTACACATTGCCTCCACCATACTATCCTCTGTTATTCCTACGTACAGCCACATCCTGGCTCCTAACACATTGCGGCCATCATACAGTCCCCTGTCTCTCCTACCTCCAACCACATCCTTGTCCCTGGTACATTGCGTCCACCATATTGTCCTCTGTTTCTCCTACCTCCAGCCACATCCTGACTCCTGATACATTGCGTCCATCATACAGTCCTCTGTCTCCCCTACCTCCAGTTACATCTTGGCTCTGTACACATTGCGTCCATCGTACAGTCCTCTGTCTTTCCTACCTCCAACCAAACCCTTGCTCCTTATACATTGCATCCACCATACTCTCCTCAGTTGCCAAGCTAGCGGTCACTGTCGCGGTAGTAAAACACCCACAAGCCGACGTCATATATCATCATCATCAACTTATATATAGAGAAGCCTATCTTTTCATATCAGTACAGTATATATATATATATATATATATATATATATATATATATATATATATCTATTTCATAGACAATGTATTCTATTGAATAAAATAGTCAAAATGGAATGGAACGTGTTGTACCTTCATTATTCGCACGACTGACACACCTCTTCACGAAAGGGAAACCCGTAGCCGATTATGATGGACATAGTGGACAATACTAAGTGACCAAAAGTAGCCAAGTTAGGAACGCCTCTTATTAGTGATTGGTCAATAGTACCCATGTTAGGAACGTCTCTTATTCGTGATTGGTCAATAATACCCATGTTAGGAACGTCTCTTATTCGTGATTGGTCAATAGTACCCATGTTAGGACCGCCCCTTTTTTAGTAATTGACCAATAGTAATCAAGGTAGGAACGTCTCCTATTAGTGATTGGACAATAGTACCCATGTTAGGAACGCCTCTTATTAGTGATTGACATGTTATCCACCTCGCACCCACTATATAGATGTGCTGAGAGTCCATTCCCTCTCAGTTGTAGATGCAGTTATGAAAAGACATCAGTGTCGTCACTGTGAGGTCGCCTTCGACACGTGCGCAGAACTACAACGTCACGTGCAGAGTACTCACTCGACGCCATCATGCGACTTACATTCATACTCAGTGGCACCGCCTATGGTGGCGCCACGCAGCGACTATGCAAAGAGAGCGAAATACGCATGCGAGAAATGCGGTGCTACCTTCGGGAGATATAGCAACCTACAACATTGACTGCTATGTGACACATATGGAGACATTTACCACTGTGTGATGTGTATGGAGACGTTTACCACCATGTGATATGTGTGGAGACATTTAACCCTGTGTGATATGTATGGAGACATTTGACACCATGTGACATGCGTGTAGACATTTACCACTGTGTGATATGCATGGAAATATTTACCACTGTGTGATATGTACGGAGACATTTTACACCATGTGATATGCATGGATACATTGACCGTCATGTAACATGCATGGTGACATTGACCACCATATGATATGCATGGAGACATTGACTACCATGTGACATGCATGGAGACATTGACCGCCATGTGTCATGTATCGAGAAATTGACCGTCATGTGTCATGTATGGAGACATTTACCGCTGTGTGATATGTATGGAGACATTTACCACCATGTGATATGTGTGGAGACATTTACGCCTGTGTGATATGTATGGAGACATTTGACATCATGTGATATGCGTGGAGACATTGACCGTCATGTGACATGCATGGATACATTTACCACTGTGTGATATGTATGCAGACATTGACCGTCATATGGTATGCATGGAGACATTGACCACCATGTGACATGCATGGAGACATCGACTGCTTTGTGACATGTATGGAGACATTTACTGCTGTGTGATATGTATGGAGACGTTCACCACCATGTGATATGTGTGGAGACATTTACCCCTGTGTGATATATATGGAGACATTTGACGCCATGTGGTATGCATGAAGACATTGACTACCATGTGACGTGCCTGGAGACATTGACCGTCATGTGACATGCATGGAGACATTTACAGCTGTGTGATATGTATGGAGACATTTGACACCATGTGACATGCGTGGAGACATTGACCACAATGTGACATGCATGGAGACATCGACTGCTATGTGACACGTATGGAGACATTTACAACTGTGTGATATGTATGGAGACGTTTACCACCATGTGATATGTGTGGAGACATTTAACCCTGTGTGATATGTATGGAGACATTTGACACCATGTGATATGCGTGTAGACATTGACCCTCATGTGACATGCGTGTAGACATTTACCACTGTGTGATATGTACGGAGACATTTTACACCATGTGATATGCATGGATACATTGACCGTCATGTAACATGCATGGTGACATTGACCACCATATGATATGCATGGAGACATTGACTACCATGTGACATGCATGGAGACATTGACCACCATGTGTCATGTATCGAGAAATTGACCGTCATGTGTCATGTATGGAGACATTTACCGCTGTGTGATATGTATGGAGACATTTACCACCATGTGATATGTGTGGAGACATTTACGCCTGTGTGATATGTATGTAGACATTTGACATCATGTGATATGCGTGGAGACATTGACCGTCATGTGACATGCATGGATACATTTACCACTGTGTGATATGTATGCAGACATTGACCGTCATATGGTATGCATGGAGACATTGACCACCATGTGACATGCATGGAGACATCGACTGCTATGTGACATGTATGGAGACATTTGCTGCTGTGTGATATGTATGGAGACGTTCACCACCATGTGATATGTGTGGAGACATTGACCCCTGTGTGATATATATATATGGAGACATTTGACACCATGTGGTATGCATGACGACATTGACTGTACATGTGAGGAACCTTACATAGCACCAACTTAGCGATCTCCATCCTGCTTTGCTGTTTCTCACCATCTCAGCATACATTTATTTATTTTATGACACTGTCTCCAGCCTGCCTTGCTTCTTCTCAGCATCTCAGCAAATATTTCTGCACTTTATGACACTGTCTCTAGCCTGCCTTGCTCTGTCTCACCTACAGTTTATCCATAATTCCTGCAATTTACCCATACGTCCTATTGTTTACCCACAAGTCCTACAATTTACCCACACCTCCTACAATTTACCCATAATTCATACAATTTACCTATAACTACAATTTACCCATACCTCCAACAGTTTACCTATAAGACCTACAATTACCCATACCTCCTACAGTTTACCCATAATTCATACAGTTTACCTATAACTACAATTTACCATACCTCCTATAGTTTACCCATAACTCCTACAGTTTACCTATAATTCCTACAATTTACCCATACCTCCTATAATTTACCCATAAGTCCTACAAGGATGTGGTTGGAGGTAGGAGAGACAGAGGACTTCATGGCGGAGGCAATGTGTAAGGTGCAGAGATGTGGCTGGAGGTAGGGGCAACAGAGGACAGTATGGTGGACGCAATGTGGCTGGAGGTAGGGGAGACGGAGCCTGTATGATGGATGCACTGTATCAGGAGTCAGGATGTGGCTGGAGGTAGGAGCAACTGAGGAGAGTATGGTGGATGCAATGTATAAGGAGCAAGGGTTTGGTTGGAGGTAGGAAAGACAGAGGGCTGTATGATGGACGCAATGTGTACAGAGTCATGATGTAACTGGATGTAGGGGATACAGAGGACTGTATGATGGACGCAATGTATCAGGAGTCAGGATGTGGCTGGAGGTAGGAGAAACAGAGGACAGTATGGTGGACGCAATGTATCAGGAGCCAGGATTTGGTTGGAGGTAGGAGAAACAGAGGACTGTATGATGGACGCAATGTATAAGGAGCCAGGATGTGGTTGGAGGTAGGAGAGACAGAGGACTTCATGGCGGAGGCAATGTGTAAGGTGCAGAGATGTGGCTGGAGGTAGGGGCAACAGAGGACAGTATGGTGGACGCAATGTGGCTGGAGGTAGGGGAGACGGAGCCTGTATGATGGATGCACTGTATCAGGAGTCAGGATGTGGCTGGAGGTAGGAGCAACTGAGGAGAGTATGGTGGATGCAATGCATAAGGAGCAAGGGTTTGGTTGGAGGTAGGAAAGACAGAGGACTGTATGATGGACGCAATGTGTACAGAGTCATGATGTAACTGGAGGTAGGGGAGACAGAGGACTGTATGATGGACGCAATGTATCAGGAGTCAGGATGTGGCTGGAGGTAGGAGAAACAGAGGACAGTATGGTGGATGCAATGTATCAGGAGCCAGGATTTGGTTGGAGGTAGGAGAGACAGAGGACTGTATGATGGACGCAATGTGTACAGAGTCATGATGTAACTGGAGGTAGGGGAGACAGAGGACTGTATGATGGACGCAATGTATCAGGAGTCAGGATGTGGCTGGAGGTAGGAGAAACAGAGGACAGTATGGTGGACGCAATGTATCAGGAGCCAGGATTTGGTTGGAGGTAGGAGAGACAGGGGACTGTATGATGGCTGCAATGTGTTAGGAGCCAGGATGTGGCTGTACGTAGGAATAACAGAGGATAGTATGGTGGAGGCAATGTGTAAGGAGTAAGGGTGTGGCTGGAGGTAGGAAAGACGGAGGACTGTATGATGGATGCAATGTGTAAAGAGTCAGGATTTGGCTGGAGGTAGGGGGGACAAAGGACTGTATGATGGACGCAATGTATCAGGAGTTAGCATGTGGCTGTAGGTAGGAGCAACTGAGGACAGTAGGTGGACGGAATGTATAAGGAGCAAGTGTGTGGCTGGAGGTAGGAAAGACAGAGGACTGTATGATGGACGCAATGTGTACAGAGCCCGGATGTGGCTGGAGGTAGGAGATACAGAGGATAGTATGGTGGACGCAGTGTATAAGGAGCAAGGGTGTGGCTCGAGGTAGGAAAGAAAGAGGACTGTATGATGAACGCAATGTGTAAAAAGCCAGGATGTGGCTAGATGTAGGGGAGACAGAGGACTGTATGACGGACGCAATGTATCAGGAGTCAGGATGTGGCTGGAGGTAGGAGATACAGAGGATAGTATGGTGGACGCAATGTATAAGGAACGCTGTAGGTAGGAACAACAGAGGATAGTATGGTGGAGGCAATGTTTAAGGAGCAGGGATGTGGCTGGAGGTAGGGGCAACACAGGACAGTACGGTGGACGTAATGTTTCAGGAGCCAGGATGTGGCTGGAGGTAGGGGAGACGGAGCATGTATGATGGATGCACTGTATCAGGAGTCAGGATGTGGCTGGAGGTAGGAGCAACTGATGAGAGTTTGGTGGATGCAATGTATAAGGAGCAAGTGTGTGGCTGGAGGTAGGAAAGACAGAGGACTGTATGATGGACGCAATGTGTACAGAGCCCGGATGTGGCTGGATGTAGGAGATACAGAGGATAGTATGGTGGACTCAAAGTGTCAGGAGTCAGGATGTGGCTGGAGGTAGGAGATACAGAGGATAGTAGGGTGGACGCAGTGTATAAGGAGCAAGGGTGTGGCTCGAGGTAGGAAAGAAAGAGGACTGTATGATGAACGCAATGTGTAAAAAGCCAGGATGTGGCTAGATGTAGGGGAGACAGAGGACTGTATGACGGACGCAATGTATCAGGAGTCAGGATGTGGCTGGAGGTAGGAGATACAGAGGATAGTATGGTAGACGCAATGTATAAGGAGCAAGGGTGTGGCTGGAGGTAGGAAAGACAGAGGACTGTATGATGGACGCAATGTGTCAAGAGTCAGGATGTGGCTGTAGGTAGGAACAAATAAAAGTAGCATGTGGCTGCATGTAGGAGCAACTGAGGACAGTAGGTGGACGCAATGTATAAGGAGCAAGGGTGTGGCTGGAGGCCCATCTTTCCTACAGTTTACTCATATTTCCTACAGTTTACCCATAATTCCTACAGTTTACCCTTAACTCCTACAGTTTACCCATAATTCCTGCAGTTTACCCTTAACTCCTACAGTTTATCCATAATTCCTGCAATTTACCCATACCTCCTATTGTTTACCCACAAGTCCTACAATTTACCCACACCTCCTACAGTTTACCCATAATTCATACAATTTACCTATAACTACAATTTACCCATACCTCCAACAGTTTACCTATAAGACCTACAATTACCCATACCTCCTACAGTTTACCCATAATTCATACAGTTTACCTATAACTACAATTTACCATACCTCCTATAGTTTACCCATAACTCCTACAGTTTACCTATAATTCCTACAATTTACCCATACCTCCTATAATTTACCCATAAGATCTACAAGGACGCGGTTGGAGGTAGGAGAAACAGAGGACTGTATGATGGACGCAATGTATAAGGAGCCAGGATGTGGTTGGAGGTAGGAGAGACAGAGGACTTCATGGCGGAGGCATTGTGTAAGGTGCAGAGATGTGGCTGGAGGTAGGGGCAACAGAGGACAGTATGGTGGACGCAATGTGGCTGGAGGTAGGGGAGACGGAGCCTGTATGATGGATGCACTGTATCAGGAGTCAGGATGTGGCTGGAGGTAGGGGCAACTGAGGAGAGTACGGTGGATGCAATGTATAAGGAGCAAGGGTTTGGTTGGAGGTAGGAAAGACAGAGGACTGTATGATGGACGCAATGTGTACAGAGTCATGATGTAACTGGAGGTAGGGGAGACAGAGGACTGTATGATGGACGCAATGTATCAGGAGTCAGGATGTGGCTGGAGGTAGGAGAAACAGAGGACAGTATGGTGGACGCAATGTATCAGGAGCCAGGATTTGGTTGGAGGTAGGAGAGACAGGGGACTGTATGATGGCTGCAATGTGTTAGGAGCCAGGATGTGGCTGTACGTAGGAATAACAGAGGATAGTATGGTGGAGGCAATGTGTAAGGAGTAAGGATGTGGCTGGAGGTAGGAAAGACGGAGGACTGTATGATGGATGCAATGTGTAAAGAGTCAGGATTTGGCTGGAGGTAGGGGGGACAAAGGACTGTATGATGGACGCAATGTATCAGGAGTTAGCATGTGGCTGTAGGTAGGAGCAACTGAGGACAGTAGGTGGACGGAATGTATAAGGAGCAAGTGTGTGGCTGGAGGTAGGAAAGACAGAGGACTGTATGATGGACGCAATGTGTACAGAGCCCGGATGTGGCTGGAGGTAGGAGATACAGAGGATAGTATGGTGGACGCAGTGTATAAGGAGCAAGGGTGTGGCTCGAGGTAGGAAAGAAAGAGGACTGTATGATGAACGCAATGTGTAAAAAGCCAGGATGTGGCTAGATGTAGGGGAGACAGAGGACTGTATGACGGACGCAATGTATCAGGAGTCAGGATGTGGCTGGAGGTAGGAGATGCAGAGGATAGTATGGTGGACGCAATGTATAAGGAACGCTGTAGGTAGGAACAACAGAGGATAGTATGGTGGAGGCAATTTTTAAGGAGCAGGGATGTGGCTGGAGGTAGGGGCAACACAGGACAGTACGGTGGACGTAATGTTTCAGGAGCCAGGATGTGGCTGGAGGTAGGGGAGACGGAGCATGTATGATGGATGCACTGTATCAGGAGTCAGGATGTGGCTGGAGGTAGGAGCAACTGATGAGAGTTTGGTGGATGCAATGTATAAGGAGCAAGGGTTTGGCTGGAGGTAGGAAAGACAGAGGACTGTATGATGGATGCAATGTGTACAGAGCCAAGATGTGGCTGGATGTAGGGGAGACAGAGGACTGTATGATGGACGCAATGTATCAGGAGTCAGGATGTGGCTTGAGGTAGGAGAAACAGAGGACAGTATGGTGGACGCAATGTATCAGGAGCCAGGATGTGGTTGGAGGTAGGAGAGACAGGGGACTGTATGATGGCCGCAATGTATCAGGAGCCAGGATGTGGCTGTACGTAGGAATAACAGAGGATTGTATGGTGCAGGCAATGTGTAAGGAGTAAGGGTGTGGCTGGAGGTAGGAAAGAAGGAGGACTGTATGATGGACGCAATATATCGGGAGCCAGTATGTGGCTGGAAGTAGGAGCAACGTATACAGTAGTTATATTTATGTTATGTAGGAGGAGGAAGGATGTGAAGAAGCGTCCGTACTAGCGACAGACGAGAGGAGACGCTCATTACATAGATTAGTTCAGATAATTATTGATTTGTACATTTACTGTATTAAATGCACGCCGTTCTAGAGCTGTCTCGGTACTCATAACCCCCGCTTTTTCCTTGCGTGATGGATGCCTGGTGTCGGTTAGTTGACAGCTGCCGGCCGCTTATATGTTTTTCTTGTTCCGAGGGTTACGTCAGCTGTCTGGTTTATTTCTAGCATGCTATATAAATGAGCTGGGATCTTCGTGTCGTCATCACAACCGTCATTATTGCCTTCGTAGTCGTTCAGATAGATCATGCCTGCCGAACTGGTACCCCTGTTCAGCGATGTCTTGGTAGTTCTCCAAGCCGTCGGGACCGCGATGTTTCAACTGCCGGGATGTGGCTGTACGTAGGAATAACAGAGGATAGTATGGTGGAGGCAATGTGTAAGAAGTAAGGGTGTGGCTGGAGGTAGGAAAGACGGAGGACTGTATGATGGACGCAACGTGTAAAGAGTCAGGATTTGACTGGATGTAGGGAAGACAGAGGACTGTATGATGGACGCAATGTATCAGGAGTTAGCATGTGGCTGCAGGTAGGAGCAACTGAGGACAGTAGGTGGACGCAATGTATAAGGAGCAAGGGTTTGGCTGGAGGTAGGAAAGACACAGGACTGTATGATGGACGCAATATATCAGTAGCCAGGATGTGGCTGGAGGTTGGGGAGAGACTGGCATCGAATAAATTACTGCACAGTATTGTGCAAATGACGGGCTTATCTTTCAACGTGCTCAGACTTGCATACATCCAGTGGACGAACCAGCGCTTTAACTACAACGCTAATATGACTACATATAGCCATGTTATTTAAAACGTGCATTTCCCGAGTACCAAAATCCACTAGTGCAGCTGTTAGTATCGCCTTATTGCGTCCTTTCGGGAATAATTAATATGAATTTATGTGTTTTAATATGATTTGATATATATGGCTATTTAAATAATGATATTACTATATTTATATGATTTTATGTGCTTTAATATGATTTGATATATAACTATTTTTAAATATTTATATTACTATATTTATATGATTTTATGTGCTTTAATATATAATTATTTTTAAATAATTATATTACTATATTTATATGATTTTATGTGCTTTAATATGATGTATCGTTATTATGATTTGATATGGCTATTTTTAAATGAAATAATGAACGCTATTTATTTGCTTTAATATTGCTATTTTTAAATGAAAGGATATATGCTTTAATATGGTTAAATATATGGCTATTTTTACATATTTATAGTACTATATATGATTTTATGTGCTTTAATATGATTTGATATAACTATTTTTAACTGATTATATTACTATATTAATGATTTTATGTGCTTTAATATGATTTGATATATATGATTTGATATATATGGCTATTTTTTAAATAATGATATTACTATATTTATATGATTTTATGTGCTTTAATATGATTTGATATATAACTATTTTTAAATAATTATATTACTATATTTATATGATTTTATGTGCTTTAATATGATGTATCGTTATTAAATATTAAAGTTTCTTGGTGATTTCATTCAATGAGGTGTTGTGTCTGTTAGCAACAGGGTAACGCGGGGCACAACGAACCAACGGTTAGGGTATCGCGGACTACATCGAACCACGGATTATATGTCTTGGAATAAAATTACTCCTCAAAGATCGGGGTAGCGCTCACATAGGGTAGCGGTCACTACGTTAGGGTAGCGGTCACTACTGAGGTCAAGGGTCACCATACATGAGATCAACAGGTCGGGATCATGTCAACATGTTGGGGTTATGACCGTTAGGGTTATCTCCAGTCGCTAGGGGGCGCTCGTGGTGGATGTAGGTTACCGCTAGGGTGCGCTGGGGCTACCCAGAAGTCACGTGACCGGAAGTGATGAGCTGCTCTTTACTGGGCTGCTCTTTTGATCCTTCATTCCTGCACGTATACTACTTGCATTATTCACTAGCTACACGGCTCGAAAATAATACAGTTCTTCACATTAGTTTAGAAACCGTTGCAGAAAATGACATACACACAATAGTTTGTGTTCCAAAAAAGGCAGGGCAGTTTATAGTAAATACACTAAATCACGCGCACTTTTTGACATTCAGGTAAGGGGCTATTATTATTATTACTAGTCGCGGTTCTTAGGAAGATTACAATAACAACTATAACTACGATATGCAACCATAAACCAATATACTACCATAACATTGATAACTAATAATTCAATGAGAGTAACGGATATACAAAGCCCAGGAGTGGATGTTTTCCCCATATTGAGAATATCCACTAAAATGGCTATAACTTGATATATGATAATGAACATAATGAACTACGTGATGCAACACCTTTGTAAGATACATAGCCAAATTATTTTCACAGGAGCTGTTTTCCCCTAAACAAAAGTGGCGACATGCCTCATACTAATTTCTCTGTCTATATATGTCTCTCCCTTCCTCTCTCTTCCTCTCCCTGTCTTTTCCTGTATATGTACTCATACTCTTGAGAATGTACTCATACTTAGCTTTTTGCAATGTACTCATACAAATGTACTCGGCCCCAGATGAGATATATAAATATTATATATATATATATATATATATATATATATATATATATATATATATATATATATATATATATATATATATATATATATATATATATATATATATATATATATATATATATATGTCACCCGGCCTATGTCTCCATGTCTCTCCCTATCTCTCCCTTGCTCTCTATGTCTCTCCCTATCTCACCCTGTCTCTCCATGTATCACCTTGTCTCTCCCCTTCTCTCCCTATGCCTCTCCCTTTCTATTTATGTCTCTCCCGTTAGATCTATGTATCTCCCTGTCTCTCCCTATCTCTCCCTTTCTCTATATATCTCCCCATGTCTCACAATGTCTCTATGTGTCTCTCCCTGCCTCTCCATATATCTCCTTTCACTCTATATTTCTCCCTTTCACTCTATGTATCTCCGTGTCTCTGCCTTTCTCTCTATGTCTCTTTCTGTCTCTTCAGGTCTCCCTCTATTTCCCCCTATTTCTCCATGTCTCTCCCTATCTCTCTCTTTCTCTGCCTGTCTCTTCTTGTGTTGGGAAACATGTAGGGATTGCTGTCCAGAATCCCAACATCCTTTCGTACCTGAGGATCCGTTAGTATTGCAAGTCCTGCAACACAATCTCTTGGTATCAGGACTGAAACCATATGATTTCCTTTGGTATACAATCATCATAGACTTGAAGAGTTCCTTCTCACATTCTTCCATTTGCTCGATTCGGCTCTCGTCAATCCACCTTCCTCCGACGGCATCCTACGAGTTCTTCATCTTGAATCCGCTGGGCTCTCCACCCCTTCTAGCATTGAACAGCGTTAATCTGCTGCAGATGGCATCTTGCAGTTCGATGTAACTCCCTCGAGTGATCACCCGGTACTGATCTGACAGCACTTTGATTCTCCTGCCGGTGTGTGCTTTTAAATCTTGCACTTGCTTTCCACCTGCCCTTTGTTCTGGCATCCTTAATCATTCTTGCCGACCTTTGCTGACCGCATACACGGCGTCTGCAAATATAGTGTCTCGGTTCAGGTCGAGATAGTGGATGAATTTCTGTACTTCTGCTGCCTTTTTTCATATCCTGAACCCAAACAGTTTGCAATAACAATGGTGGATGAATTTTACAGATGGTAATATATAACGTTCTTTACTCTGTGCTTCAAAGTACTCGTCACTTTCTCTATTGCTGCTTCAAGAACAGCGAAGTTCGTCCTGATAAACATATCTTCAGCTGAAACATTTGCCGCAGTGTTTTCTTCTGAGAATGCAATCAATTGCTTGCTGAACAACCTCATCTCCGTAGACTGTTTGATCCCCATCAGCTTATCGACCTTCCTGCGATTTCGCTTAAATCGCCTCCTGCCAATCAGGACAATTGTGGGATACGAATGGCACACTTTCCCAATTTCATCATTGTGGGTTTTGCCAAGATTTCTGTGGTAAATTCATCCTCAATGGTTTTCATCACTTTGGAGGCATCCACCGGACAGCGAAGACAGCGTATCATCAGAAGGATTAGGTATGCATATCTTGTTATGTTTGTGGAACTGCTTTTTGCTGTAGAAGCCTTTACAATTGGAACAGCAGCACATATCACTCTTTCCATTTCCTTTCCCATTGGTATGCTGGTACATACTGTGTAGCATGGAACATGTTTTCTGTGAATATGCATTCTTTTCTGAACTCTGCAAATGTGTGTATTCGCTCTACTGACGTTGTGGAAGGTTCCAATGCTTCTGTGACTTGTGGCTCAGCTTTGTGCACTGTCGACATGTGTCGCGATAGACGTGACTGCCACACATTGCAAAAAGGGCATTGGCTTTGCGGTTTCAAATATGTCACATCTGCAAACAAATTATATAGAAGTTGAGGTTTAACAAGAATGTTTGTTACAATAATTGTCAAGGGGATAATGTTATCAGGTCCTCTGAAAATTTCTACTTAGGTTGGAAACGTATCATACTATCCAGAGCTGTGTTCATCTCAAATATTGCAAATAGAGGTAAGGTAAAGGTAAATGTGAATTGGGAACGCTCAAAGCGTTGTTAATTTGGTGCAAATGTTTTTGCAAACTGGTGACTTACTTCTGTATGACCTGCTGATGCAGTCTTATCGGAGTCGTTTCGCTGCGAGCGTCTTCTTGACTGGCGGCTGATGGTGTTCGTCCTAAGAAAGTTGCCTCGCATTGAACGGGTCATTGAAATTACACAATTAACATAAGCCTTATTATTCTCTTTTGATGACTGTTGAAAAAACAACGTAAATAGGTAATGATTCTGTCCCAGCCATTATTTTGATGTGAATGATAGAACAATTATTTTCATTGCCATGACATTCAGAACCCCGTCGTATACATAGTCATTATTGTCGTGTCATACTTGAATATCTTACCACAGATGCTGCATTCGTAAGCTGAAAATAACATCTCCACTTTAGAAACGTGTATTGCGACATCCAGTTTCGTAGAAAATATATGTTTATGACACAAAACATTTTTTAGGAAACTGATGATCTACTTACCTGTGGCCTGCTCATGTACTGTTAAAACGTACATAGGTAATGATTTTGTACAATAATAACTAAATAAAAGTCAATAAAACACACCCACCTTTTAGTTTAGCCACACGGAATTTTCCCTAGCCGTCTTTTTTCTTCTAAAAAACGTTAATCAACTATGCCTTGGCCATACCCACATAAGGTTGACTGTTTTAAAGGTATAAATATCATTAATAGTTGATAAAGTGTACATGCAAAGTATTTAGGGGCTATCCATAATTTACGTCACGCTATATTTTGACTTTTTGATACCCCTGCCCCTTGTTACGTTTCACAACGCTGGCCTATGCAGGTCCAGTCAATGCATTTAAGAATAGCTAAATTATGAACTGACGAGTATTCTCAATAATATGTAGACTTGTTTTAATGGAAATGAAAAGTAGTGCAATATTCTAGTGATTATTGACACAGATGGTGATGATTAATACGATGCTACCAAAATATGCATACATAAATACAGTGAACATAATATGGTAGTTTAGTGTTGTGCTGACTCGTTGACATTATCCACAACATTAAACAAATATTGACTGAATACCCTGATGTTACTTTAAAATTTAGTATTTACCCAATAAAGTTGTGAGGACCTCTGCATCTGATAAAATTTTAATAAAGGTTTAAAATATAAAGGCTGACATTTCTCTT
This sequence comes from Lamellibrachia satsuma, assembly GCA_033239005.1. Classification (NCBI taxonomy): domain Eukaryota; kingdom Metazoa; phylum Annelida; class Polychaeta; order Sabellida; family Siboglinidae; genus Lamellibrachia; species Lamellibrachia satsuma. The sequence continues at coordinate 977,534 of BSQZ01000047.1, read as the reverse complement.
TAAAATGTATTGTTTTAGTTATTATTAAATAGCTTAGTGAAGTCCATCTTGTGTCCATCAGCTTACAAATAACATCCTGTTGATTCCAAACTACCTATATGATAAATATTAAATAATTATATTCACATACGAAACATTTAATAGAACATTAGTCAGATTTGAAACCTATAACCGGTTCTGTGTTACACTGTTGAAGACGATTATGGTTTGTTGCACCTGTGAGCTCAGGTCCCTGAGGAATTAGGTGCAATAGATGTTTATTATTTCAAAGATTTTTGCGAGGATTCATTGTAATATTAATTAATTTTCTAATATTATACTAGTTTATTATTTAAATTATTTTAATTATTTATTGGGGGCAGCCGTGGCCTAGTGGTTAAGGTGTTGGACTCTAAATTCAAGGGTTGTGAGTTCAAGACCCACACTGGTCACGGTTCGTTTTCGAAGCTTAGGCAATTTCGTTTACCCTACCTTGCCTCAGTCTACTCAGCTGTAAATGAGTACAAACACTGTTTGGAAGGTACCTGCGATGGACTAATGTCCCGTCCAGGAGGGTCAGTATAACTGCACTCTAAGTTGCTTCGCACTATAGAAACCAGGTTTAAGCACTGGCCATATAAGCCTTCATGGCTTCCTAAGGCGTAATGCCTGGGGGATGACTTTACCTTTACCTACCTTACCTAATTATTTATTAATTATTTTAATTATTTATTATTTTACTTATTTTTTATTATTTTTTATTTTTATTATTTATTAATTAATTATTTACTCATGCGTATGCTTTTGTATGCTTAGTTTTAGCTTATTTTTGCTTAGTACATTTTTGTTTTAATACAGTTTAAGCCTTACACATAATATACGTTTAATTTTACTACGCACATTTTAGTCCATTCAGTCATTGTAGACACCCTTGAACAGAGTAGTACTCTGGATGAGTGTAAAAATAAAGTCCATTATTATTATTATTAATATCATATACTGGATTCTTTATATATTTCAAGCAACTTTTTAAAAGCGTTAAATCATATACTTTCTCAGACACCTGTATGCTAATGTCATGAAGGTAACTTAAGTTAGCTCATACCTGTACCTGGTAATTATTTCGTAGCTCTTCTCTGGGCATGTTATATTGCAATTTTATGTTTCTTTTTATACGGTTACCACATGTCTACATCTATGACGTAATCTACAATGTGCAATGGCAAGAATGTGTTTTTTTAACTGAAGAGTACTGTAGACAGATTATTTTTTTCAATTTAGTCTTATACATTGTGGCTCTGTTTACAACTTCATTAATCATATTAATGTATACATCAAAGGGCAGCGTTATGTCTATATTACTTCAAATAGTCAGTGTCACAGCGACATCATTATATCCTTACAACATTAAAAACATCGAAACTATTTTGCTTTGAGTTTGACAACTCCAAAATATGTGGCCAGAGCTTGACATGTAGACAGTGCGCATGACAAGACCTGGCAGACGGCCAAAGGTTTCCTGTGTGCTGTCGTAGTTTTCACCGATGAAATAACATATGTTGTTAGTGTATATCACAAGACAAATTCAGTTGTATGGTAGTTTGTTGCGTTATAGAACATCCCCGCTAAATAAACATACAACATACATAGCAGTTTGTGTTTTATTCAAACAAATACGCCATGTCGCCTGACGGTGACGATTATTGAAATGAATATATAAATCCCATTTGCAAAACCTTCATTATATTTGTATTTGTATATTTCCATAAATTAAATGCATTAATACAACCTTAGGGCAACGTGCTGTTATTGATTTACAACTTTCAAATGTTTTCTAGTGAGATGCATGAAAACGCAGGGCCAGATATATTAGGGCGACACCAAATGTATATATATATATATATATATATATATATATATATATATATATATATATATATATATATATATATATATATATATATATATATATATATATATATACATGGATTTGTGTAAATATATATATATATATATATATACATGGATTTGTGTAAATATATATACATGGATTTGTGTAAATATATATATATATATTCATGGATTTTAGTAAATATATATATACAAGGATTTTTGTAAATATATATATATACATGGATTTGTGTATATATGTGTATATATATATATATATATATATATATACATATATATATACATATATATATATATATATATATACATGTATATATATATATATATATATATATATATATATATATATATATATATATATATATATATATATATATATACATACATACATACATATATATATATATATATATATATATATATATATATATATATATATATATATATATATATATATATATATATATATATATATATATATATATATATATGAAATAGTGCATATAAATGAAATAGTTGATGTTATTTCCATTCATTTTGGAATGTTTTTTCTCGATGTTGTGATTGCCGTTCCTGTTCCACAGCTGCATCAGCTGTGCCAGGTAATTTCACTCACTCATCCTTTGACCGGGCCGATCGTAGGGGTGCGTGGTTAGAGGCTTCCACAGTAGTATTTCTTTGGCAAGTATGTTATGCCTGGTTGTATGACCGAACCATTGGAGTTTTCGGCGTTTTACTGTGGCCATATGCGGTTCTTGTGGTCCTGCGGATTCGGTGATGACTTCCATTTCTGATATATTTGTTGTGTGGCCTCTGTAAGACATTTTCAAGATCCTTCTGAACCTTCCAGCTTTCGCATCCACAATCAGGCTTTTCTAGAGTCATATCTTTGTTGCCGTTTTAATGTTGTTGTTGCACCATATCTTCTTGAGCCTTGTTATCGCTGATGTTGCCAGGTTTATCCCTGTGCATATTTCCTCGATGGAGGCACCGTCAGAGGAGATGATCGACACGAGGTATTTGATTGATGTTGCTTCTTCGAGGCGTTCTCCATCCATTAATACACTAATTATTGGTTTGTTGTTCTTCTTGTGTGTTGTTCATGATTTTGGTCTTTTCTGCACTTATTTCAATTCTGTATGCACGCGCTCTTCTTTCCAGTTTTGTTGTAAGTTATTGTAGTTCCTCTTCTTTTCCTGTGATTAGGTCAATGTCATCTACGAATCGGAGGTTGTTGATCTCTCTATCTGTTATCGATATCGTGCAAGGTCATTTGCTTTCAGGAAGCAAATGTCATAATATTATATCAATTTAAGATAATTTATTGTTTTATGGGGATCTCTCGTAGTTATGCTTCGTGATCGCTGGAGTCAAACTTGCACGGTTTATTGGTTTTACCATCTACGATAATTTAAAGCAAAAACACCTGTCGTTGCTGCACTTTGGGTGGGAATTATCTCAGAAAACCCAGGTAGCTGCCTATAACAATGTGCTCCCAGACAACCTTAGCTGGTCAATCAGTCTGCCACCACTGAACACGGTGCTCACTTGGATGCTTGGAAAATTACATTATGTTTAATGAGAGCTCACAACATCAAATAATTTCAGTTAAATACAGAACTTAACGATGAGGAACAATCTTTCTTTTCATCGACTTGTTCCACTGGGGTATGGGAGGAGCTAGATTGTACAACATATGTATACGCAGGTGTGATTGTATCTGAGTAGGTAGAGGGTCAGTCCAGTACTAGTAGTAGCCTCTCATGGAAACTGGTCAGAGGTAATACAACCTAGCACTACGCATAGTAAAATTAACAAAGACATTTGATGCCTAGCTGATGAAGCCATCTGGCTTGTGAACCCCACATTATCATGTCTTTCCAGACATGTCTTATTAGCTCACATAAACATTGAAACAACATGCTTTAGCAGCTAGCTGTGTTGGTTACCTGGTACCAGCTGGGGCTAGAATTTATCAGAAAACAGACCAGTGCAACAGAGGAATGCTGTTGCTAATTGCAACTAAAAGTGACCTTTTAGGGCCCCTGTCCCTGTCTTTGATATTATTTATGGGTCAGCTTGAATAAGCCATTGCTGGGAAAAGATGCTGCCAAATGGCAGAGTATCAATTCTTTACTGTTTAGTTCTGTAGAGTAATCATTCTAATGAATTTATTAAACATCTCAATGTAAATTTTATTCATGAAAGTAAAATGCTGTTTAATGCTGACGTAAACTGGTAAGGGCTTTGCTGACAATGCCAATGTGCGAAAATCGGTTCTCGTTCTCGATCCACGATGCGCGTTCGCTCACAAATATCAGAATTGTGCCAATGTATGGGGATTATCAATACGTTGTCGAAATTGCAAATTTTAATATTTATAATACGTATTGGAAACTTACTGATTAATAGTTTATATGGTGCAACGGAGACATTTGCATCGTGGTTTGAGATGGCGTTTTAGCGTTGTGTGCTCGACGTGACATTTCATGTTGACGGCCTTGACCTGACCTAGACTATGCCAATATTTGACAGACTTCGTTCACCGGCGTAGATATAAAACAATTGTTGCGTCGATTTCCCGAAGAGAGGTATGCATGCAAATATGATCGCGAACTGGCATGCGATTGGATGATATTAATAGCTTTTGGCCTGGCGACTATGAAAAGTTTTTGAAATGTTGACGGTGGAGCGCCACCGGCAGCAGCGGTTTCGCAAAAAAATTAACGAAAATATATTCTTCTTCTTCACTTTCCCATAACCCGTAAGGATCGTTGGGGCACTATTGATGACTTTCTAACCAGCTCTCTCCACGTTTCCCTGTTCTCTACAGCCCTCTGGGAGTCAGCGAACTCCATTCCTGTCCACTCTTTGATGTTGTCTTCCCACCTCTTCTTCTGTCTACCTCTTCGTCTCCCCCCTCTTATGGTACCTTGCAAGATAATCTTTGCAAGGCCAGATGATCGTGATACATGACCGTACCACTTCAGTTTACGCTTCTTAACTGTTGTAAGAAGGTCGTCATATGGTCCGATGGCTTGTTTGATCTTGTTACGGACAGCATCGTTAGTAACATGGTCTTTGTATGATATGTGCAAGATCTTCCGGAAGCATCTCATTTCCATGGCTTGTATCCTCTTCTGTAGATCTGCTGAAAGGGTCCATGTTTCACAAGCGTACAGAAAGATGGACATGACAAGGGAGCGCATCAGCCTTATTTTCGAACTGACCGTGATGTTTCTGTCGTTCCATAAGGGTTTCAACCTTGTTAGTGCTGCTGTTGTCTGTGCAATCCTGGCAAGTATCTCCGGTTTGGAACCCTCATCTGTGATAATTGATCCCAAGTACCTGAAGCTTGTTACTGCCTCAAGTCTCTGTCCATTAACTTTGACCTCTGTGCTGATGCCTTGTGTGCTGTTTGTCATCAGTTTGGTCTTTTCGGCACTGATCTCCATGCCGTATGATGAAGATGTTTTCTCAAGGCGCTCCACTAAATTGACTAGTTCTTGTTCATCTCCTGCTAGGCCGTCGATGTCGTCAGCAAAACGAAGGTTGGTGATTGTCCTGCCTCCAATGCTGACAGTGCCTTGATGGTTTTCTAAAGCATCAGTCATTATCCTTTCCAGAAAAATGTTGAAGAGCGTTGGTGATAGTAGGCATCCTTGTCGAACTCCAACAGTTGTTCGAAACCAGTCTCCTATGCTGCTGTTGAAGGTTACTGCACTTGTGGCATTGTCATATAGGTGTTCAATGGTTCGGACAAGCTTGGAGCCAATGTTGTACTTCCTCATGGTTGCCCATAGGGCCGCATGCCACACCTTATCAAAGGCCTTCTTGAAATCTATAAAGACATGATACAGGCTTTGCTGATGTTGAAGGTGTTTCTCGCAAAGGATTCTAAGGTTGAAGATCTATTCAATGGTGCTCCGTCCTGCTCGAAAACCCGCTTGTTCTTCAGCAATAATCTCTTCTGCCTGGGGTTTGAGTCTGTTGAGTAGTATCTTCAACATGACTTTGCTCGGGTGGCTGATGAGGCTGATTGTTCTGTAGTTTTGGCACAAAAATATATTGCGAAGTAAATAAAAGTAACGGAGTAAAAAGTTGCGTTACTTTAGATAAAACTACTTCGTTACAAGTAAAACATATTTAGTCAAAATTCTACTTCTTTACACGCCAATTACTTGAAATAACTACTCAAGTATTGTAACCAAGTACTTTTACTTCGTTACATGCCAACCCTGCCCAAAATACATGCGTTGCTAAGTTAGTGCGTATCATCGGTGGCTCATCTAGCTGGAGATTCAGCTGATTTGCGGGATTTTCAATGCACTTTGACCTGTCCTCAAGCGGCAGGGTGACAATGAATGGTTGGGTCCCAAGTCCTTGTTTGTTGTCCACATTAGCGGATTGTGCAACCTAATACCATGTCATTCGGGACATTCAGAAGTGTCCGTTATATACAGGTATCCGTTACGGACAGGTGCCCGCTAAGGCAGATTTTACTGTAATACTATTAGATATGAATCTATTACTATTTCATTTTTCCATCACACCTATTGTTTTCGATTAAACATTTTGGAGTGCGTGCAGGCGTATTATGCTGTACATTTTAACTTTCCATTCAGTAGTACAGTAGTTCACAACAAAATCATCAACTCATCATTCGAGCAATCATCTATAATCGACAGTGACAGTAGAATTTTATCTGAATATAAACCATAACATGCCAGACAGTATAATAGGAACACTAGGACTCATTTGCTCAAACCAGATAATAACAGTTATGTGTTTGAAGTGTATCCTTTCATCACGTGATGCTAATATATGCCCTTTGCTGTTGCTAGCATACATTCGTGGCTTTGTTTGAAATTTATAGTAGAGTGCAGTTGTGCTGTGTGAGGCGTCATATCTATTGTCAGAATGTTTCCGTCGAACTGCTTCTGCTGAACGAATTATACAAAGAACTAATCCAGTTAGTTGTGTAAATTGTAAATGGTTTCACAGCCTTTTGTTTACCCATTGTCTTTGTAGGTTATTGGAGCTAACACAAATTAAGCCAGCATTAATCCAAATTAATAACTCAATTACTATTATATTACCTTATATTTATATTACATTGTGTTCGTTCCATCTATTACTATTAATACTACTTGAACAAATGGAATCGTTACTATTAACGTAACGTGCATGTCGCATACAGTTCTTGTGCTTCCGTATGTGCTTACTTTCAAATAAATAAATATAAGTGACATATTTCATAACATAACATTCTACTTTCTAACTCTTTGATTCTTACCTATGTCACGTATTTGATGCTGATCAACTCTCGTTAAATAACGCAACTGCCTGATTAACTTCCACGAAGCCTTAAACCTTGTTGACCTGTTTGTTTTACGTAAATGCGACGAATTAAGGGATTTGTTTGAATCCACCTGCGCGTCGATCTTTCAGTGTTTTCTACACCCGGGAATGATGTGGAAGCACTATGTGCCTAGATGTGGTAGCATTGTGTACCTAGATGTGGTAGCACTGTGTACCTAGATGTGGTAGCATTGTGTACCTAGATATGGAAGCACTGTGTACATAGACGTGGTTGCACTGTGTACCTAGATGTGGTAGCACTGTGTACCTAGATGTGGTAGCACTGTGTACCTAGATGTGGTAGCACTGTGTACCTAGATGTGGTAGCACTGTGTACCTAGATGTGGTAGAACTGTGTACCTGGATGTGGTAGCACTGTGTACCTAGATGTGGTAGCACTGTGTACCTAGATGTGGTAGCTCTGTGGTTCTGGATGTGGTAGCACTGTGTACCTAGATGTGGTAGCACTGCGTATCTAGATGTGGTAGCACTGCGTACCTAGATGTGGTAGCACTGTGTACCTGGATAAGGTAGCACTGTGTACCTGGATGTGGTAGCACTGTCTACCTGGATGTGGTAGCACTGTGTGCCTAGTTGTGGAAGCACTGTGTACCTAGATGTGGTAGCACTGTGTACCTATATGTGGTAGCACTGTGTACCTAGATGTGGTAGTACTGTGTGCCTAGATGTGGTAGTACTGTGTGCCTTGATGTGGTAGCACTGTGTACCTAGATGTGGATTCAAATATTTGCTCGTCCTCTCTAACCTTTATGACGACGCAGCAATGATGTGTCCACGCACTGAACATTTGTTTTCTCTTTTCAGGTGTCTAGCATGTCGGAACAGTTGACTATTGTAGGACGACGGGTGGTCGTCTATGTAAATGTGTGTTTCGTCGTTTCGCCATCAGTTCTGCTTTTTCCCTGCATAATGCAACTGAACGATGACCGAGCGTTTTCCGCCACGTAGGGGCGGCAGAATGTGAATCGCCGATATGTCGTACGGTTAGAGATGGACGTTTAATTTCTGACGTGTTCAGTTGACGAAGTTTGTTGACATTGCCAAACTATCGGTGATGGAGGGTGGCTCGTCGTCTGTTGTTGGCGAGGAATGCACGTTCTGCTTTGGCGTGGCCGTGGTCGCGGCGTAACTGTGGAGGTTCACTCCCAAAGTGATGATGTTCTTTTTTTCATGGTTTGCTCAAATTCGTTAATCTGATCTTAGAGTTTGTTAATTCGATCGTCTTTTGCTTTGATTATATCAAGGAGCTCGGATATGCGTTTGTCCGTGGTTTTGTTTCGGTTTTTATATCTTGGAAGGATTCGCACAATAAACCCACATATCGTCTGATTTCCGCTAGCTCTGACTCGTCAGTGGCAATTGCAATGCGTCCTCCCGCTTTCGGCATGGCTAGCGTTATTGTATTTGCGCGACTTTGTGGACTGCCTGTGGCTAATTGTCTGTGCATGCTACTTAGCTTTGTATTGTGTAGAGCGGCAACTAATGTAGTAGCTCACTACAGTTGGTATTGTTCGTCGTCGGAGCGTTCCGGTGAATCTAAAGATGCCGGGTCAGAGGAGGTTAATTTCCAGAGCTAGCCTGGGGCTAATTGTCAGTGCATGCTACGTAGCTTTGTTTTGCATACAGGTGCAACCCATTTCATGGCAGAATTGTTCAAGTCGGTCCAGGTGGACTTTCTGGACCTGGACTTCTCGTTTGAGCCAATGTCCTTCCCTTGTTAGTTGTGTCTGCAGCGTCGCGAAGCTGACGAGAATCTCCTTCGTCGCTGCGGTGACCGCCGTGGTTACAAAGCTGACCATTACGAGATGTATGGCCTGCACCACCTGGCTCACACTTTCCCCTATCATCGCCATGTCGACTTTTGTGTTTGCAGATTTCTGCCCTTCCTTTGTTCGGTTCCGTTTCCCGTTGCTGGATAACTTATCCATCGCCAATTTCACTGCGTTCTCAATTGTACTGTTTAGCATCGTGTCACTGCTTTCGTTTTCATTCGTATCAGTATAGTGAAGAGCACGAAATCTGTCCGGACTAGCTGCTGCCATTTAAATATAGTTTCTTATACCCAAATACCCAATCAACACTAACGCCCGTTCATAATCGTCGATCCCGCGAATGGTGAAAGATCTCCGATCCATTGCCAATTCGCGACCGCTTCTAAATACTGTTTATATCGACCAATCTCAGTGAATAATGTACTGAAATGTCGACAAAAGTTTTGACTTCATCCGGGTGCAGAATGATGGCTTTAATGCGAAACGATGATGACATCTAGCGATTAGTGTACACACTTTTAGGAAACCCCGATAAATCGGTGTTCAGGCCCCACGAATGGAAGGTGAAGATTTTTGTCAACATTTTAAGTTGTGGACCAAATATTATAGACAGTAATAAGTGCATACAGTATCCATGCAGCCCTTTGCAAAAGACACAATACCTATGTGTTATGTAGATAACATAATATTTAAATCTATATCAAATTAGTTAAATAGTAAATATAACAAATAAGGAAAACAAAGCTAATTATACTTTTGTATAGTTAGGCCTCATTTATAATACTGTATACAAGCTTGGATACCATATCATTAGAAGGATATAGATACATTTGACAGAATACAGAGGAGAGCTACTAATATGATTGCAGGACTGAGAGACCTTAGCTATGAAGAACGACTGAAAGAATGAGGTTTAACAACCCCAGAGACAAGGCTGTTAAGAGGAGTGATGTATTTAAACCATGTTAAAAAACATATTATGCTAAAAAGGATGACGAAGGGGACTAATTACATTTTGTAGATATAATAATTGCAGTGGGACCCACACACGCACGCACGCACGCACGCACGCACGCACGAACGCGCGCATGCACACGCGCAGACACAGACACACATACGTATACCTGGTTGAATATACAGTAACGTAGAGTTTATGTTCCGCAAGTTTATATTACGATAATAATTTAATCTAAGTTTCTTTTGTTCTCAGTATTTTAAGGGATTATTGTCTTCTATGTAATTCACAAATGTATTTCATATGCAGAGTATCACAGTTTTACTCTTTTTCCTCAGTTTCATCAGAAGGGGTACCCTAAAATAGGCTGACCCCGCAAACCAGTCCAGAACGCGTTACTGTATATTCACCCACCTACAAATAATATTAAAAACACTACACATTTGTAACTCGAACTTCAATAATGCAAATACCATTCGAGTTGCCGGGATTGGGACCTCTAAAGGTAAACGTGAACATATGCGCGAAAACATATGGAACTGATGTCAACAATATATATAGATGATAATTGTTTTAATATAATAAAACTAAGAAAAACAGTCCTATCGTGGCCACGGTTTCCTCAGTTGGACCGCCCAATGTCTTCAATTGGACCTAAAGTAAAATGATTATATAGGACTAAGCATTATTATAAATTGATGCATAAGTATCATATAGTGTTCATTGTAACAATAATTGTTATCATTAGTCAAATACAATGTACTAATTAATACCAGTGTTCATAATCTTTGTTGTTCCATCCACCCTACACAATGTTGTTCCCTACACAATGTCCCATGTTTTCTTCGACTGGACAAGCACATTATGCAGACCAAACTTTGAAATAATAAGTGAGTAATATATTTTTCATTATAAATACAACATTAATCAATAGTCAATTGAAATGTAAACAGGGCCATATGTTCATAATCGTCTGCCAATGGCTCCGGAATAGACTAGCTGAAATGATCGACATCCTTTAGAACCCATCAGAACATTTTCTGTCTTGCATGCACTTGCCCCATAGGGTCTTTCATCACATCCATTACTCGTCACACTGTGCCTGCATAGTGTCATCTGCAATGTTAACAGCACCTAATGTCCATATTCTTCTAGTTCCATCCACTGTAGCGGGTCGATGCGAAGGTGTCGGAAAGTGACTGGTAATGGCTCCGGAATAGTTGAAATGATCTAGCGCAATTCGTATTCTGCGGTGTCATCCTTCAGAGGCCATCGGAACCTGTTCTGTCCCACAATTTGCATGCACTGCAGCGCCACAGTTACTTGGCGCATTACGCCTGAGTAGATTTTACCATCGTACAAAGTGGCGAACCATTGACCAGTTCTGCAACCTTCGATGTCCTTGATGAGCTACAATCGACTAGGTTTGGGTGGATCAGAACTGTTGTGTGCTCTCGATTGAGTTTCAGTGGTAATACAAGTACTGGGCTCTTGTGTGGGTGCAGGCCTAGTAGGCATAGATTTCTCCGCCCCGGCTTTGCTTTGTTTAACTAGTTTCTTTCTTCTGTGGGCATAACTCTTGAACAGCTTCGATGGAACAGTTGTCAGTGCTGAAGCTGCAACAGCTGGTGTCAGAAGTGGCGTAGGGTTGTGCTCTTGTGCAGTCACCATGCCAACAACTGTCAGTGCTGGAGGTGCAACCGCTGGGATCAGAGGTGGCGTAGGATTGTGCTCTTGCCCAGCTTCAGAAATTACACTAGTTACCGTAGCAGCAGCTATGTCGGAGTCTTTGAATACGTTTATGGCCAACGACCACACACCTGCCTTCCTGGAACCACTAACAGCGTTCTGGATGGATTCTCCTTTTTTGTACGCCACGTTTAGAATGTCGGCGCTTGCCAAGTTATCACTGGTCTGTCTATATGCATCATCATATTATTTCCCAAACGGTCCGAAAAAGGTCACATCCAAAGGCTAGTGTCGGTGAGTCGTGTTTGGTGGAAGTGAGACCATGGCCAGTCCAACTTCCCGAGCCATCTCAATTGCTTCCAAATTATTTGTGTGGATCACCTGACAATTGAGTATTAGCACAACTGTCTGATACTTCGTTGGTTTAACAAAATATACGAAATGTGTCAGAAAATTAACAAACCCCTCATTGGACATCCAGTCTATGTCTTGGCACGAATAGACAGCTCCGAGAAGTCCACCATTTGTCAGTTATATGTTCATCTTCTTCATTTTATACATGATCACTGGCACTATATTTATGTAAACCAAGTCTTTGGTAGTACGAAACAATGTAAATGTACCTGTGACTAAATGTGCTCTGTTACACGTTCCTTCGATTGGACCACTTAGCAACTTTCTTTACTAATATTATTATAATTGCTACTTTGTCTAATATTACTTTCTGGTAATCAGTAAACTGTGTTGGAATAATTACACACATATATTGATGGCATACCCATATGTGAGTCCCTTGTCCAATCGTTTCGACTGCACTGGTCCAATTCTTATAATCGCCATATACGTTGGGCTCGTATACTCTTCGTGGAACACATTGGCCCCTGTAAAGGGTGCTGCACTGCTTATTGATCACGGCCTGATTATTATGTCGGGACATAGAAAACCTACTTTCGGTGATAAATATTAAAAGTACTGCTATTTCGTCGAAACTTACCGTGTCTTTCGAAATGCCAATAGTGAATGACATAATCGATAGAGGATGCCACGGTATATAGTAATATGGAATAATTATACAGCATTATATACATAGAAAAATATGAAATGTTGTTGACGGGCCCATATCTCGTTGATAACAATACAATTTTAAGCAAAGTAAATTTATAAATATATATATATATATATATATACACACACACACACACACACACACACACACACACACACACACACACACACACACACACACACACACACACATATAAATTAACTTTGTTTAAGGTTGTGTTGTTGCAAAGAATGTTATCAACGATATATGTGTCCGTCAATAACACTTTATGTTATTCGCAGAAGCCCTGTATATATATATATATATATATATATATATATATATATATATATATATATATATATATATATATATATATATTAATTATACCACTAAAATGAACTGAGGCACATGTTTTACAGTGCTTCACAATATGTTTTAAATCCCTTGTCCGCCCACATATACAATATTGTAATCAAGTCGGGACTGCATCCCCAACGAAGCATGTCACAGCCTTGGAAAACGTCCAGCATATAGTAACCAAATTAATTCCCGGTTTTAAACACGTTGACTATAAAAAAACGTTTACATAGACAAAAATTATATTAATAGGGAAATACGATGCTTCGGTATCATCTAGATGCAGATTAAACATAAGACAATATTCATATATACACAATATTTATTTCCTGGAATTGCCTCTTGATGTCGGGTGCTCGTCTGGTTCCCACACTCTACTGTAGAGACGAACACAGCATGTGGGACATAGTTTAATTGATTCAGCGAACGTATGTACATTGTCTTGGAAATATGCCAGCGGTAGAGTTGAGCTATGGTCCACGCCGGCAATATGGATATATAAAATAAAATACATAGTAGGCTTACCTCCCCCCCAAACTTTCATAGACAGTTCACATATATGGAGACTACAATGGAGATCGGAGGACAGAAAAGCTCCCAGCATTGCGAAGAGATGCTTTTAAATATTAATTACTAAGACCGACCAACCCTAAATGATATTTGAATTATTATATGTGCCGCACAATCAAGTTTGTTGTTGTTAGTTTTAATAGACAAACTTCCTATTAACAAATAATAGACCTACATCCATGGTGTGATTTCGAGAACTGTTTTAGTATATATATATATATATATATATATATATATATATATATATATATATATATATATATATATATATATATATATATATATATATATATATATATATATATATATAACAGTAATATGTGCATATTCTTTGCAGCGCATTGATGAAGCAACAGCTTGTCTTCACCAAGAGAAACAAAGAGGCGGAGAACAATGTCAGAGCAAGCTTCGAGGTTAGCCGCCCGATTGCATCACGGCTGAAACCGTTCACATACGGCGAATTTGTGAAAGACTGTCTTCTGGCTGTTGCAGATGTCGTATGTCCAGAAAGGAAAAGCCTCTTCGAAGCCGTCAGTTTGTCCGCGAGGACGGTCACGCGCCGTATCGAGGATCTCGCAACTGACGTGAAGGCAACACTACGAGATCGAGCCAAGGCGTTCTAGTGTTACTCGCAAGCACTCGACGAGAGCACGAATAAGCGGGACACAGCACAACTGTAGTCTTCGTAGGGAGAGTTGACCAGAACTTTCTCATAACAAAAGAGTTCGTACGACTCGTACCACTGAAGGAGAAGACAGCTGGCGCAGATGTGTTAGAGGCGGTACAAGTAGCCATGAACGACATCGGACTGAAACCAGAACAACTGTGTGGGATGACAACAGGCGGTGCACCTCCCATTTTCGGAAGAACTAACGGAGTCGTTTCGCTGATGGAACAGGTTCGACAAGATGCAGGTACCACTGCGAAGCTACTCAGGTACCACAGCATCATTCAAAAAGAAAACCGGTGTGGCAAATCAGTTAAAATGCAGAACGTTATGAGCATCGTCGTTAAGACCGTGAACTTCGTTCGCGCTCGTGGCCTAAACCACCGGCAGTTTCTGCATCTAATGGCTGAGGTGAACGCACAGACCTGCTGTACTAAGTCGAGGTGCCATGCTGTGCCGCGTGTATGAACTCCACAATGAAATACGTCCAACTCCAGGGAAGGGAACATCTCATCAACGAACTCTTCCAGTTTGTCTCCGCGTTCGAGATGAAGTTGCGACTGTGGGATACACAATTGCGAACGTCAACTACGTACACTTCTCGACACTCATGGAAAAGGAACCGGCAAGTTCAGACACTTATGTAGCATTCGTTGAATTACTGCGAAGGGAGTTTGCAGATCGTTTCATCGATTTCAGGGTTCACAGCGGGAAGTTGCTGGTATTCTCCAATCCGCTCCAGGTGGAAGTCGACGGTGCGCCGGAAGGTGTGCAGATGGAGCTCATCGAACTGCAATGCTCTGCAGCACTGAAAGCGACATCCAAGGAGGTGCCACTGGTGGAGTTTTATCGAACGCACTTGCCGACTGAACATTTCCCTGCATTGACCAAACACGCCAAGATCATTGCCAGTCTGTGTGGAAATACGTACGTGTGTGAGCAGCTGTTCTCGAAGATGAATTTCGTTTAATGCAAGACCAGGAGGCAGCTAACTGAAGGTCACTTAGACGACGCATTAAGACTCGCTGAAGCAAATCTGCTGCCAGCCTGGGGCGCTTCGTGGCGCATCAGTAGCACCAGGTGTCACACTAGGCAAGATGGTGTCAGTTGAGTGCCAAGAAGGCTGACTATGAACACTTGAACACTGCGTTGTTAATAGGACGTTCAATTGTTGTTCACCATCAAATGTTGGTGTTTGATAATAAACAAATCATGTTCGTACGAGGCAATAATATGTATGACTTATGGTTAACATAAATCAATAGGAGCTGGAATAGCTATATTCAGCAACCCACCATTAACTAATGTCCTAGTTGCAACGAGGCTAACGATAGTCTATTCAGTGCCAATATCAACAATAATATATGTGTGGCCCGCTGACCGAGTCCAATTCACCAATTTGGCCCTCCACTTCTAAAGGTTGCCGGCCCCTGTTCTATACCATAATATTTTTTATTTATTTATTAGAATCTTATGATTTAAGGTGTCTGCAAGGAATTGTCTCATCCATCGAATCTGATGCATTCTCTGCGGTCGGTGCGGACCTGGATGAAAACCGCTTCACCGATTTGTCAACTTGTAAAGTATATGCCAGTTTGTATCGGTAAAAAATTCAAGATATATTATTACAATTTTCGTTATTTTAATATCGTTAATTCAGAACGTACATAGTTAAAATGCATTTCTCAATAATAAACTAAGCAAGAACTATCATTATTATTAGGCCATGACAAAAAGTCGTGAACAATGTCATGAATGGCATTCTATACTATAATAGTATGCATAGATTAAAATTCGACGCGATAAACGTTTGACGCCATGAACGTAGTGTTCCATAGATGAAATAACTGTTATTGAATCAGAACATGGATCATTGAAAAAAAATGTATTAAGCGTTTTTGGCAAAACTTTATATTATATCAAATATAGCGAATTTGCCCCCAGCCGGTTCACATGTGTTTTTATCGCTCGCTTTGAAATTAAAATGTACCCGTTTTACCAGGTACAAACTGGTCCATATAATATAAGATATACATAAAAATATAAATAAATAGGATATAAGATATACTTAAATAGATACAGCTAGGATATATAAATGTCAACATTATGCATACCATTGGCCAGCTCGCCAGTGCTGCGTGCCGTGCGCACAAACGCTTGTTCTTGTATGGACCGCCGATTTGGCAGTTACGTGTAAATTAAAGGCACATGGGGTATGTGTGTTTGAGACCACATAAAACTTGAAAACGAAAAGTAAAATTGCCACCTTTGATTTTCTGTTTACTTAGACCCTAAAGAAAACATTCATGTAAAAAATGCTTTTGGCAAACAAATCTCACGGGATCCTATTACTGGTACATGTTTTTTTTAATAAAATCACTTCACGATCACGTCTTGTTGTGTACTGATTCTTTAAACCCACTACGTCAAGATGTAGCACCATATAACCGTCATGCCTGTATAATCAGGACATAAACAACACCTGTCATGTTTTTTGTTCGGTATATAATGTAGCTTAGCGCAGTCAGTATCATAGTCATCTATTCCACGAGAAGTAGCGATACCTAGTGAGTGTACCGGTGTCACGAACTAGAAGAACACCTGTGCCAAAAGTAGGAACCTACTTCCGACCTGTGAATTCAATGTATTAACAAGATTTAACAAGATTTAACAAGATTTGCCATCCAAGCCAAAGTCCCAGATGGCAAGTGGACAAGGAAGCCATTGGCTTATCGAGAGTCCAACAATGTTCATCTACTTATAACCCGCCCTCATGAGATATGTGTCTACCTTATTTTTAAACATATTCGCGCTGCTAGCAGTTACACAATCTGTAGACAATTTGTTCCATTCATTTATTGTCCTCTGTGAGAAAGAGTGCTTCCTGATGTCCAATCTACATTGATCCTTTACTAATTTTACCTCATGTCCTCTAGTTTTGCTATCCTTCTTGAGTGAGAAAAACATATTTCTATCAATATTTTCATACCCATTCAATATCTTAAAAACTTCAATCTGATCTCCTCTTAACCTCCTTGTCTCTAGAGTTGTTAAACCACATTCTTTCAGGCGTTCTTCGTAACTAAGGTCTCTCAGTTCTGGAATCATTTTAGTTGCTCTCCTTTGTATGCGTTCAAGCGTATCGATATCCTTCTTACGATATGGTCTCCATGCTTGTATACAGTATTCTAAATGAGGTCTAACTATTGCTTTATAAAGAGGTATAATTAACTTTTTTCCCTTGTATGTTATGTTTCTTCTAATCAATCCAAGAATTTGATTACCCTTTGAAGCTGCAATACCACACTGCTCTGAAACTTTCATATCAGCGCTTATTGTAACTCCTAAGTCCTTTTCTTTTACAGTAGTACCCATAACAGTATCTCCCATTTTATAGTTTACATTCAAGTTCCAATGTCCTGTATGTAGGCATTTACATTTCCCAAAATTGAACAACATCTGCCATTTCTCAGACCATTTCACTAATCTTAGTCAGAAACAGTGGACTATTACCAAATGCATTTCGAATATCTTCGACAAACATTCGTGAACAATATCAGGATCGTTGTTGATGGCACATATATCGATAATTAGTTTAATTTGATTTGCACACTCAGTGCCACCTCAATGTAATGACCACTACATAATTGTGGAACTGGGTGTAAATGTATTGACAGCGACTTCCGGAATCTTGGTGCGGTAGCGACTTAAAATTGGTGTAGATAATTGAGAGAAAAAAGTGGAATATCGAATAGAATAAGTATTACTATTGCATATATATTATACATAAACATATTAGAAAACAGTGTTTGTTAATTATTAGTCAGAGGCAGGATTTTAGAGTAAGTTAGTTCAGGACTCCGACAGGGAAATCAGTGTGCGTTAATAGGGTTGTTTATTGCTTTAGATAGCATAGTGAATAGTCAGAAACAGTGGACTATTGGTTAGAATAAGTATTACTATTACACATATACTATTTACAAAAACTTCTTATAGACATATAGTAAGACACTGGTCTAGTTAACTGAGGCAGTATTTTTCCCGGACTCAAATTCAACGAGCGATAATTGGGAGTTTGTTTACAGGTCGTAAATTAAACTGGTGTACCAAACTATCGTATACATTGTTAAATATATATATTAGATAAAGTGATACATTTACATAAATTACATACATAAGGTAATATCTGACATAGATGTAGTAAACGAATTCGGTAAAAAGCAATTAACAGCAGGATTTTAGTGTAAGTTTGTTTACAATGACTTCGTTGTTTTGTTTACACAGTGTTATCCGTATTCGCTAGGTGGCAGGTTTTTTTTTTGCTCGTGCGAGCTTAGTAGAAAAGACATAGTTAGCAAGTATATTAGTCTAAAGTGTTCTTTAAACACAAAAACAGCCATATTCAAGGCTAACTTAGCAATTATATTAAGTATAATTTTTGTGATGGCGCCGTGCAAACGGCAGGTAAAGGCCACCAGGCCTTTAATATGCAGCAGTTGTAGCAACTGGGTGGTCTTCTTCAAGTCCGGATGTGAGAAGTCCTGGGCTGAGGTTCAGGCGGATAGTTTTAGGTTTGAGTGTAGGAGATGTACGAGGATGAAGGAACTTGAAGTGGAGTTAGAACAGCTGAGGCTGCTCGTTGTAGCAGTGGTGGGAAGGGAACAGGTGGTTTGTGCCAGTGGTTCTGGTGGGGGACAGTGGATAAAGTGGGGGGAAGACGACGAGAGAGATGCTAGGGTGAGCTCACCTCAGCCTGGGAAGAGGTTGAGAGGAGGTAAGGTGACAGGTCATAGGGAGACAGGACGGAAGTAGACGGGACATAGGGAGACAGGACGAAAGGAGACGAGAAGGAAAGAAATGGGAGGGAAGACAAATGGATCGAAGGAAAGGGGAATGGGGGAGACAGTAGCGAAGGAGTCAGGGGAGGATTCGGGGGAGGAGACGATAGATAAGGCGATGGGAGTGAGGGAGACGGGAGGGAAGGTGTCAGGAGGGAATGCGACGGGAGCGCAAGTTAGCCTGGAGCCGGGAGGGAAAGGTGACAAGTTGATGAGTGAGAGGGAGCCTGATAACAGCCTGCCTCCAAGTGACAAGGCTGCAGGACAGAATGTGACGGAGGGGGTCCATCGGCAGAGCTATTCCGAGGCAGTGATAGAGGGGGTGAGAAAGAGAGCGAGGGTGTTTGCGGGGGATTCAATAGTTAGGAAGACCGACAGAATCTTAAACAAGGCAAATGACGTTGTAGTTTGCTTGCCTGGAGCCAAAGTAGAGGCGATAACTGAGAGGGTAGAAAACATCGTGGGTTCGGGCAAGGGTAGATCTGGTTTAGTACATGTAGGGACAAATAACGTAGAGATGGAGGGTACCACTGCCATAGTTAGGAAATACAGGAATTTGTTCAGAACATTAAAGCAGACGCGGGTTGAGCAGGTAATACTGTCAGATATTCTACCAGTAATAGGAATGAAGGGTTTTGTTGGAAGGGCTGATATGTACATGAAGGACGGGCTGCACCTAAGTGGAAAGGGGCAGCAGTATTTGCGTATGGACTAGCAGCAGCAGTAGACAGTGGCCTGGGTAGCACAACGAATATTTTTAGCAGTCAATACTATTTAAGCTAGAAGCGCAGGGGACTACGTCGAGATGTCTCAAGCAGGGCAAGAGGCCACCAGAACAGATAAACCAATAACAAAATGTCCGAAAAACATGACTGAAGCAGGTTATAGATGTGTGAGTGTGTGCGTGAGTGTGCGTGCGTGCGTGCGTGCGTGCGTGTTTGTGTGTGTGTTTAAATGCTAGGAGTATAGTAAATGAAGAAAACGAATTAAACATTATGGTAGAAGATATTGACCCTCACGTAATTGGTATAACCGAATCATGGGCATAGAAAGACATTACAGATGTTGAATTAGGATTGACAGGATACGTAATGTTTATGAGAGATTGTATAGGAAGAAGGGGATGGGGAGTTATGTTATATGTTAAAGAATCTATTCAGGCTTATGAAATAAAATTAGAAAGGGAAGCACATTGCGAAGAAGCTGGTTGGTCCAACATAGATACAAGGAATTCGACATTAACTATTGAATTAGTTTACCAAACATAAGCGAAGAGGATAACACAACATTATAACACGCTATAAAGGAAGTGAGTATAGGGGATTGTATCAAAGGGGAGATTTCAACAACGGACACATACAATGAAAATCAGGATACAGGATAACTTTCTTACTCAACACGTGTTAGAACCAACTAGGGGAGAGAATGTATTATATATTGTCAAAATGTTAAAACACATGAACAATTTTGTAAAAGTGATCATAAACAAATACATTTTGACATCAAAATAAAATCAGAAAGTAAAAATAAAAATAGAGGAAAAACTTCCACAAAGATTCATATAAAGATATGACAAAATACGTAGCAAAGTTAGACTGGAATAAGGTGCTGAGGAATAACACAGCTGATGGAACATTCTAAAATATAACATTATGAATATCATGGATCAGTTTGTTCCCTTAGAAAAACAAAGAAAACGGTCTAGAAACAAACACTTTTTAAAAGAAAGTATTCGAATATAGAATACAATTAAATAACTTGGAGGATTTCTATGCGTACCAGAAAGGATCAAGGCTATACAATCTATAAAGAGGCACGTAATTCAGCTAAGACTGAAATTAGGCATTCTAAAAGAAGCTATGAGCAAAAATTTGCATGTAGCATAAACAAGGCTGGAAGATTTTAAATGGATACTTCAGTTCAGTGTTTATCAAAAAAGGATATTATTTCTTTACCAATTCCAGATGCTAAATTTCATGAGGCTAAATCGGACTATTTAGTGCGGTTAATAGTAACTCCAGGAATGTTAGCTAAGAAAATAAAGGAAGCAATTGGAAAAAAATGACTTACTGATAGAAGACAGCGTGTTGTAGTAGATGGGGAGGTTTCAAACTGGAAATCAGTTTTGAGTGAGGTATCGCAAGGATCAATATCATATCATGTATTATACTTATATATATATATATATATATATATATATATATATATATATATATATATATATATATATATATATATATATATATATCAAAGACTTGGACGATAATATAACAAAAACCGTAGTGAAATTTGCAGATGACACAAAAGTGCTTAGAAATGTTAACAATCATGGTAATAAACAACATTTATAAACCGGTCTAGACAAATTAGTTAAATGGTCTGAAAAGATGCTATTAAATTTTGGGAAATCTAAATGCCTTCGCACAGGACACGAGAACTTGGATGTAAACGGTAAAATGGGAGATACTTTTCTAGATACTATCTTAAAAGAATAAGATTTAGGAGTAACAATTAATCCGATATGAAAGTGTCAGAGCAGTGTGGTATTACAGCTTCAAAGGGTAATCAAATTATTGGTTTGATTAGGAAAATTATAACATTCGAAGGAAAAAGGTAAATATACCTCTATATATACAATGCTTAAGCCTCATTTGCAATACTTTGTGCAAACTTGGAGACAACATCGTAAGAAGGATATATAAACTTGAACGAATACAGAGAAGAGCAACTAAAACTATTCCAGAACTGAAATACCTTAGTAACGAAGAACGTCTAAAAGAATGAGGTGTAACATCCCTTGCAATAAGGAGGTTAAGAGGACATCAAATTTAAGTGTTTATGATGTCGAATGTCATTGAAGATATTGATAGAAATAGGTTTTCTCACTAAAGTAAGATAGTAGAACTTGAGAACATGAGGCAACGTTAGCAAAGGATCAGGATAGTTTGGACGTCAGGAAGAATTCGTTCTCACAGATTACAATAAAAGAATGGAACTCGTTATCTACATACTGTATAACTGCTAGCAACGTGAATATGTTTAAAAACAAGGTTGGCCCATATGTCAAGAGGGCGGATTACATATATGTGAAAAACATTTGGACTCTCCATAAGCCAATGTCTTCCTTGTCCACTTGCCATACGGGCCTTTGCCATGGATGACAATCTTGTTAAATGTTAAACCGATAAATGACATGCCTGACAATTTATGTTATCCCAATGATGAAATACTGGAATGTTATAGAATGACTAGCACAACATGCATACATATAAAGCTCAAAAGAGGAAATCATGACTTGGATAAAATACGGATGGAGATGCTTCTGAAAATACCACGAGATTCTCCAGGAAGACAAACTTGTAATATGCCCCCCAAAAAGTTGTTCATAAGTGCATCTTACCAACTAAAACATACGAATGCCAAACACGGTCGACGATGAAACAGCTGAAAATAAATTAAAATCAACATATGGAAAGGTCAAATTCTAACCATGACGCTAAAGGATAAAGCCCCATATGACGTCATCAGAAGGAGAAAAAAAATAAAATGGCCAGAAAGTAAGTAAGTGGCCACGGGCAGGTCACATAGTGAAAATGCCAAACAATAGACGGGTCATTGACATAACTGAATGGCAACTATGAAATGGGGAAATAGCAAGAGCCATAGATAATGGAGCGATCACATAACGAATTGTGCAGGAGTTCCTTGGACGAGAGAACCGAAATAGAAGGAAATGTTGAAATGTCTAGCGGAGGGCTACATCCTGCATTGGAAGGATGCCAATATGAAATGTGAATTGCTGTTATATCAAATGTGGCGGCACTGTATGTTGCAGCTCTGAATGAAACGGATTTATGCCAGATCGTCGGGTGGCGGTGTCACAGAGCGCTACATGACGGCGGGAGATCCGGGCAGATAGAACGAGCACAGATCAGAACGCTTAAAATCACTATTGTCATGGGTAAGAATGGCGGTTACGCTGAAAAACAAGCATGCACTCATGCACTCACGTACCACGCACGCACGCATATAAATACTGCATTGCGACTGGTACACTTTAACATCAGTTCCCGTTTTATTAGTAAAATAACAGCAATAATGTCAAATGTTTGCTACATGAAATAATATAAGACGAATGTAAGATTTTCCCATGCCAATTTCCAGTTTTCTGCGTCGAATCGAATAAAGCTGTTTACATAATTAATTTAGTAAATCGCGAATCAGATTCTTCTTCTTCTTCTCTTTGATAGGCGTTATCCTACAAAGAGATATTTCGCACTTCGCTGGTGTTCAAATATGTTGTTCGTATATAGTTTAAACCTTATAAACCTCGGAATAATCAACATAGATGAACACTTGAAGCTTACATCGGTGCGGACACCTTTCCGCCTATTCGTAGCATTTCGGTTAGGTCCAATAAAAATAACGAATTAGTTAGTCCGATGAGTTCAACAAAACTACAAAACACATTCGTAGTTTATTCGTAGTTTGACTTTTCGCGAAATGTCTCTAAAACGTGACGAGCGGGACATGGAATTGCAGATGCAGCTTTAAAATAAACACGTTTCTGATAATGACAAAGCGTCATACACGATTAGGCATGTGTACTATCGATGGTTTTCCATCATAGGTTAAACCAGAGAAATTATTATATTAGAGCGACCTTGCTGAAAGCCCTACTGATTACTGAGTTTTTATTGCATAAACGTTCTCGCTACACATTGCCGCAGTTGATCAGTGTGCAACTTTACGGCCGTCAGTGGAGTATGTTTTACTCGGCGTTGTCAATTTGTTTTCTCCCGTAGTTGTTCATTAGCGAAACAGATGCCAATACAAATAGTGCACTTGTCCTAGAATAACGAAAACGTCATGACATGTGTGTCTGAGCAAGGACGTGTTAAGAAAGAAACAACTACAGTCATGTCTCGTTTATCCGCACGTTGTGGTTACCAGTGGTTTTGACTTGATTAACGATGCGTGCAGAGTGGTGTAGCATCCTATTATCGTCCCTGCAATCACAACCGGTAATGAACGTGTTTATGTCAGTCGTGATATTAATATTGTTTTATTATGCTATTGATATGTGCAAATGACAAATGACGTGACACAAATGACAGGACCTTGAACAAAGAAGAAACAACACAGCTGAGATATAAAACACCCACTGAGAACGTCAATTATCTGGTTTAGTGCATGTGACGTTCGACGTGTTGAATGGTCTAAAACAGGTCGGTTAAAGATGAATCATCAATTCGATTTTTTTGCTGCTCTCATTTCAATTTTATTTTGCGAAAAATTCAAATTTACCTAGTATCTACTACGACATGTTAGCTCGTTTGTGCAACTTTTGTCTGTAGTTTTTTGTGTGAAACCATCAGATAAATTATTTAATTAGTTATTTATTTCTGCATGCAAAATGTACTGAAGTGAACGTGGAAACGCTGAAAACTCGCGAATGTCGCCCTTGCTGAAATATAATAACTTGGTCATGTAATCGGCGAGAGGATGGAAGTCACGCCCATGATCAGCCTTGACCCAGTAAAGTGTTTTCCTGTTTTGGATATCCACTATTTTGCTTGATCTAACGACTAAAGTCAATTCTTTCGGTAATGTGAAGAAGAAACGCACATTTTAATTAAGCCGACTGCGGATATTACTTAAATTGTTCACACATTACATATTAGGACATCAACGAACCGGATTCGCGATAGGTTAAGTCAGTTGAGGGTGCAGTTTTAAGTCAAACCTATCACAGTGTTTTCCTGCTAGTTGGTTCCCAAAAAGGTGTGCAGAAGCTGAAACTTGACAAGACGGATTAATGAAGCAATTTACTGTGTATTGGGACTGCTGCCACGTAAAATATGCGGAGAGAGTGTCACAGATTTTAATAAAGTTAGGTAAAGTGTTCCACAGAGACGCCGTAGCCACTTTGAACGAGTCGCCCCCAGCCTTGGTACGAGTGCGCTTCACTTCCAAATTGTTGCTGCTGGCAGAGTGCAGTGCTCTTGCCGGTTGATATGGGCGCACGAGTTCACACAGATACACTGGCGCTTCGTCGTGCATGGCTTTGTATGTAAGTACCAGTATCTTGAAATCGACTCTGCGTGCCACGGGCAGCCAGTGAAGTTCTTGTAACAGGGACCTGGCTCTCTCGCTACGTGGACGACGCAGAATCAATCTGGCAGCCGATATGTGTATTCGTTGCAGACGCGCAATGTTAACTACAGACGTGCCGTATAAGAGTGCATTGTAGTAGTCAAGCCGCGATGTGATGATGGCATTGACTACGCGTTCCTTTGTTGGTTTGGGTAAAAAACGGCCGATTTGATTGATGTGGCGGAGATAGAATGAGCATGCACTGACGGTTTGAGACACTTGCTTTTTCATATATAGCTGCCTGTCAATGAAGACAACGATATTTCGAATACATCGCGAAGCTGTGATTGTAGAAACACCAATACGAATCACACTGCCGTCAACTAGTGCAGCCGCAGACTTGGGTGCAATTGGAAGATACTGTGTATTGTCGTCATTCATACACATATAATTCCATGCCATCCATTGTTTCATGTCATCCAAACAATCCTCCATTTGCTGCACAACAGCCGCTAAAGCGGATGGATTCAGTCATCAGCATAGTGGAGGAAGAATATTCCATGGGTGCGAATAATGTCGCCAATAGACTGGATGTACAGTGAAAAGAGCAGTGGTCCAAGGACAGAGCCTTGCGGGACACCCGCCGTCAGAATAGTTGTACTCGACGATTGGCCACCGATTACTACTCGCTGCGTCCGCTCTTGCAGATACGATATAATCCAGTCTAGTGCTTTGCCAACAAAGCCGTAACGCAAACGTAATGGCCTAATCAAGATTGTCATGGTTGATTGTGTCGAAGGCGGCACTAACATTAACGAGAACCAAAGTTGTTCCTTGTTTATTGTCCATGGCTGTTTAGGTGGCACTTGTAACGTACAGTAGCGTGGTTTCAGTCGAATGTGTTTTTCGATACGCCGACTCAAGCACTCAACCATTAGTTGATCAGAAACGTGCGTCATTTTCCTAAGCACGACTTCTTACTCAATTACCTTGAATAATTGTGTGAGATTACTCACTGGTCGATAGTTACTCAGGATGTCTTTGTCAAGCGATGGCTTCTTCAGCGATGGACGGACAATTGCAATTGTTTAAGCGGCCTTGACATTACTGCCTCATCCAGAAAGGCAGTTGTAATCATTGTGATGACCGACACAATACTGGTGATATTGTCCCTTAGCTGATTAGCAGGCAGAGGATCCAATACACATGTTTTGTCAGTAGTATCACAAATCGCTGTGATCTCTGCGTTCGTAGTTGGATCGAACACATGGATACAGTCAGTGTATCATTCATCACGGGCCGATGAATTTCCAGTTTAGTTCTCCTCCACACATTCTCCAGTTTCCATTTCTTTTCCCTGGCGTCAACGATGTCAAAGTCGTACCAGGAATGTGGTGTGTTGTTTCTTACATGCGCGTTGCACAATTGTTTGTCAAGGCATTCAGTGAGATAGGCGTCCGCACACACTGTCTTGTCACCACACACGGACTTGATATCGTTTCGGAGCGCATCAGTTTCAACGTACCTGAAGTTCTGCATTGCAATCATCACAGTTTTGACAGCAGGTTTCAGTACGCTTAGTGTGAGTTCAATGCGATGGTAATCAGACAGAGAGTCAGGATGAATAGTAACGGAAGTAATGAAGTTGTCATCAATATGACTGTATGTGTCCCGTTTGATGCATCGGCGAATGTAAGTGTTGAGGTAGATTGAACGATTCAAGTAAAGTGCGAATTGGTTCTGATTTAATATGATCGTCAAAAAGAAATTTGAAATCACCAACGATGACGGTAGGAATGACGGAGATGGATGCTTCGATGAATACTTGCTCAAGTTCATCGTAAAAGTTCGATGCTGTTCCAGATGTCTTACTTTATGAAGGCGGATGATGAGCGACTCATACGTTGTATGTCAACAAGTGCGGGTTGATGATTTGTAGACGAGAAGTTCGATGGTTGTGAACGGCAGCTTTGGAAGGATCTTAATGTTGAATGTGTTGCTGAGTACGATGGCAACTCCGCCACCGCGATCAAAGACACGTGCTACGTGTTGGAAGGTGTAGCGAGGAGGCATCGATTCCGTAATGTTCGCTTCTTCTCCGGTCTTCTTGAGCCACGTATCGGTGATGGCCAACACATCCCAGTCGTGTTCGATGATGTTCTCGTTTATTGTTAGCGTCTTATTTCTGACAGATCTTGCTTTGATCAATGCCACGTTGGGGGCACGCTTCTCACAATCGTTGGCAGCGGTTTTTAGTCCCCTTTGGGCAGGGTTGACTGAAATACTTTTATTTTGTACTTGAGTAAAAGTAAAAGTAATTCACCTAAAAATTACTTGAGTAAAAATAAAATTACTTTGTAAAAAAGTACTTGAGAGAAATTAAAAATACTTTTTAAAAGTACTTGAAGTAAAAGTAGGAGTAAAAGTACAACACTTAGAAATAACAAGAAAATCATGAGTAATATTATATAAATTACACAACTTGCATCTGACAACTGTTTTGCAAACACTCTGCCTATAACTATGTGCTCCTAGACAGCCTTAGCTGGTCAATCGGTCTGCCACCAGTGAACACGATGCAGACTTGGATGATTGGAAAATTACATTATCTTTAATGAGCGCTCACAACATCAAATAATTTCAGTTGAATACAGAACTTAATTAATGATGAGGCACAATCTGTCTTTTTATCGACCTGTTTCACTGAGGTATGGGAGGAGCTAGGCTATACAGCAGGATATGCATACGCAGGTATGATTGTAGTAGTAGCCTCTCAGTGAAACTAGTCAGAGGTAATACATTCTAGCACTGCCCATAGTAAAATTATCAAAGACATCTGATGCCTAGCTGATGAAGCCATCTGGCTTGTAGACCCCCACATTCTCATGTCTTCCCAGATATGTCTTATCAGCTCATACAAACATTGGAACAATACGCTTTAGCAGCTAGCTGTGTTGGTTAAATGGTACCAGCTAGGGCTAGAATTGATCAGAAGACAGACCAGTGCAACAGAGGAATGTTGTTGCTAATTGTAAATAAAAGTGACCTGTCCCTGTATTTGATATTATTTCCGGGTCAGCTTGAATAAGCCATTGCTGGGCAAAGATGCTGCCAAATGGCAGAGTATCAATTCTGACCGGTAAGGCCGTTGCTGACAATGCCAATGGGCGCAAATCGGTTCTCGTTCTCAATCCACGATGCGCGTTCGCTCACGAATATCAGAATTGTGTCAGTGTATGGGGATTATCAATACATTGTCGAAATTGCACATTTTAATATTTATAACACTTATTTAAAACTTACTGATGAATAGTTTATATGGTGTAACGGAGACATTTGCATCGTGGTTTGAGATGGCGTTCAAGCGTTGTGTGCTCGAAGTGACATTTCATGTCAACGGCCTTGACCTGACCTATGGCTATGCCAATATTTGGCAGACTTCGTTCACTGACGTATATATAAAACTTGCATGCGATTGAATGATATTAATAGCTTTTGACCTTGCGACTATGAACAGTTTTTTAAATGTCGTTGACGGTGGAGCGCCACCGGCAGCAGCGGTTTCGCAAAAAAATATAACGAAAATATATTGCGAAGTAAATAAAAGTAACAGAGTAAAAAGTCGCGTTACTATAGATAAAACTACTTCGTTACAAGTAAAAAGTTTTTAGTCAAAATTATACTTCGTTACACGCCAGTTACTTTAAATAACTACTCAAGTGTTGTAACGAAGTACTTTTACTTCGTTACATGCCAACCCTGCCTTTGGGTTTCAAAATGTGTCGGTTTCAATCGTATAATGTTCACGTTGTTGACGCCGCGTTGGTCGTAAGTGGGTACAAAGCCGGGTCGACCTCCAATTATTGGACGAATTGTACGTTGGCTATTGCGACCGGCTTTACACCCTCGTGTGACCGCACAAATTCCATTGTCCTTTATCGTGTCCAACAAAGGCTGTGGCAGATTGCCGACAGTGACACTAGCAATGTTATGGTTGAAAAGTTCCTGCCCAGTGTAGGTCACAATGGTATGTGGGTACAGGTGTGCCACCAGAATAAAAGTAAAAAATATATACAAACATATAAAACCAATAACACAGTAGAGCAGCTCCGGGCATTCCAGGCAATGCTATTAAACAAATGTCCGAATCTCATCAGCGTGGTAGTAAAATTCAATGCTATACACATATCAAATAAATAGCTGCCACTGGGGGACGCTTTCCAATGTGTGTTTACATGGCGTTGACGAGGATATTGGAAATACATTTGGTAATACATTGAATACACAGGCCGGAAATAGGTTCCTACTCCTGGCACGGGCTTTCTTCTGGTCCGTGACACCGATACATTCATAAGATATCGCTACATCTCGTGGAATAGACGAATATGATACGGAGTGCAATGTGCATTCATTTAACAAGATTTAACAAGATTTGCCATCCAAGCCAAAGGCCCAGATGGCAAGTGGACAAGGAAGCCATTGGCTTATCGAGAGTCCACAATGTTCACCTACTTATAACCCGCCCTCCTGATATATGTGTCAACCTTGTTTTTAAACATATTCACGCTGCTAGCAGTTACACAATCTGTAGACAGTTTGTTCCATTCATTTATTGTCCTCTGTGAGAACGAGTGCTTCCTGATGTCCAATCTACATTGATCCTTTACTAATTTTACCTCATGTCCTCTAGTTCTGCTATCCTTCTTGAGTGAGAAAAACATATTTTCATACCCATTCAATATCTTAAAAAACTTCAATCTGATCTCCTCTTAACCTCCTTGTCTCTAGAGTTATTAAACCACATTCTTTCAGGCGTTCTTCATAACTAAGGTCTCTAAGTTCTGGAATCATTTTAGTTGCTCTCCTTTGTATGCGTTCAAGCGTATCTAAATCCTTCTTACGATATAGTCTCCATGCTTGTATACAGTATTCTAAATGAGGTCTAACTATTGCTTTATAAAGAGGTATAATTAACTTTATCCCTTGTATGTTATGTTTCTTCCAATCAATACAAGAATTTGATTACCCTTTGAAGCTGCAATACCACACTGCTCTGAAACTTTCATATCAGCGCTTATTGTAACTCCTAAGTCCTTTTCTTTTACAGTAGTACCCAGAATATAAGTCCTAATACTGATCCTTGAGGTACCCCACTCAAAACCGATTTCCAATTTGAAACTTCTCCATCTACTACAACTCGTTGTCTTTTGTCAGTCAGCCATTGTTCTATCCAGTCAGTTATGCTATCCCCGATACCATGGGAGTAGAATAGGTGCAGGAATGGGGGATCAAAAGAGCCGCACAGTAAAGAGCACCCCAGTAACTTCCGGTCACGTGACTTCTGGGTAGCCCCAGCGCCCCCTAGCGGTAACCTACATCCACCACGAGCGTCCCCTAGCGACTGGAGATAACCCTAACGGTCATAACCCCAACATGTTGACATGATCTCGACCTGTTGATCTCATGTGTGGTGACCCTTGACCTGAGTAGTGACCGCTACCCTAACGTAGTGACCGCTAGTCTATAACTTGAGCGCTACCCCGATCCTTGAGGAGTAATTTTATTCCAAGACATATAATCCGTGGTTCGATGTAGTCCGCGATACCCTAACCATTGGTTCGTTGTGCCCCGCGTTACCCTGTTGCTAACAGACACAACACCTCATTGAATGAAATCATCAAGAAACTTTAATATTTAATAACGATACATCATATTAAAGCACATAAAATCATATAAATATAGTAATATAATTATTTAAAAATAGTTATATATCAAATCATATAAATATAGTAATATCATTATTTTAAAAAAATAGCCATATATATCAAATCATATATATATCAAATCATATTAAAGCACATAAAATCATATAAATATAGTAATATCATTATTTAAAAAATAACCATATATATCAAATCATATTAAAACACATAAAATCATATTAATTATTTAAAAAATAGCCATATATTTAATCATATTAAAGCATATAAATATCGTTCGTTATTTCATTTAAAAATAGCCATATATATAAAGCATATAAAGTCATATAAATATATTTCATTAGTTCATTTAAAAATAGCCATATTAAAGCATATAAAGTCATATATTAAAACATAGTGTTCATCTTGTTTCCCATTTCAACACAAGTTCAGTCGCGGCAGTGATTTTCCTCTTCTGTCAATCAGTTTTGTAGGTCGTTGTACTGGCTCTACATTGTCTTGATCACTGCTGCACCCCCCACACGACTTTTCCATTTCTATCACGGAACGTGGTTTTGCTATTTCCCCTTCATCATTAAACCCCCACAGCATTTCCATTTCGATCTGGGAACGTGATTTGAACAGTTTCATTTCTTGCATGACAGCAGACCATAATTTTCTGTGGTTTATAAATGCAGCGTAGTCATCGCACTCGTTGTCCCAACTCTCGGACTGATAACCATCGTCGATGATGTCGTCGTTGACTACTAGCGGCGTACGATCACGTAACTCTTTCATTACGAACGCCCAGTGGATTCTATGGAAGCTGAAAAACCAGAGTGAAAGACACATTGGTAAAGGACTGTGTTAAAAGCATCGTATATACATTAAATAGCACATGCACATCTGTTAATAATAAACTATGAGTAGACCTGCTGTGAGCGGTGTACTTTGGATCCACCACGGCGTATGTAATGCTACACCGACAGCAGTAGAAGCGCGTAGAAACTAGGTCACCTAAAACTGATAAGACTGACACGGCGACCTCGCTCGGCCGACGCGGCGCGCGTGCTATTTATAATCAGACTACCAGCCTCTTAGCAAGAGGCATTGTAACTAGGTCACAGACGCATAAAAGATGTCTCTTAAAGTTAAACTGTGTGTGTTATGTAGACGTTTTTAAAACCTTTTAAAAACACAGGAGTACGTATCACCAAACAGCCACGGACAATATGTACTTACGATCGATACAGTATCAGGCTCAACGCAACGCCAATCTCGATATAGGCTTGCATCAAGTCGGAAAACAAAGCGACACTAGACAGCATGGTTATGACGTCAGAGGCAACGGCAGCGGCAGCAGCAGCAGCAGAACGACGGTTGCAGAATGGCGGTAAGTGTATAAAGAAATACCTTGTCTGAGGACGGCTTTATATAGGAAAGGCTAAACAATGCAGACAGCTGACATAAGCTGCTATAACACAATAACAAATCCATCAGTCAGAAAGTTATGTTAGAAAACACCCATAATAAAATTATTATTAAACTGGAATGCTAATAATCAACTCCCAAATCCACTAGAACAATAAGTCATCCTTCACAAAGAAAAACATGTTCGATAAGTCTGTCACAGAAGTGTCAGAGAATCGATGCTGAAAGCAAAATCTCATTTATCACGTGTAAAAAACAAAGTCAACCAGTTCTCAACCAACGTTGTATCGATTCCAGAAATTCTGCATGAAACAGTAAACAACTCCTCCCTCGATAAACTTGTCAACTAACTAACGCTGAATCCGAAAACTCATTTATCACGCATAAAAACACCATGTACTTATGGAAGTTATTGCTGCATGGAAACTGGTGGACATAAATGCATATGCATTAATTTATATATGCATGCATTAATTTATATATGCATGCATTAATTTATGCATGCATTTTATGTATATAAATACAGTGCATGTAACATTAAACAGCATAAAATCAGAATGACTCCTCCTGCTATATGCTTCCGCGGAGAAACCTCGTTTCTATCCAATTTCTACCCATGTAGGATACATGCATGGGGTCATGTTTTTAACACAGTTGAAGCTGCATACCAGTACAGGAAATGCATCTTTTATGGAGATGTCGACACGGCGCAGAAAATGCTTGCCACTAGAACCGGACTACAGGCGAAATATCTAAGCAAGACCATCCGAGAGAAACAGGAGTTACGCGCGCAGTGGAACAAACAGAGACGATATGTAATGAGAGCGTTAGTTGCTATTAAATTTCGCGACACGACATTACGCAAACTATTATTAGAAACATATCCAGCGCCGTTAATGGAAAATGTGAGAAGTAGGGAGGGATACTGGAGCATGTCCACTTACACTGGACAGCGTGGACAGAACGTGTTGGGTCAGATACTCGTGAATTGCCGCGAGTTCATTCGAAAAAAACAGGCGCCATAAAGTCTGGCGCGCACAGCGATAGGAATGCGCGGTGATTGCGCAATACATACCAGAGGGCCAGCTGGTAAATATAACACAGACGCGCCATGCAACCAGCCCGCTATATAAGGGACCCGTAGCTGCAACTGTCATAACACGATTCTCGCAGCGACTCACTCACTCGACAGTCTCTCTCTCACTCTACCGAAGCAAGATGGCCGCCGCCGCGCAACAGCAGCTCTTCGATGACGAGCACATGATGAACCTGACGCGTTTGCAGTCGGAGGTAAGCGATGGAACATACAAGTTTCCAACACCGTTAACCATAGTGTCTACCGCACGGCAGGAGAGATATGTAGTATATCTAGCATGCTCACAGTGTTCCGTAGGAGTCCAGCGTAGTACCAGTAAGGGCTACTATTGTTCGACACACAAATGGCAGCGGTCTCCGACGTATAGATTCAACCTGCGTGTCCTCCTGAGGGACAGCATAGGCAGTGAATGTTGGGCTAGCATATTTGATACGCTGGCAGTTAAAATCCTTGGCTTCACCGCGAACCAGTACGTCGCAATGAAGTCAGAAGACGAACGGGTGGCTGCCCTGTCTGTGTTGAGGGGGGTCCGTGTCAGAGCGACCATTAAAAAGCGTGTCAACAAGGAGTACGTAAACTACATTGCGTCAGAGTTGGAAATACTTGACGAGGCATTCTCTTTGTAGGAGGAAGACAAAGAGAATGCCATCGCCACCAGCTCTGACAACAGCAATGAAAGTACAGAAAGCACGAACGAAAAGATACGGGACTGGGAAAATACCTTGAATAAAAAGGTACAGCAGTGGTTAGACTCGTATGAACAACGTAATCTGTTACCATCCACACCATCCATCACTTCCTCTACCGAACCGACTCTGTGTATAACAGACGAGGAAAATAAAGATGCGGTTATTAGCGTAAGCAGCGAAACAGCTATGACCATAAGCAGCAGCAGCAGCAGCGACAGCAGCGGCAGCAGCAGCAGTGGCGGTGGTGGTAACCATGGCAACGATATGCAGGCGACAGCAATGAACATAGACAGAATACGAAATCGTACAGAAGCCATGATGAATCAGAACACCTTCAACACATTGATAGACGCAGCTTGTGTTCGTTATGCATGTAACAAGATTGAGCGTATATTAGATTTATCGGAAGGTGAATATTACGTACCGTCTTCCGGTCTGATCAATCACGTCATGCGCTGGGTTGTCATAGCGATGGAGGAGAGGGTTGGTAAAAGACAATGGTGTATCGATATGACAGACACGATCAGAGCGACCATAGCCAGTCTATATGCAGGTAAGAACGAAGTTCCTGACATTGATTAAACAGGTGTGTCTTTTGTTGTCCCGTCTATAGATCCATAACGGCCTGCGCCAATTGCGCGAGGCATACGAAAAAGCAGATGACGCCGACGACGATGACAAGATAGCACCACCATCGCAACAGCAGCGACGAAAACGAAAATTGCCGCCGTTGGCTGCGAATGACTTGCGGTTGGTGCTCGATAGAAAACGTCGATTTGCAGCACCAACCGCAGCAGCAGCGGCGGCAGCGCCAGCAGCAGCGCCAGCAGCAGCGTCAGCAGCAACAGCGGTGACAGCGCCAACCGCACCGATGTCACCGCCACCCCCACCGTCGTCGTGTCTACAAAGCACCTTCGCATTCACACCAGCGTCGCCACCATCGTCACCGCCGTCGACGTCATCATCGTTCGAAACATTGAACAAGACATTGATAACACCGCCATCCTCCGACATGAAGCAGCAGCAGCCATGCACCTGCGACCGCTGCTGCGACGAAAACATTATATTAGAATCTACACCAAGCAATCCGAACATTTTAAATCCGTCTACAGCAAATATCATGATCACAGAAGCATTCACGCATTTAATCATGCATAGAGCACACCATACACCTCTGACAGTAGCCGAAGCTACTGTCAATGTATGTGCAGAAGGATGCACTCGACTACTGTCAGAGGAGATGCAAGCATACTTAATACACGAAGTGGCGTGTTTCAATCCTTGGATGTTGTAAACAAAGGATTGAAACACGCCACACACACACACACACACACACACACACACACACACACACACACACACACACACACACACACACACACACACACACACACACACACACACACACACACACACACACACACACACACACAGTAATTGTTTAGTGGCTTTAGTAATTGTTAATGAATTTATAGTAATTGTTTAGTGTCTTTAGTAATTGTTAATGAATTTAATCTTATGTATTTAGTTGTTATATATATCATTAGTGTCACACAGAGTAATTGATTTGAATCTTATGTATTTATTTTTTATATATCATTAGTGTCTTTAGTAATTGTTATTGACTTTAATCTATGTAGATGTTATATATCATTAGTGTCTTTATATTGACTTTAATCTTATGTATTTATTTTTTATATATCATTAGTGTCTTTAGTAATTGTTATTGACTTTAATCTATGTAGTTGTTATATATCATTAGTGTCTATGAAATACATATAGTAATCTTTATGCATGAAGAGATCGACTTCTCTATATACAATTATTCACACACGTGACCTCTGTCGTGGTGTAAAAACCCACAAGTCAGCCATTATTCACACACGTGACCTCTGTCGTGGTGTAAAAACCCACAAGTCAGCCATTATTCACACACACACGTGACCTCTGTCGTGGTGTAAAAACCCACAAGTCAGCCATTATTCACACACACGTGACCTCTGTCGTGGTGTAAAAACCCACAAGTCAGTCATCATCATCATCATCAACTTATATATAGAGAAGCCTATCTTTTCGTATCAGTATATATATATTTCATAGACAATGTATTCTATTGAATAAAATAGTCAAAATGGAATGGAACGTGTTGTACCTTCATTATTCGCACGACTGACACCCCTCTTCACGAAAGGGAAACCCGTAGTCGATTATTATGGACATAGTGGACAATACTAAGTGTCCAAGTTAGGAACGCCTGTGATTGGTCAATACTACCCATGTTAGGTTATTCGTGATTGGTCAATAGTACCCATGTTAGGAACGCCCCTTTTTAGTAATTGACCAATAGGAATCAAGCTAGGAACGTCTCTCATCGGTGATTGGACAATAGTAGCCATGTTAATTAGTAATTGACCAATAGGAACGTCTCTTATTAATGATTGACATCTTATCCACCTCGCACCTACTATATAGATGTACTGAGAGTCCATAGTACTCATGTTAGGTTATTCGTGATTGGTCAATAGTACCCATGTTAATTAGTAATTGACCAATAGGAATCAAGCTAGGAACGTCTCTTATTGCTGATTGGTCAATAGTTAATTAGTAATTGACCAATAGGAATCAAGCTAGGAACGTCTCTTATTGCTGATTGGTCAATAGTACCCATGTTAATTAGTAATTGACCAATAGGAACGTCTCTTATTAATGATTGACATGTTATCCACCTCGCACGCACTATATAGATGTACTGAGAGTCAATTCCCTCTCAGTTGTAGATGCAGCCATGAAAAGACACCAGTGTCGTCACTGCGAGGTCGCCTTCGACACGTGCGCAGAACTACAACGTCACGTGCAGAGTACTCACTCGACGCCATCATGCGACTTACATTCATACTCGATGGCACCGCCTATGGTGGCGCCACGCAGCGACTATGCAAAGAGAGCGAAATACGCATGCGAGAAATGCGGCGCCACCTTCGGGAGATATAACAACCTACAGCGTCACGTAAGGTCGGTATGTAGAGGTAGTAGTAGAAGTAGTAGTAGAAGCATCGTCTACGCGTGTAAGAAATGCGGACGGAAGTTCGAAAGACGTAACGATCTGACCAAACACGCACGAACCGCGTGTGCCGACGTCACCGAGCCACCAGCACCGAAGAGATCAATAAGAGAAGACACTATCCCATCCCACAACCATCCACTCGTTACCGAGGAAGATCCGTTAGACCCACCTGATCGACTTCCCTTCGCCGATACTCTGTCGACGGAGTTGCTAGATGTCGTTCGTGCGCACTGGTCTGCTATACGGACCCACGTGTTCAGAAGTCCACTTCAATGCAGGTACGATTACAGATTAATCACGCTAGACACGACCGACTTGGAACCGTCTTTGAACATCATGTTCCAGGAACAGACCAATGCGTTCAAGATTAACCTCAGTTACGGTTTCATTCTGAGAAACAAGAACACGGGTCAATACAAGTACTATCATACCTCTTGTAATTGCTGTGGACGCTACCTGGACGAACCCAGTCTCGTCGCCAACAGCAAGGACTTTGATAAATTTCTCGAACGCATCCGAGAACCCGACCTCTTGCAATGGGCCATCAATCAAAGACCGGATTCTGCGTGGGTATGCGAACTCGTGACGAATGTCACTTTTTTCGTTAATCGCATCATCGATCATCCTATAGGATGTGTAGGCATGATCTCTCTACCATCCTACATCAAAAGGAAGAAAAGCATCATCGGATTGGAAACGGATCCCATCCATAACAAGAGGTACAAAGATAACCTGTGTCTGTTCCGATGTCTGGCCCTGCATCGAGGATGCGATCTATATCGATTGGAACCGGCGGTGAAGACGCTCTACGAGACATACGATCGAGATCACGTACCTATGGAAGAATTTACAGGGGTCACGCTGGATGACCTCTATCGCGTAGAGACCACGTTCCAAACGAATGTGTGCGTGTACCGTCTTGTCAATGAGGAGGACGGTAAGTCGACTGCCGAACTGGTTCGTCGATCGTTATGCAACTACCCCGAAACAATGTATCTCAACCTTCACGGGACACATTTTTCATTCATCCAAGATGTCTGCATGTACTGCAACTCGTATCGATGTCGGAAGTGCGGTGACTCGTTATGGAAAGAGGCATCTATGCTGTATCGGCACGAGCGCACGTGTACGGGAGGTGTGCGTCGAGTCTATCCTGGCGGCGTGTACCATTCCACACCATCGGTGTTCGAACGTCTGGACGACGAGAACATTCGCGTGGCTGAATCGTTGCGCTACTATCCGTATCGAGCCACCTTTGATTTCGAGTGTTGGTTCGACACGGAACAACTTCCGTCGGACAGTGACAAGGTCCACTGGGTGGCGCGTCACGTTCCACTGAGCTTCAGCGTAGCATCCAACGTCCCAGGTCACGAGCGAGTGCAATGTCTCGTCACGGACGGAGACACCAACAAGTTGGTGAGTAAAATGATGAATATCTTACAAGCGATGAGTGACGCCGCGTACGACAAGATCAAACACTCGTACGAAGATGTCTTGGATCAACTCGCAGAGGAACTGACGAAATGGGACGAAACTGAGAAGGCTGCACGATCAGCCATCGATAAGAAGAAATCTCGTCCGTCAACCAATCCATACAAAAAGCTGATGGGACAACTCTATGGTTGGATGCATCAGTTACCTGTCATCGGGTTCAATTCGGGTAAGTATGATCTCAATGCCATCAAACAGTTTCTCATACCCTACTTCTTATCCACCGAATCAAAGGAACAAGAAGAACAAGAAGAAGAACAAGACGACAAAGACGAAGAGAACGAGGGTGTCGGTACTTTTTTCGTCATCAAACGCAACAACACTTTCATGTGTCTTTCGACGGATCAGCTGAAATTCCTAGACATGACCAACTACATAGCTCCCGGGTTCAGTTACGACAAGTATCTGAAGGCGTACGGATGCGAGGTGACAAAAGGTCATTTCCCGTACGAGTACATGGACCGTCTGGAGAGACTCGACGACACTGCACTTCCATCGAAACAGGCCTTCTTCAGTCGACTGAAGAACGAAGGTATCTCCGACGAGGATTATGCCAGTTGTCAAGAGGCCTGGCACGATAATTCCATGACGACTTTGCGAGACTTTCTCGTCTGGTACAATAACAGAGACGTGGTTCCCTTTCTGCAGGCCATCGACAGACAGTTTGCCTTCTACGAACAACGTGGCATAGACATGTTCAAGCAAGGCATCAGCGTACCTGGTCTGACCTTGCTCTACCTGTTCAACGACCTTCCCGAGAAGACCTACTTTACCATATTCAACGA
Source organism: Lamellibrachia satsuma (assembly GCA_033239005.1). Taxonomy (NCBI): domain Eukaryota; kingdom Metazoa; phylum Annelida; class Polychaeta; order Sabellida; family Siboglinidae; genus Lamellibrachia; species Lamellibrachia satsuma. The sequence goes on along the minus strand of BSQZ01000047.1, from coordinate 938,015 downwards.
GAAGAATAAAGATCTTCATCATCTCGTCAAAGATCACGTGGTTGGCGGGGCTTCGCTCATTTTTCATCGCTATCACGAGAAAGGGGTCACCACGCTACGTCAGAACGAGTACGGAGAGGTCGCTCGTCCTTGTAGGTCCATCGTTGGATACGATGCCAATGCCCTGTACTTGTGGTCACTCATGCAAGACATGCCTATGGGATGGTACACGCGACGACGGGAAGAGAAAGATTTCCGACCGGAATCGGCGCAGCTGTACGGTCAGATGGCTGCGGAATGGTTGACTTGGGAATCCGAACGCACGGGACGCGTCATACGACACCAGATCAACGGTAGAGAGAAGAGAATAGGCAAAATGTGGTTGAACGGGATGGTGCAGCGAGACGAAAACGGCTTATCAGTACCACGGATGTTTTTTCCATGGTCACTCGTGCACTGGCAAAGAGGTCAACGAGGTCAACGGGAAACCCATGGCTGAACTGCTCGAAGAGACCCGAAAGAACACCGTCTACCTCCGTCACTTTGTCAAAGTCGTAGAGATGTGGGAATGCGAGTGGAAAGAGACGAGACGAGATCCTGTCGTGAAAAAGCTTCTGGATGCTGCATTTCCGCGCCGACGTCACGCACGATGGACGATGACGTCACAACAGATCCTGAGCGGCGTGCGTGCCGGAACCGTGTTCGGTCTGATCGAGTGTGACCTTTGCGTACCGGAAGCATTGCGAGAACACTTTGCCGAGATGCAGCCCGTGTTCAAGAACATCCGACTGACACGCGACGATCTCGGACCGTTCATGCGCCGATACGCCGAGGAGCACAACATCATGACGACACCGAGACGCATGCTCGTGGGTAGTTATCGAGGGGATAAGATCCTGCTTGCCACGCCTCTGCTGCGATGGTACATGGACCACGGTCTCGAGGTGACGCACGTGTATCAGGTCATCGAGTACGATCCCGTCCCGTGTTTCAGACGGTTCGGCGATGCAGTGTCCGCGGCGCGACGCGAAGGAGACGTCCACTCGCACAAGGCCATCATCGCAGACACCATGAAGTTGCTGGGGAACTCGGGTTACGGAAAGACCATAACCAACGTGGACCGACATCGCGACGTCAATTATTGCAAGGAGAAGGCGGCATCGCTCTTGGTCAACGATAAGAGATTCCGACAACTCGATGTCATCGTGGACGATGCGTACTAGATAGAAATGAACAAGAAGACCGTCACGTACACCCTGCCCGTACACGTGGGATTCTTCGTTCTGCAGTACGCCAAGATGCGCATGTTACAGTTCTACTACGACTTCATCGACAGGTACCTGGAGCGCCCTCTTTTTCAGTACTGCGAGACAGATACAGATTCTGCCTATTTGGCCTTGGCCGGCGAGTCCGTCGACGCCCTCGTGACTCCGGAACTACGAGAACATTACTTCCGGCACCGCTCCGAATGGTTACCGTCCGAATGTTGCGACGACCATCGGAACGAGTACGTGCGCTGTCGACTCGCCAATAGACCGTGGGTCGGCGACGAGGCGTGCTGTAAAGCGCGTAGGGCGTACGACAAGAGGACACCTGGTCTGTTCAAGGTGGAATGGTCCGGCGACGGGTTCGTGGGGTTGTGCAGCAAGACGTACTATTGTTTCGGACCCACCGAGAAATACAGCACCAAAGGACTGAGCAAACGTCACAACGACATCGACAAGAACGCGTTCCTGGAGGTGCTCACCAACCGTCGGAGCGGAAGTGGAAAGAACCGTGGGTTCCGGGTGCGTCACTCGACCGTGTTGACGTACGTGCAGGAACGAGCGGCTCTCACCTACTTCTACGCCAAACGAGTGGTGCACGAGGACGGGGTGAGCACGGGTCCGGTGGACGTGTAGAAAAGGACGATGCACTGCGGTCGTCTTTCATAAGCGACCATGGACGCGCGGTGGAAACATCCTTTCACGTGCATCGTCGCCGGTCCGACGGGATGCGGCAAAAGTACTTTCGTAACGCGTATGCTACGTCACGCTGCTGCGATGATCGATCCTCCTCCCGAACGGATCACGTGGTGTTACGGAGAATGGCAAGAGGCTTACGCAACGATGGACTTGATGGACGTGCGCTTCGAGGAAGGGTTGCCGAATGCTAGCATGTTCGATTCGTCGACGAGGAACCTCATCTTCATAGACGATCTCATGGCAGAAACGGACGAACGGATCACGACCTTGTTCACTAAAAAAAGTCACCACAGGAACACGTCCGTGCTGTATCTCGTACAGAACCTTTTCCCCAAAAACAAAGAGAGTCGTACCATCAGTCTGAATTCTCAGTACATGGTGGTGTTCAAGAATCCTCGTGACGCATCGCAGATGTCGCACTTGGCTCGACAGATGTATCCGGGGCGCGCCAAATTCGTTCAAGAGGCTTTTAAAGACGCCACCTCGGTACCGTACGGCTATCTATTGGTCGATCTCAAGCAGGACACGCCCGAGGACATGCGTCTGCGCACGGCCATCTTTCCAGACGACGGTGTTCAGTACGTGTACTTGCCGAAGGTATAAAAAGACCGCACGCGTGGATAGTCTCTTCATTCCCACCATGTCTGCCCTGGTGAAGAGACACATTATATGCATACAGGCGCTGAACAGGATCAAGAACAACAAACTGAAAAGAGCCATCATCGAAAACGCTGACGCCGATCTTTTGTGTGCGCTAGCCGAGTGTGCCTACAACATATTAAAACAGAACATTCCATTGTCTGCATTACAGAGGCGTCGTTTGAGTAAATACAGGAAGAGGTTACGGGAGTTGGCTCACAGTCGAACGTCGGCTGGACATGTTGGACACGCTTCGATCACCCCCACCCCCGACGGATACCTTAGGTAAGAAGGTGCGAGCTCTCGATGACGAGATGACGGCCATCCTCGACAGAAAGGACCTCGACGACAGGACCAAGGTCACATTGTATAATCAGGTGTTGCAACGGTATAACGTCTTGTCCGATAAACACGCCAAGGAACCGACACGAGTGATCTCGGTGAACGAGTCTGGACCGGGGCCGGGGCCGGGGCCGGGGCCGGGGCGGGGGCGGGGGCGGGGGCGGGGGAAGCTCCTGCTAGCGAGATAGAAGCCGACGTCGTGGATACCGTTCCCAAGACCATGCAAGGCAAAGCCAGACGGTTGATGGAACGCATGAAAAGAAACATGTCTTGGACCGCCCGCGGCGAACTGATACACGAGGGTGTGCCCATCGCCGGAAGTAACGTGGTGGATCTCGTGAACGATGTGTTGCGCAAGAGAAAGACCAATCCGACGGGATGGCAACCGTTTGCAAGACAACTCCGTGCCATGAACCTGCCCATGGAGTTGGTCGGTAACGTCGCCAGGAGAGACTACATACGCCAGGCACCGACACCGACCACATCCACTCCAGGTCGTCGTCGAATACCGGCTACTCCTCGCTCTGGTGGTGGTGGTGGTGGTAGCGCAAGAAGATCACTCAGTTGGACACCCCTCGCTCGTCGACGCGGACAAATGGAACATTCCATGCTCACCCCACCTCCAGAACGTCAACGCAAGGCACTGACGTCATTGGCTAGTTGGGAAGACATTTAAGTCGTTGCAACACGTGTCCACAGCTCAGTGTGCACTGCGATGTCGAGCGATCCACAGGACACGTACTACCGTTCCGTCGTCGTTACAGTATTTTGCGTTGGACTGTACTTGATTGCTGACGCTATAGTGCGAAATCTTTACAACAGTTGCTCTGCAGAGTATGATCACAGTACTAGAATATAGATCATTCGTCATCGTCTTGGGTGTGGTAGTGGGGCTTCTGGTGTACGTCAGCGTACTCTTTCTTACTCGTCACGAACCGTGCTGCGCACCGTGCTGCGCAGTAAACGTCACAACCGTCAGTCCATCGGAACTCTTTTAATGACACCGAAGAAAGAACGAGCACTTAGGACGGTCTACTTCGATCCGAAAAGGGTAGGTAGTTACGGCGGACCCGATGCCTTGCGACGCGTCACGCACATATCAAGAAAAAAGGTCGCGGAATGGTTGTCGGAACAGGACGCCTATACCCTACACAAGCCGGCTAGACGTCGTTTCGAGAGACGACGCGTCATCGTGAGCGGTCTGCGTCAGCAGTGGCAGGCCGATCTCGTCGATCTGTCGCATTTGAAAAAGCACAACGACGGTATGACCTTTCTCCTCACGGTGATCGACGTCTTCTCGAAAGTGGCCTGGTGTGTTCCCATGAAGAACAAGTCCGCGGCGTCGTTGGTAGCGGCACTTGACAGCACGTTCAGCAAAGGCTGGCCAAAGATGTTGCAGACAGACCAAGGAAAGGAATTTCTGAATAGATCCGTCCAGACTCTATTGAAGAAGCACAACATCCATCACTTCTCCACGCACAACGCGGAGACGAAGGCGTGCATCGTGGAAAGATTCAACAGGACGTTGAAGTCACGCATGTGGCGATACTTCACGAAACACCAGACGTGGCGATACATCAACATCCTTCAGGACCTGGTGCATTCGTACAACAACAGCTACCACCGCAGTATCGGCATGGCTCCTTCACAGGTGAGTTACCGTAATCAGGAAAAGGTGTGGCAGCGACTGTACGGTCACGACGGTAAGGGCGTGCCCAAGTTGCGCGTGTCGGATCGCGTACGTATCAGCAAGTACAAAGGTAAGTTCGAAAAGGGGTACACGGCGAATTGGAGCGAAGAGATTTTCACGATACACGAGGTTCATCCCTCTGCTCCACCCGTGTATCGATTGAAGGACGATCTCGGCGAAGTGCTGGAAGGTACCTTCTACGAAATGGAGCTGCAGAAAGTGTTGGTACCCCCCGATAAACTGTTCTACGTGCAAGAGGTCCTGGATCGTCGCAAGGTAGGTGGACGAAATCAAGTTTTCGTGAAATGGTTCGGCTACCCCTCCAAATTCAACAGCTGGATCGATGCCAAGGCACTGGTGCAGTCTACTATAAAGACTAGCCACGCGTTCGGTAAGACTTCAGTCGAGACATGACACATGACACGACAACACGAGACTTCATCGTCGTAGAACAGGAGGAACAAGAGGACGTAGTAGTAGTAGAGGACAGTACTGACGCGCAGAACGCAGAGGACAGTAGCGGTAGCAGTAGCACTCCTTGGCATCTGTTCGGTACCGCGTGTCCTAAAGAGGAAATAGTCTTTCTGTGTCAGGTGCTCATCTTGTTTACGGTCATTCTCATAAGCATTTACAATCTGACCACAGGTCACGAGAATTCTACTCTGTGGACGGCTCTGTTGAGTAGTTCTTTGGGTTACCTGCTCCCCAATCCCACGTTGAGACGTAATGGCGACTGATTTCTACCTGACACTGCCTAGCAACGCTTCCATGAAGATGTATCCCAACAATACGTTGGCTCATTACATCACAGACTTACCTCGACTTATCGATCTGACTGGCGAGTGGGAATGCGGGTTGGCAGAAATACAGTACCCGCATACGTGGTACAATATAGGAAAGTACGACACCTGGTTCTTCCTTACCGAGACGATTGCTGTGGGTCTAACCCCGAGTGCAAGGATCAGTGCTGGATATTACAAGTCTCCCGCGATATTGATGGATCACGTCAACAGGGGACTGGACATTATGACGACGGATAAGATACGAGCAAAGTTGACCTACAGCCCCGTCACTCAAAAAATGACGATGCACATGACACCAGGCACCGAGTTCACTGTACCTCGCCTCAGTGCGTTGGCAAGAATGTTAGGTTTCGAACCGACGGTGGTCACCAGTCCGTCAGCAGCAGCAGCAGCACCACCGTCGCTACTAGGATCGATCATGACAGCAGCGGTGGCAACAGCAGAGACGATAACAACGGACGAGAAGGTGGAAGGTGGAAGGAATATCGGTCTCACACCGTCGGCCACCGTGTTTTTGCCACCCAAAGACACTCCCGATGTTCCGTATACCTACCGTAAAGAAGCCGACCACGTGGTGCAGATGAATCAAGGGTTCGATACCATATACGTTTACACGGACGTCGTGGAGTCTCGTATAGTAGGTGACACTGTCGCGCCTTTGTTGCGAGCCCTCCCGGTTGTCGGAAGTCACGGCGAAACGGTATCCGACAGGTTCACTAACATTCACTACGTGCCTCTGTTGTACTCGCACTTCAAGTCGATTGAAATCGATATAAGGGACGACACAGGACGACGCGTGCCATTCGAGTACGGTAAAGTGACCGTGACACTTCATTTTCGACGGCGCAGGATCGGACTGTTCTGAAGATGAATTACAACGAGTATTACGCGCGTCAGGCAGGTGGTGCGCTGCCCTACTTCGCCGGTGCTCAATACCAGCGGGGACATGGACTAGGTAGTCTGTTCACCGGTCTGCTGCGCAGCGCCATGCCGCTCATCAAGAGAGGTGCCGTGGCGTTGGGAAGGGGAGCGTTGAAGACCGGCGTGCGCATAGCCGACGACGTCATGTCTGGACAGAGCATCAAAAAGGCAACCAAACGACGCATCACAGATGCCGGTAGGAATCTGATGCGTATGGTGGTTCCTGGCGTGCGTCCTCGAAAACGTATAAAACGCGCGCCGGCAAAGAAAGGAGTCACTTTAGCAAAGAGACGAGGCAAGAGACAGACGTCCGCGAAACGCGAGGCCGACATATTCGACGACGATGGCATTCGTACATAAACAGTCGTGTGAAGGGGTCAAGAGCGAGCTGGATCTCTTTACAGTACCCCCCACTCAGACCAGCATCATCGACAGTCACGTAGTGGAACATCAGCCCTTGTCCTCACTGGACTCGGGTGGACCCATAGAATTCCTCATACCCGGATCGGGAGACGATTACCTGGATCTCGCCAACACGATACTGCACGTGCAGGCGAAGGTGACACGAGCTAACGGGGACGATATCGACTTGGCCGATCCCGTGGCACCGGTGAATAACTGGCTGCATGCACTGATCAGTGAAGCCGACGTCTCCCTGAACAATACGCTCGTGACCCCTTCGACCAACACGTATGCGTATCGCGCCTTCATAGAGACGTTGCTCAGCTACGGTCCAGATGCCAAGGACACGCAACTGACGAGTCAGCTGTGGCACAAGGACACGGCCACTCGCATGGACGCCTGCGAGATAGCCGATGGACCCGCAGCTAACGAAGGGTTCGTGGCTCGACGAGGGCACATCCTGAGGAGCCGTGTTGTCGATATGATGGGCCGTCTCCACGTGGACCTCTTTCTGCAGGATAAATTCCTCATCAACGGCCTCGACGTCAAGATCCGACTGGTGCGTAGTAAACCTGCTTTTGCACTCATGGCTGGTGGAGTCAACCCCGATTACAAGATACAAATAGTCAATGCCTGCTTGTTTGCAAAGAAAGTCACCGTGAATCCCAGCGTGCAGATAGCACACGTCAAGGCTTTGGAGAAGAGTACGGTCAAGTATCCGATGCGGTCCGTCGAGTGCAAGGTGTACTCCATTCCTGCCGGCACTCGTTCGCACACGTACGAGAACCTGTTCCTCGGCACCCTGCCGAAACGTCTGGTGCTGTGCTGCATCGATAACGATGCCTACAACGGAGCGTACGACAAGAATCCCTTTCACGCCAAGAACAACGCCATCAGCTTCCTCGCAGTGTACGTGGACGGACGACAGATACCCTCCAAACCTTTCCAGCCGAATTTCGAAGACAACCTCTTTGTCAGGAGCTACATGAGTCTGTTCTCGTCGACCGGTAAGTTGTGGCAGGACGAAGGGAACGGACTGACTCGCAGCGACTACCGACACGGCTACACCTTCTTCGGTTTCGACCTGACCCCCGATCAGTGCGATGGTCCCTGCTTCCATCTAGTATAAAAGGGCAACCTGCGCATAGAAGTGCATTTCTGCAATGCGCTGCTGAACACCGTGAACGTCGTCGCCTACGCCGAGCTCGAGTCCGTGCTGGAAATCGACAAGAATCGCAACATCATCTACGACTACTAAAATGGACACCCTGCAGATTGCTAGACTACTGGCAGTGGACCCGTGCACCAGAACTATATTTCGTGGCGTCGTACCCAGAGACGGACTACCCACTACGATAGACGGCACTCTGCCCGCAGCCTTCGTGTGCAACACCGACAACGGCGACGAACCAGGCGAACATTGGATAGCGCTGTACCTGGACGCCGACGGACGCGGCGAATACTTCTGCTCGTACGGACTGCCGCCTCGTTACGCAGCGTTCCGCACCTTCCTGAACAAACACTGTTCCGAATGGACTCATAATACCCAGAGGTTTCATAGTCCTCTGTCTAACGTTTGCGGACAATATTGTGTTGCTTATGTAATGTTTCGTTGTAAAGGTTCTTCTATGAAGACTTTCGTAAACATGTTCCACACTAATCTGGTCAATAACGATGTTGAAGTGTTCGATTGGATGAGACTATTGAAAAAGGGTATACCCTACTATCGCGTATCTTACAGAGACTGATGATACAAACTATTCGGCACCTATTCAGTAGTTAATGATTGCCGCGTATTTGATTGGCTTAAAACAGCTGCGATATTGTGGTAGACTGTATTATCGCTCATAGCAGCAGTACACCGCATCATCGTTCGAGCCTCTGGCGAGGTGGTGCACCACCCGTAAGCTCGCGACCTCTGGCGTGATGGTAAACATCCGCAAGTCGCCTCGTCGTCATCCTCGAGCCTCTGGCGAGGTGGAAACACCCGTAAGCTCACGACCTCTGGCGCGATGGTCAACATACGCAAGTCGATTCATATATATTCATCGTAGTTGTAGTTGTAGTGATATTACACGCTACCACGCTTGATGTATCGCCATGCTGCTTGTATTATACTCAATAAAATACGTGTGCACTCGTACCCTATCGTGTTGCGTTGATTTCTCGTCTCCATTAGTCCCCTTTGATAGTTGATATAATTAACGACCTTATTATTAATTAGTTGATTACTAATGACCCTATAATTACTACGTATGAATCGTCACGGTCACTACCTGGTCAGTACAGGTCATAGGTCACCACACACACACACACACACACACACACACACACACACACACACACACACACACACACACACACACACACACACACACACACACACACACAAGGTTATGACCGTTAGGGTTATCTCCAGTCGCTAGGGGGCGCTCGTGGTGGATGTAGGTTACCGCTAGGGGGCGCTGGGGCTACCCAGAAGTCACGTGACCGGAAGTTACTGGGGTGCTCTTTACTGTGCGGCTCTTTTGATCCCCCATTCCTGCACGTATACTACTCATGGGCTTTTAATTTAAGTAGCAATCTTTGATGTGGCACTTTGTCAAAAGCTTTCTGAAAATCTAAGTAGATAATATCTACTGGCGATCCCACGTCTATCCACTTAGTGATTTCTTCCAAAAAACATAACATATTTGTTAAGCATGACCTCGCTTTAAGGAATCCATGTTGAGATGAATTTAATAATTTATGCTTAACGAGGAAGTGCACCATATGGTCTTTAATTAACCTTTCTAATAATTTACAAATCACTGACGTTAAACTCACTGGTAATTCTCTGACTTATTTCTCGAACCCTTTTTAAATAATGGTATGATGTTTGTTCTTTCCATTCAAACGGAACAACTCCCTCTTTTAATGACAAGTTGAATACTCTTGCAAGTGGTATACTGATTTGATCTACTGTTTCCATTAGTAATTTTGGAGGAATCCCATCCACTCCCGGTGATTTGTTATCCTTCATTGCCTTTATTTTCTTAGCTTCTATTCCTGCGTTAAACTACATTGTATACTGAACAAAAACTTGACAGGTATTGTTTGTGTCATAATCATACAGGCATGACGGTTAGATGGTGCTACATCTTGATGCATTGAGTACAAATAATAAGTACAGAACAATAGGTGATTGTGAGGTGATTTTATTGAAACATCAAGGGTCAAAACGTTCAACACATTTCACACGTGACACCCCGCTGACGACGGTGCACCTGGTTTAAGACTAAGTTCGACGCAAGGCTTCGAATTCCCTACAAAGCCTTGAATAAAGCCGCCAGTTTTATGCTAGCACATGACGTCATGTCAACGTTCTTGGTTCAGAAGCCCTATACAAGAATATATATAATGTGTAGGCTACCAACTACATGATTACAGTAGTACTGCGATACCGTACTGCGGGGCATATTTGATTACACTGGCGGGACGGTTTTGTTGTGAACAGGAAATACATTCCAGGCGGGGTTATGTTATCGGGAGACATTGGGAATATCCCGCCAATCTGTGAAAAGTCCATTTCACATTAATAAGTATTTTGTTGCAAAAAACTCAGCAACATTTCTACGAAGACGACTCACGTCCCCATATATACATTCTGTACCTATGCGGTAATCGCCATATTCCTGCAGTTCATATGTTTAAGCAGCCTGCCTCCAATTATTGATAATATCCCCGTTAGTACGATTTGTCCAATATCTGCCTCTTTACGTGTCTTGACAAAACTTATCAAGGAAATCCGTTCACCCCTTCTCTATGCATTAGCAATGTCCAAATGCACAATAATAACCCTCGCAATTCGTGTTTTACTATCATTTCTGCTATATCCTGTATATATATATATATATATATATATATATATATATATATATATATATATATATATAATTTCCTAATGATGGAATCTCTCACGAACACCCTGGCTTTCCAATCTTCGAAACACTTTCTCATTTATCCGACGCAACATTATTGCCAAGCAGCTCTTAGTTTCTTATATTGCATTGCGAAACCAACGCACCTGCCACGGCTACCACAAACCAAATGACGCGTCGCCTTCTGATGCCGTTACGTTTACGAAGCGCCCTGCCTTTATTTCCTTATTTATACTAGATTTTGTCAACACTGCGCTAATTTACTTTGTAGGCCACACCTAGTCGCACAAAAACTATTTTCAGTTCCCCTCCCTGAATTAGTACTTTAGTAATGTTGATAATTGTCCAGTTTGATAACGCAACGGTGGTCATATTTCTCTTGCGACCGACATTTATTGATTTATAACGCAGACCTTGACCCACTCCCCCGTTGTACGATTTATAGGAATAGGTACATGTCAACGATTGTGCACGGCCCCTTACGTGAAAACATTCACCAATTACCTGGCTATCAAGACATACTTATCCAGAAGAGTACTGTTAAACTATTGTCACGTTAATTACTTTTCAATGTTGAACAGTACGCATGTTTTTGTTTATTTGTGGATTACTTGTACATTGTAGCCTATGTACCATACTACTACGCATTTACATGGCGTTGACGAGGATATTGGAAATGCATTTGGTAATACATTTAATACACGTGGCGGAAGTAGGTTCCTACACCTGGCACGGGCTTTCTTCTGGTCCGTGACACCGGTACACTCACTAGATATCGCTACATCTCTTGGATAGATGACTATGATACTGAGTGCAATGTGCATACCTGCAATAAGTTACATTATATACTGAACAAGAACTTGACAGGTATTGTTTGTGTCCTAATCATATAGGCATGACGGTTAGATGGAGCTCTTGTTGTATTGAGTATGTGAATGAAATGAAATTTATTAGACCAATAATTACAAGTACATATTATAATTTAGTATATACAATAGGTCAGGAGATTCCCGTTAAGGCATTTAAATGCCGCTACCACGAGAACCACCTTAAATAATAATTGCAGTATAATAATAGTAATAATACATTTACAGAGTAATTTAGTTAATAATACATGAATATGCCATAGTACAGATTACAATCAAAAGTTCATACAGTGGCTGACTTATACATGTGCACATATACACATATAATAAGCAAAAAATAATTTTAAAAAATGCATCAATAGACATTACAATAAATTTATTTTAAAGACAACATTTACTCTGCCAAGATATAATTAGCTAAATTACAAGGCGACGTATACACAGGGATTTAAGTTAATTATGTTCTGCATATATAACAGTTAATAATAGTACAAGCATTTTGATACCTTTCAATAATGTATCTTTTAATATAGGTGGAGAATCCATCGATACTGTGGGTGAATATTTTATTAATAATGATATCAGGAGAATTATTAAATATCTTTGCTATGCTGAACCTGATGTTTCTTTTTGCGAATTCGTGATTGACTCTAGGGATAAATACATTTGTGCATGCCCTAGTGGCATGTTGATGGCGCTGGGTATTGTATAAGAGTAGGTTTTGATTGAAATAATCAGGCAGCTGCTTGTTGATAAGTACACAACAATAGGTGATTGTGAGGACATTTTATTGAAACATCAAAGCTAAATGTAGGTCAGCCAAATGCTGACTGTGGACAAGCTTGCGATTCGGTTTTAATAAAAACTAAGGACTTTGATTGAGTTTGCTGAGCCTTTTTGGCCAAATCATCCGGGTGCTGCCAACCAGCAACAAGACTTTCAAACTTGTGCAAAACGCAAGTGTTGCAACTGTGCCCATTTCGCAGTTCACGACTATTTTCTCAGAATGGAACTATATTTATCTCTTGTCAACCAGGGAGCAAATTTACTATATCTCCCCAGTTCCTTATCCCAAGTTTTGCGATGGAAGTGACGAGAAAGGAGCTACACGTTTTTTATTCTGTCGAATATAATTTTGTCGATATCGTCGTAATGATCGATACCTGGAATAGCATGTGTTTGATAACTAGACGGCGGGTGCGTATAAAGGCATTGCATCGTAGGATCGAGTGTCGATGGAAGTACAACACGTAATATTGTACTTTAAATTCGATAGTCGGAGTAATGATGAATCCATTACAACAACAAGCAATAGTTACATAATTACTGTTTCAGCAAGTATTATTATTGAACAAAAACAGAAGCAAATTCCCTGCTCCAGATGCTGTTGGTAGGACTATCGACATCGATCTGTCACACTTTAGGAATAATATTTGAAACGTCGACAAGAACAGCTAGTATTCCAAACGACTGGAAAGAAGGGAAAATATTAGCAATTTATAAAAAAAAGAAATAAGGCTTTAGCAAGCAATTATCTTCCAGTAAGCCTTACTAGTGAACTATATAAATGCGTGGAAAGGATAATTAGGAAACATATTATTGAATATGTGAAGGAAAATGGGTGCACTTAGCCCAAAATAATATGGTTTATATCAGGACCTTCAACAGTCCTGCAACTTATTAAAGTTTTAGATAATTGGACCTTGTGAATCGTTAATGGTAATTATGCAAATATTATTTATATGAACTTCAAATAAAGCTTTTGACATTGTACCACACAAGAGGTTAATAAAACTGGATAGCTTCAATATCAGGAAACAAATACTAAATTGGATTGAAGCATTTCTCACAGATAGAAAACAAAAGGTGGTTGTGAATAGAAACAAATCAAAATGGCACAAAGTGACTTATGGGAGACCCCACGATTCTGTTTGTGTTATATATAAATGTCTTACCAGAAGTAACACAATTTGGTTTTTTTGGTAGAGGACATCAATATATTAAGCGCTATTACACATAAAAATGTTCAGGACATCTTACAACACGGCCAATATATTTTAGAGCGATGGTGTGATAAGTGGTTATTAAAAATGTCATCCTGACAAATGCAAATATATGACTACTGGTAAAATAATGTTGGGATAATCGAATATTCTATGACACTGAACAACGCCAAGCATCCGCTCGACACAAATGAAATGCAAAAAGACTTTTGGATCACTTTAGACACAAAGCTGTCCTTTGATAATCACATTAATCAAGTTGTAAACAAAGCAACAAAGATGACAAAAATAATTCCCAGAACTTTTCAATTTATAGACAAAGATACGTTCGTGCAATGCTATAAAACAATGGAAAGAACGCACCTTGACTATATTGTTGCAGTATTGTATCCTAAAAACATTATTGCAAGAGAAAACGTCCCAAGAAGAGCAACCAATGAATTACCAGTATGAGTAACCTAACTCATGTAGACATATTACACTTTCTGAAACTTCGCTCATTAGCATTTATACGTTTACGAGGCGATATGATTGACGTTTTTTAATTGATGCACAATTTATACGACATTAAATTATATTTTTTTTAAATGGTATGAATCATCTTTTAGGACAGGAAAAAGAGGTCATACGCTTATTTAAAATAAATCAAATATAAATATAGGCAACAATGCTTTCCCCTTCAGAATGACTGGGCCATGGAATTCCGTCGCTGAAACAATCGTAGAGGCAAAATCCATAGTTCAAATAAAAACCGTCTGGATAAATTCTGGTCCAACCAACCAATTTTATTTAACATAGAAGCACCATTAATAACTGGAACCGGTACTCGGTTAAATTAGTGTTAGATAACGAAGAAGATCTGATCAATGAGGAATCACAAGAATCCTGATCCATCGTAAGGTATCCTAAGGTAAGGTAATACATCGTACCAACAATAACGTTTACTGATATTAAACAGAAATCACAAGAATCCTGATCCATCGTAAGGTATCCTAAGGTGAGGTAATACATCGAACCAACAATAACGTTTACTGATATTAAACAGGAATCACAAGAATCCTGAACCATTGTAAGGTATCCAAAGATGAGGTAATACATCGAACCAACAATAAAGTTTACTGATATTAAACAGGAATCACAAGAATCCTGAACCATCGTAAGGTATCCTAAGGTGAGGTAATACATCGAACCAACAATAACATTTACTGATATTATACAAAAATCACAAGAATCCTGAACCATCGTAATGTATCCTAAGGTGAGGTAATACATCGAACCAACAATAACGTTTACTGATATTAAACAGGAATCACAAGAATCCTGAACCATCGTAAGGTACCCTAAGGTGAGGTAATACATCGAACCAACAATAACGTTTGCTGATATTAAACAGGAATCACAAGAATCCTGAACCATCGTAAGGTATCCTAAGGTGAGGTAATACATCGTACCAACAATAACGTTTACTGATATTAAACAGGAATCACAAGAATCCTGAACCATCGTAAGGTATCCTAAGGTGAGGTAATACATCGAACCAACAATAACGTTTACTGATATTAAACAGGAATCACAAGAATCCTGAACCATCGTAAGGTATCCTAAGGTGAGGTAATACATCGAACCAACAATAACGTTTACTGATATTAAACAGGAATCACAACGTTAGCATCAAAACACAAACATCGACTGATCTGACGCTTGAATAACTTGAATAAACGTGATTTATTGTGCAATGGCATATATACGCGATTGTTTCAGTGCCCGGCAAAATATTCGCGCGAATTGCGTGTTGTACTTCCATCGACAATGTCATGCGATTTCGCTTGAATATTACTTTCATAGCGAACACGAGGCGCCGTGTTCGTAAAAAATCTCTCCACGCGATGGACCGGAAGCCACCCTAAAGTACGTCATGAAGTGGACTGCGAGCGAACGACGTCACGTAACAACGACAGAGAAACTGCACATTCCTCAACTGTGGTTAGAAGTAGTACGGGAAGGGGTTATTAGTTGAGCCATTTCTCATTCTGATTGATATCTAGGGCATAATCATATTTATAAATCAAAATTGTTTTTACTCACATAAACTACGATTATTAGTAGATAATATTGTGCAAAGGTAATGCATCTAGTATTCATAGATAATTATATGTAGATGATTCAAATAGGGTTGCCAGGCTGGCTCAACTCACACTTGGTGTGACGTAAGTAGAACCACAGTTTAGCGTAAGTTGGATAAATTATTTATTTATATAATTTAAGATGGCTTTATATCATGTGGATTTGTACTAATATTTAATTACAACTCAGACAAGACATCTACCAAATGGAAACAACACGTCTCTGACAAGTCTATTATAATTAATTAATAAATCGACACACTTAATTAATATAGATGTATATGCCAATCGCAACCAGTGTAAATAACTACTAATATGGTGCCGTGTAACTATCCGATATCCCTATTTGCTCGGAAAATATAATTTCTTGACATATTTTGGGGTAAATAATACTCATCTTCGTTCTTTAACCGCTGCTCAACTAACACTCCCTTGGCCCTTTGGCGGCTCAACTAGCCCCGTTTCGATAATAAATCTTAAACCATTCGTAAGTGCGCAAACAATAAAGTCTGGTCACATGCGTTGATAATTTACACACCTGCAGACATTAATAAAAATCGCCAAACGTTTCGTAAAATAAAAAGTATATTTCTAACTCATATTGTCTGACCGTTGTGACAAATAACACTTATTGTAAGTCAATCGTGTTCTAATGACATGTTCAATCACTGGATGGTACCAAATAACTGTCGTTGTTGTAGTTTCTTGGGAAACAAGAGTGGCTCAATTAACCCAGTGGCTCAATTAACACTGTATTCCCTTACCACAGTACCCCTGACAGATCGACCAGTTGAAACGTGGATATGTCAGTTTATTCCACACCATGTGCTTATGTATGCTGCAGAATTGTTTGCACTTCGTCCCAGTTCCTGTCTTGGTCGACGTGTTTCTGGGAACTAGACGCACAGCGCCAAACTTCAAAGATAGTTCTCACGAAATGCCCATTATTATCCTCCGACCAGCGACGACAGGTCAACTACCGATTAAAGTTAAGTGCCCGTATGCGAGCCCCGTAAATCTGAGCGAGCAATATTATTGGTTAATTCAGCATCTGACAAATCAGCGCTTCAGTACTGATGTAGTCAGAAGCCCCCTGGCGGCGAGAATGACCACAACTAAAATGGACGTTTGGCGAACTGGCATAAACGATTGGTAAACTGGACAACGTAATTTTTGTGTACGACTTGTTATACGTAGCATGTGTGCACTTGAGAGACGTAAAATAGTTTTATGCAAAAAACGAACGTTAGACGTCTATCGTGTTACTAGTCACATTTCAACATAAAATACAATCCACAGTTGTATGCAATTGAAATTGAAATATTTCTTAAGAAACATTAGGAGTTTACCAATGAAACAAAGATATGCACATAAAATGCAGATTGTGCCATGGGCGATAATATTAATGTCCACGCATGCGCGGAGGTTGCAATACAGTATGACGACTGACCTTTATAGTCATGCGATTTGTGTTTATAATTTTCCATTCAACAATGTTTCCTAGGAAACTAGAGCAGCGATTGTTAATTGGTACCACCCAGTGATTGAATATGTTATTATAATCCGATTGACATATAATAGGTGCCAGTTGTCACAACGGTAAAAACGTTTGAGCTAAACGTATGTTATTTGTAACTAACTTCTCATTAATGCACGAAATGATGTAAACTAATCTTCTTCCCCGTTCACAGATAAACCATTTATTCATAAGTGCACAGGTAATAAGGTCTAGTTCACTCAGATGTATACATGAGTACCTGGCTACAGACAGAGGTGGATATATGAACGAACAGTCTTGCTTTCGGTCCGTTTGAGTACTGTCCGCTAGTGTGGTGTCGCAGTGCCCACACACACCGACTTGACGCAGCACTAAACAACAGCCTACTCCTGGTGTCCGGATGCATCCGATCGAAACTAGTTTAGTAAACAAAGGGCAACATATGTTACATAAGTTGAGATTGTTTGGAGGCAAACAACATGGCCATATCTTACTGGTAAGTATACGATTACATGTTTACAAATAAGTTTTCATTTGGGAGCGAATATTGCCTGACTACCGCACCCGTGACTTAGGGTTATCTAACAGTAAGGCGCGGTCCATAAAATGTAAATGCTGTGTGGTCAACTAGGTTTATATAATAAACCACTGGCGGGGTATTCTTAATTATAGTTGCAAATGGTTAAGTTTTAGTAATTCGAGTACGTATGCAAGCCCCAAAACATGATTTTTTTCTTGTAATGTAATAGATTCAACATTCACGTACCGCGTCCATTTTGATGTTGATTTCCACCAGGTTCCCGTACAGCCAATCGATGCCGATGGTAGGGGCCGCTGCCTCGCCGTGGAACCATGAGCCTCTCCGACAACGAATTCGTCGTACTTCCCGGCAGAGGTGACACAGCCAACGACTCGCGCCCTGTCGATTTGTCAACAGATGGATGAGCACACAGATGAGCTAAATGTGACAAGCATGGTAAAAAAATTCAAGTCTTCAGGGGCGCCGAATTTTTATTACATGCCTTGCTGACTTATATCGCTGATACACCAAAACCGAGTTATCTCTATTGATTGAAATCAGTTGCAACCGATAGCATTTTGCTATCGATTTCACCTTTGACACATCGCACAATTTGTAGAGCTACAAGCGAATTCACTGACCAAAGCAAAAACACCAGCTGGACGAAGGCCGAATGTTCAGCGATTATTGATGTTTGGATTGTTTCATCAGTCCAAGCGTAGTTGGAAGGCACCAGACGGAATAAACAGGTGTATGCGAAAACTACTGAAGAAATGAAACAGCGCTGCTTTGAGAGGGATATCAAACAAGGTCAGTGCCGAAACAAAATTAAAGTTTTATTGCAAGATATAGAGTAACGTTGACAGGGAGATAGCGCAGTAGATACACCGCTTCGCTATCGGTTGCAAATTACCGATGACAGTTTTACGACCTGCTCGCGAGCAGGTCGTACTTGCTATCGCTTACAACCGATAGCTCTGAACATTTTGGTGGCACACCAAGCACTCCTGTCGGTTGCAATCGATTGCAACCGACAAGAGTGTTTGGTGTGTCAACGGTATTAAAGGGAAACAAAAGTCATGGTTTTGTGCCGATGCCCCAATAAGAGCTATCAAAACATAACCATTTGTAACTACAGTTATGAATATCACGCCAGTGGTTTAGTTCGAAAAATTCTTGAACGCATAGCATTTTAATTTCATCAACCGCGCGATACTGTTAGTTAATAGTTACTAGGAAATTGCTCTTTGTGTCCAAAATCAACTTATAAAACGTATCTTGGTCTTTGTTTACTAAAATAGTCCCTTTCTGACTGAACCATCACATTCGATAATGACTTTTGTCTGTTCTGTTTTGTTGCGACTCTGATCTCAGTTTCCCACTTTTAGAACAAATTATGTATACCACTGGTGTGATATTCTTCATTTTAGTTGCAATTTTAGTTGGCTAGTTTTTACTCTTTTAAGTACATAGCCACCAAACCCTTTTCTTGCTTGCTTTAACCGTGAGAGTGAGTGAGTTCAACATAATTGGTGCGGTGACCGAGGAATCCCTAATTGTTTTGTAGACATGGAATATAAAAACAGCGTACCGGGAATCGTTGCAGGAAATGTGTGCCGATTTTATTTGGCAAATCCCAAGGTGGGTGCATTTCGACATACATGAATTAGAAAATTTCGCTCAATATAGAAAATGTAGAAACCTTTCCAGGATGATTTAGTATGGAAATGCTACTCTGAATAAATATGTCTTCTGTTTTTTTTTAAATAAATTGTCTATAGTTTCATGTGATTTTAAAGTGATGGGAGTTCTTTCCAGATGTTGGGTGCAGCTACATGGAAAACACGCTTGCTCAGGTTGAGCTCAGTTTTATTAGGAATAAAACGTAGTTGTGAGATTGCTGATTTCAGCTGACTGGACATATTTGAAAGATCTAGCCGAATATGGTGGCCGTTGTGCAGTCTTGTTTGCAAGTCATCAAATGAACAGGGTTCACCAATCGCCACGATAGCTGTTAGCCAACCATAGCAAGTATTTAATAATTATTGTATTCAGTGCGGCATGCCACAACAAGATGGTCTCGTTCTGCGTACGTTTCGAGCAACCAGACTTGTTGACAAGTCACAAACTGGCAAGTCAAATCTCAAGTCAATGATTTCAAAGTCCAAGTCAAGTCATGTCAAATCAAAATGTGCCAATCGAATCTGACTCGAGTCAACCTCTATGACTCGAGTCAACAAGTCTGGCAGGTAACCGGAGTAGTTGTATAAGTGATGGTGAGAAACGAGGCGCCCTGATAATAACACGTGCGAGGAAATTTTGTGTACCATTTTGTACTTCTTGTCGAAGACGACGTACGGCCAGTGGTAACAGGCACACCAGGCACACGCCCGGCGGCCGCAGTAGAAGCAAATCACGGGCGAAGTGCTGGCGTGCGTCGGCTTGAGACACAGCTGACACAGACTGGGGTCGTCGCGGGCTGCCGACGTCAACGTCGCCTCTTTCTGCTTGGCGAGCATACGTGACTTGTAACGTTCGAGGTCCCGCTCCAGAAACCTGCACGCATCGATGTCAGACCTCACGCCGGCGATACTTATTGTATAATAATGATGATGATGATGGTGGTGATGGTGATGACGATAATGGTGATGGTGGTGATGGTGGTGATTATGATTATAATATAACAATAATAATAATGATTATAATTATAATAACAATAATAATTACAGTTATAATAATATTAAGAAGAAGAGTAATAAAAAGAAGCCGAAGAAGAAGAATTCTTATTATTATTGTTATTATTATTATTATAACAAATATAATAATAAATATAATAATAACAAGA